>CM052700.1:24753861-24794347 GCA_028551405.1 Uromys caudimaculatus | reverse complement strand
GTAAGCCAAAGGAATCTCTTCAGGTTGCTGCTGTGGTTTGCGTTAAGAGGCAAGGGGTGCTTCCTGGTCCACTATAAGATGATGCAGGTCTTCTTATCCTTAAATGGGTTTTCTGAGGTTGGAATGCCCATCAGCAGAGGGTCGCTCCGGGCATGCTCCTCACAGTATGACATCAGGTCTGCAGATGCTTTTGAGACCTTGATTCTCTCGATGGAGGCTTCCAGTCTCAGCTGCTGCACAGTCCTCCTAGTTTGGGCTGTGCTGTTGGCACTGGCCGTCTTGCTGGACATCTTTGATGATTCTTCTTTCCTGAAATCAGCAATGCTCTGTGTGGTCCAATGCCTCCAGGTTTTAAATGGTGGGGTGAATCAGAAAAGCCAGCTGGAAATAGAGAAGCTGCTCACCCCAATGTCCTTCCCATATGAACTGGAATGAGGCGAATCATGTGAAGTCTGTCCAATAAGGCCTAAGACATCCCCAGTGTTTCCACTCGTTTAAACGTGCCCTGGTACATGGGCACAGACCTCCCCTCCACTTTATTGATGCTTTAATTCTCTAATATCTCATTAAATTTCCTTGTAATCATTTGGTTGAATTCTCTGTTATACAATATATTAGTTTTCTTTCCTTTAGGGACCATTGCTAGAAAGTTATTGTGCTCCTTTGGAGACACTAGGGTGCATAGTTTTTCACGATTCTTAAAAAGATTCTGATTTTGAACTAGTAAATTTTTTTTTAATGATTATGGGTATTTTGCCTGCATGTATTTTTGTGTGCCATGTACCATGTACAAAGCTACATGGTACTCTTGGAGGCTAGAAGAGGTTGCTGGATCCCCTAGGACTAGAGTAACAGACAGATGTTAGATGTCATGTGAGTGCTGGGAACTGAACCCAGGTCCTCTGGAAGAGCAGCCAATATCTCTATTGGTATTTGAGTATCTGGTGGATCAGTTAACCTCTACCTTAAAAAAAGGATATTCTTAATTTGTTGCAAATCTTAGAGGAAAATTAAATGTGGATTTGACACACATGATCTTTATTTTTAATTTTATTTTAAGATTTATTTACTTATCTGTTTATTGTGTTAAATATGCTAGTTCAGGCACATGCATGGCACAGTATGCTTGACACGGAGAGCAGAGGTCAGCCTTTAGGGATTCTCTCCAGACACAATGAGCTCCAGAGTTTAGATTCAGGTCCCCCGGGCTTGCTCAGAAAGTGCCTCTACTCTCTGAACTATTTTGTCGGCCCTCTGTTTTTACTTTGGGAGCATTTAATCATTTTTATGAAGAAACAGACTCCTAGAAGCATTTTAACCATCTCATCCACACTCCCACCTTTCTTAAACTTCCCACAATGCTTTGTGCATCCCAGGGGACCTTTTATTTTTGCTTGAATTATGATCAGTTGGAACCTGCCCTCCATTAGAATATAGGTTCTCAAGGACATGCATTTTCTTTGGTACATGAAATGCCCCCCAAGTGTAAAGTATACAGTGAGATAGACAAGTATCCTTGCACTTTGTAGATGACTGGGGACTCTTGGCTCTTGGAGCCCTGATGAGGTTAAAAATAACAACTGCAGATGGCTGTCTGACTTCCATTTCTGTTGCCATGATGAAATACCCTGAAGAAAAGCAACTTGGGGGAGAAAGGTTTGTTTTAGTTCACAAATCCAGGGTACAGTCTGCCATAGCAGGGAAGTTGGAATGGCGGGCAGAAACTTGAAACAGCTGGGCAAATCACACCCATGGTCAAGGTCAGAGAAAATGAGTGCAGGCATGCTTTCTTCTCATGCCTGGCTTATTCTCTCTATGTTTATATGGTCTAGGACCCAACCCCAAGAACAATGCGGCCCAGCGTGAGCTGGTTAGGTCTTCCCATAACAAAACAGTCAGGACAACCCCTGCAGATATATGTCCACAGACTAACTCATTCTAGACAGTCCCTGACTGAGACCCTCTTCCCAGTTGGTTTTTGATTGTGTCAAGTTGACAATTAAAACTGACCGTCCCAGAAGCTACAGGGTTGGCTCGTGGCAGTTAAGAGCACTTGTTGCTCTTGCAGAGGACCCAGGTATCACTCCCTTTACCCATGTGGTGGTTCACAACCGTTTGTAACTCCAAGGGCACCAAGATGCACATGGTACACATACCTACTTATGACTGAAACATCCTCACATATAAAATCAATCAATAAATCTAACAAAACAAGACAAAGTTGACCATCACAGCACCTAAATCCAATTTTCTTTACATCAGTGTTAGCTCTGTGTCAGGAAACCTGCACATAATTCCCTGGCTAAATCAATTTAACCCATCTGATGGACTTCTTTTGAGTTGTCGGATAGACTGTTTTTTGAGTTGGGATTCATTATATAGATGAATTAATATATTCAATTCAATCGATTTATTCACATTCACTGTTGTAGATTTGATGTGCATAAGACAACAGGAAAGACAGATTTTGCCTCCAGGGAGCTTACGTTTTAGAAGCAGGACAGGTCAAAATCAAAAGAGAGAACAAAGAGCATCAAGTCTGTGCTGTGCGTGTGTCATGAAGGGAAGACATTAGTGCCATGGTGGAAGATGGAGCGTGTTCTGAGAAACTGTCTTGGCCTGAAATGTCTGCATTTCGGCACAGGTCTGCTCTTTTGTGAAACCGTCTGCAGCACGTTTGGCTTTTCTGACTTCCCACTTCTTTGGACCAACACTATTAAAGTCAGTTGTGTCCGTTCCCGATTTCAGGTAGACAGTTCCCCTGCAAAGTTCCTGCTCATCTTGGCTAGGATCATCTAACATGAATATTGGCCTTTTCTCTTTGCTCATTTACTCTTGGCATCTTTGGGGAAACCTGGTCAGATTAGCAAGAGGCCCTGCTTTTAGTGACGTGAATTAAAAATTACCACCGGGGGCAGAAGAGTCCGGACATAGTATCTGCTCAGCAGAAAAATAGGAGAAAATAGTTGGGATCTGTCGGTCTGCTGACAGAGAGTGGATGGTGAGAGAAAGTGGTGGCACCTTAGTTCTATGAGAAACTCTTAAAAAAAAATCGACACCAAACTTAGTTTTCATTTAGTCTTTTTTGAAAATGAGGGAAGGCTAGAAAAGGACAAAGTGCTGCGTGTTCCTGTGGCTGGTGCCCTGGTGGCTCAGCAAGGGCATAACATGTCTCCTTACTAATTGTGCTTCCCCCTGACCAGTGTTTGTCCAGCACGACGCTGCTCACCTCTACCTTACAATCTGGAACTTGACTAAGGACCAGATCACGGACATAGACTTGGTAAGGGTTGGGATCTGGAGATGTCAGAGATGGGAGATGTTGCTTGTGGGACCTGTTCCACTACTGGGTGCGCTATTGGCGAGGAATACAGCACTGCTTGGTGTAGCTCCCTGGTCTGCGCCTGTATGAGCTGGGAAGCAAAATTTGGTGTTGGCCATTGCTAGAGCTTCTGTCTAGAAAACAAACAAACAAACAAACATGTACCCTGACCTAAAGTGACTTCTAGGTCATCTTTCCTCCTTGCTCTCTACCTGCAGGCAGAGCGGCTGCAGGGTTTGTTCACAATCTGGACGCAGGAGTCCCTGATTTGCGTGGGCTGTACTGCAGAGAGCAGCAGGAGGAGCAAGCTGCTCACTCTCTCTCTTCCTCTTTTTGATATGGACTCAAAGCCTCTGAAAAGCCTGGTGAGAGACTCCTTGTTGGCGACTTTGTGTATCCCGAGATGGCCTGTTTTCCCTAGCTTCTATCACCTACCCTTGGATTTTGTAAAAAGTAACTCGTGGGCCAGCTAGATGGTGCAGCATTGAAGGTGCTTGCTGCCAAGCATTCTGACCTGAGTTGGATCCCTGGGTTCTACATGGTGGAAGAAGGGAACTAGAGAACCAGTTCCTTTTTCCACATATATGCCTTGCATGTGTGTGCTTCCCTACCATAATTAGTTTTTAAAAATGTAATACAAATTTTACAAAGTGGCCCGTGTTTCCCTTGTATACCCTGGGCCAATCTTCCTTTGGCAAATCCCTTCCCGTTTTGTTCCTTCTCCAGTGGGTACTTCCTGAAATTCTGCCCCATGTATCACATGTACCCGCTTAGGGGGAGTGGGGACCAAAGGGTAGCATGGGGAGAGGGCTGTGCTTGAGATGGGAACATGATTGTTACCTTTTGCTTGTTCCCCTGGGTGGGGCAGGAGGATGCCTTGAGATGTTTCTTCCAGCCCAAAGAGTTAGAAAACTCACACGAGTGCTTCTGTGAGAGCTGTGGGAAGAAGACACCTTGGACACAGGTACTCCTTACATCCAGATGTACCACTGCTCTGGGACTGCCCCATGGGGTTTCCTGACAACTCTTTGCAGATCCCTTAAAGGCATCTCATAATGGCTGACATAGGGAATCTGAGTACCTGGGGTCCTGGGGCTTCTCATTTGCATAACTTCAGACTTGGCATCTCAGACCTTATCACTGAGAGGAACAGTAAGAACTCTTTAGGGACAAGAGGAGAAGGTTTGAGAGCAGTAGGTAGGGTTCCCCCTTAGGGTTAGATGCGTGGAGTACTTCCCACAGTTCCTTGCCTGAGCAGAGGCCTTCTGTGGAGATGTGTGGGAGACACTCAGTCACTCGAGTCTTGAAGGTGCTCTGTACCTCCCTTATGGGAAAGAGCACATTGCCAGCCTTGATACTGCTCTGAACCTGCCCATCTCAGGTACCTAAAGACTTTTATCTTCATTCTGATTTTGCCTTTTCAGGTTCTGAAGCTGACTCATTTGCCTCAAACCTTGACCATTCACCTTATGAGATTTTCTGCCAGGAACTCACGGACGGAAAAAATCTGCCACTCAGTGTATTTCCCTCTGAGCTTGGATTTCAGTCAGGTTCTGCCAACTGAGAAAGACCTCGGTGATACCAAGGAAGAGGTGAGAATTGCTTCCCATCCCCTACTCACTCCAGCAGACTCTGTGTTCTTCTGATGTAACCATCCATCCCTCAGCTGCTGGACACACTCACCCATAAGTGCCATAGTTGTAAGTACCAAGTCCATGCCAGAGACTTGCTCTGTAACTCAGCAGACTGTGAGGTGACATGGACCAGCATCATGTGGGCCAAACACTTCCTCGGTGAGGCTCCTATCCAGGGACTCAGACCCTTTGTTTGCCATATTTAGTGAACATATTTATATACGACACTGGAGAACCAACTGCGGCTTGGTGTGATTCACAAAGGAGCATACTTCTCTGTTTTTCTTCCTTTTCAAAGATTAAAAAAAATTAAATTGCATTTACTTATTTGTTAGTGTGTGTGTGTGTGTGTGTGTGTGTGTGTGTGTGTGTGTGTGATGAGTGGAGTCAGAGATAACTTTTGGGAGGGAGTCAGTTCTCTCCTTCCACCACATGGGTCCCGAGGGTTGAACCCACGTCAACAGTCTTGAAGGCAATCACCTTTTCCTGCTGAGCTGTCTCACCAGCCCAAGAGAGCCTTTCTTTCTTAAGCAATATTTAATGATCAAACCTATATCGTTCTGAAGCAGTGGCAGGTCATCTTCCCACCGTCATGGTCAGCTTTTGCTTTTAAAGATTCAGGAAGCTTCTTTTTTATCAACACTGGACTTTATGGAAGTGCTTTGGAGCACTGAGAAATGGGACCTGCAGTACCGTACTTCCCACTTGAAAGGACACGTGGAATACTGACAGGCACCTAGGTAAATACAAAGTCCTGGTTCTTGGAGCCAACTAAGCTTTCATATTGACTAGCCAGAGTCTGCTTGGAGGATAATGTCAGAGTAGCCTGTCGTTGGACCAAATTTAATCAGAGGAAAGTTTAATTCAGTTGTCCTAATTTAATTACTTTTTGGGAGATTCTGAGGGGAAAAAAGCTTTCTTTGTGGGTTGGAAGTGGGAAATGCTACATTTGCAAGCGATAGATCTCACACACATGGCTCCACTGCTGGACTGTTTCTTCTGCTAGATTGGTCTGTTTGCCTGCTCGTGCTCGGAAACCACAGTATTAACATACGAGCCTCACCGGTGCCTCGTAGGTGTCTGCCCATGTCTCACGCATTCACCTTTGCTTCCCTCGTTTTCCTGCTCAGTCTGGCTCTGTAGCACGTTTACATTTCTTTCCATTTAAAAAGGATTTCACTATGGAAAGTTTCAGATCAATTCAAAGGAGTGGGGACATATCTAACCAGCCCTCGTCTGTCTACCCAGCAGTTGACTATAGAGTCACACGCTCACAGCCAGTCTGGACCTCTGTCCCCAGCCTCATTTGCTCAACTGTTCTGGTCGTGTCAACTTGACACAAACTTGAGCTACCTGGGAAGAGTTGACCTCAGCTGAGGAATTGACACATCCATTCGGCCTGGGGCAAGCCTGTGGGGCATTTTCTTGATTGATGTGGAAGGGCCCAGCCTACTGTGGGCAGTGCCACCTCTTGGCGAGCCATCCTGGGTTGTATAAGAAAGTAAACTGAGCAGGCCATGGGGAGCACCCTGCTCTTTTTATTGAAGTCTACTTGGATGAAGTTGAATCGTTATCGGCTGCAGTTGGCTGCTTTACCATAGTCCCCAACCCTCCTCTGTAACTTGATCATCATATCCAGATATTACCTTCCTGGAAACAAACTTTGGCAACAAAAGTTGCCACCCCCCACATACACACACACACACACACACACACACACACACACACACACACACCACACACACACACCAGACACACACACACCACACACCACACACACACACACACATACACACACACACATACACACACACACACCACACACCACACACACCACATACACACATCATACATCACACAGACACAGACACCACACACACACACATACACACACACAGAGACACACACACCACATCCCTCATACACACCACACACAGAGAGAGACACCATACACACATACACAACACACAAACACACACACACACTGGCACTCAGTGTCCTCCATTTTGTCCACCTGTCCTCTTCTCGGGGCTTTTGCCCTCTTTCCTGTGTTGATATTATTTCCCAAGACACAGGGAGGGGACGCTGCCTATGTGGAGAAACTATATAAAGTATTCTTTTATTTAAAAAAAAAAAAAAACAAACTTCTCCACAGAGAATTCCATTTTGTTTATTCACTTGAAAAAAAATTAAATTTCGGTAGGTATGGTGGCTTGCACCTATAATTTTAGTTCTTGGGAAGCTGGCAATGTGTGTGCTATATGAGCCAGGAGTCTGAAGGCAGCCTATAGTAAAGCCCTGCCTTAAACTGAAAGAGGGCTGGAGAGGTCGCTCAGCCGGTAAAGGGGCTGAGGACAGGCATGATGGCCTGCACTTGATCTACCTACATGGTAGAGAGGGAGAACCAACCCTCCTAAGCTCCTCTCTGCTGTCCGCATCCACTGCCTGCACACATGTGCACACGCACACACATACACACACATGTGCACGCACACACATGTACACGCACACACATGTGCACGCACACACACGTGCACGTGCACACATGGGAACGCACACACACATGTGCACGCACACACATGTACACACACACACATGTGCACGTGCACACACGCACACACATACACACACGTGCACATGCACGCATGGGAACGCGCACACACACATGCGCACACACACATTATGCACACACAGCAACGAATATGTAATAACTAAATGTGATAAGAATCTAGAGTCATCATTAAAAAAGACCTAAGGAAACTTACACTTTAATTAACTTTTATCTTTAAAATTTTATCTTTTCTGGTGTGTGCACACACACGTAGAGATTGGAAGATGATTTTGTGGAATTGGTCTCTCCATCCGCTTTGGTGTGTTTCTGGAAATGAAACTCACTGGGTTTGTGCAGCAAGTGCCTTAACCTGCTGAGCCATTTTGCCAGCCTAAATTTAATTAATTTTTAATCAACAAAAGTCATGCTGCGTGTGGTGGCGCACACCTCTAATCCCAGCAGTCGGGAAGCAGAGGCAGGCAGATCTCTGTAAGTTCAAGGCCACCTTGGTCTACATAGCAAGTTTTAAGATAGTCAGGTGTACACAATAGAGAAACCTTATTTCCACAAAACAAAACAAAAACAAAAACCAACCTCCCCCCAAAACAAAAAAAAGTATTATACAAATGGTATGCAATGTGATACGCTGAAATGTGTACATACACTGTGGAATGATTAGGTAATATATCTATCACCTTGCAAGCATATTTTTGTAGTGAGAATAAACTATTTTAAACAATTTTCAATCTGCAACACATTGTTTTTCACTATAGTTATTATGCTGGTAACTAGCCCTGGTAGTTATCCACCATCTTAGTCTGTTGGCATTCATTTTAGTCTCTGACTAACTTTGTAGGTGGAAAGTCATCTTTTATTTTTTTCAGGGAGTCTGAAAACATGGACATGTTTCACTTATGAATGTCTATTCTTACGGTTACTTGTAGAATAAAGTCACAGAAGGATATCAGGCAGGCGTAATACTTAAAGGTTAGCAAACATATGGAGTGGGCTGCCCAACAGGACTTCTCATGTTTCTTGGAGGCTAACTTTAAAGATTTGTTTTATTATTACTTTTTAAAGATTCATTTATTTTATTTTTATGTGTGTGAGTATTTTGCTTGCATGTATGTATGTGTATGTGCATGCCTGGTTCCCATGGAGATCAGAAGAGGGCATAGGACTCCCTGGATTTAGATGGTTCTGAGCTACCATATGGGTGCGGGGAACCAAACCTCTAGAAAAGCAGCCTGCACTCTTAACCACTGAGTCATCTCTCTAGCCCCGATGTGTGTGCATGTGTGTGTATATGTATGTATATATGCATGTGCGTATGTGTGTCTCTCTGTATGTGTGTGCACACATGCCTGGATGTATAGGTGTGCACTGCATTTGTGCAGGTGCTCATGGAGACCAGAGGGTGTCAGATCCCTAGAACTGGGGGTGGTTGCAAACTGTCTGATGTGGGTCATCTGCTAGAGCAACAAGTGCTCTTACTCTCAGTCCCAGATGCTAACTTTTCAGAACAATATGTTATAAGCTAGTCATTTCTCTGTATATTCCTGTATATATTTTCTGTATAGAAACACAAATTGTTACATGTTTATTTATTACTAATTAATGAATATGGTGGTTTGAATATGCTTGGCCCAGGGAGTGGCACTATCAGGAGGTGTGGCCTTGTTGGAGGAAGTATGTCACTGTGGGAGTGGGCTTTGATAGACCTTCCTCCTAGCTGCCTGGAAGCCAGTCTTCTCCTGCCTGCCTTTGGATCAAAATGTAGAACTTTCAGCTCCTCCAGCCCCATGTCTACTTGGATGCTGCCATGTTCCCACCTTGATGATAAGGGAACCTGTAAGCCAGCCCCAATTAAATGTTGTCCCTGTAAGAGTTGTCTTGGTCACGGTGCCCCTTCACAGCAATGGAAACCCTACGATGATGATTTTATTCCTTTTTTGTTATTCTCATTCTTTCTTGTTTTCTTTAAGGGTCAGGTTACAGTAGGTTGGAACCTCATCTTCCATCTCCTCAGACGACAGAACAGTATCCTTACTAGACGTTCCTTAGATGGAGCTATCCACCATGCAATTGTAATTATACATTGTATATATCTGTAACTGTAAATAAACATTGTAATAGGACATGGTGCGAAGGGGAGAAATTGCAGCCATCTTTTGGGGATGATATATTCCATCACGATTGCTCATGACAACCGGTAGGGCCTCCTGGCTTCTCCCGCCTTCAATTCCATTAACACTGAGGTTCCTCATCTGCCTCTCTGTGGTGTTTTGCTTGATTGTCTGGTGCCTTCAATGGCTGCTCTCCAAGGGTGTGAGGTGCTAGTGACTTACAGAAGAGGTAGACTGTGGGTTCACATCCTCTTCTTGGTACCTGGAGGTGAACTCTGGTGGCCTACACTGCATGCTGGCTGCAGAGATGTGGGACCTGGGCTTCAGGCCCCAAGCCTGTTAGGCAGAGTGCACACATGGAAAGTGTTTTGGATAATGTGGTCAGCTGGCTCAACACTCTTCCTTTCTCACAAGGAATTGTCTCTTACTTTGATTTCCTATATTTTTGAAAGGATGGCATGATTTACTGTCAGCTCCAATGGATGCTTTGATCTGTGATAGTGACACTGCTTTCCTGGTGTCTGTTGTATGGTTACTTTTCTATTTCTGCAATAAAAACATCGCAACCAGGGAAACGTATAGGAGAAAGAGTTTATTTTAGGCTTATGGTCAGAGACGTAGAGTCCACAATGGCAAAATGGAGGGTGTTAGGCAGTAGGTACACAGGAGTAGTGGCTGAGAGCTTGCTTCTGGAGGAGCAAACAGGAAGCGGAGTGCCTTTAAATCTCAAAGCTCACTCCTGGGGACATATTCCTCAAGCAAGGCCATACCCGTAATTCTCCCCGAAGAGCCACAAATGGGAAGTAAGTATTTAATTCTCAAGACTTAATGGAGGATATCCCATTCAAATGACCACATTCTGCTCCCTGGATCATAGGCTTGTTGTCATATGATAATGCAAAATGCATTACTCCAACCTCAAAGGTCCCACAGCCTTTCAACACTGTTTAAAAGTCCAGAGTCCAAGGCTCTTCTGAGACTTACGGTAGTCTCTTAGTTTTAACTCCCTATAAAGAAAACAAGTTACATACTCCAAACATAAAATGGCACAGAATATACACCATGATTCTGGAAACGGAGGAATGAGAGCGTAACAAGGAAATACTGGACCAAAGTGAGGCTGAAACTTAAGCAAAGCAAACTCCAAACTCTGTAGCTCCATGTCCCGTGTCAGAGGGTTCAGATCACTCTGCCCCTCCCGCTTTGCTGCCTGCAAGATACATCTCTCTCTTGCATGGCTCCATCCCTGTGCCAAGGTCTCCTTGGCAGATGTCTCACAGCTCTGGCAGCTCCAGTGCAGCTCAGGCTCCACCGAATGACCTCTCAGGGCCTCCATGCAGGGCCTCCTCTGCCTTACACTTGGCCTCAGCGGGTCTCTTAGACTGCAGAAGATCCCACAGTTCCTTTGCTTGTATTCTTCATGACTCTAAAGACAGCATGACGCTGCCAAGTTTGGCCACCAACTCAGAATGAACCCAGGACTCTTCAAGTCACATTTCCAGTTGCATTTTTGTTCTTTCTAGAAAATTCCTTAGGCCTTTTCCTTTCACAAGTTACACACTTAGCTTGGTGAGGTCTTGCTCTGACGGTACTTATTCCACTGCAGATTTGGCCCCTCCATAATGGTGCTAATCTTAACAATTACAGACTTTCTTGAAGCACATGCCTTGACTGTAACATTAAGCTTGCCAGTGTCTCTTTTCTTTCCAATTTGTAATTTTGTTTTTCTTTCTGCCCTGGTTTCTCTTTTATCATTGTAGACCTGCATAAGAGTGATTCCTAATAACCATGTGACAGAGTCAATATTATGTTGTTTTGAAATCTCCTCTGCCAGAGAAATTAGTCCATAACTTTATAAATTCAGCCTCAGACAAGTTCTTAGGGTGTGGACAGAAATAAACGCCACATATTGTTTGCCAAAATAGCACACTAATGGTCTAGAGCCTAGTTGCTAGTATTCTTCCCCTCTGAAAATTCGTAAGCTGGGACTCTTGCATAGATCTTAGCACCGCTGACTTCCAAACTCCTACTAGGATGGCCCATTAAGCCCTGCTTAAGGTATCCAACCACTTTTCTAGTTCAAAGTTCCAAAGCCTTCCACATTCCTCAAAAAAACCCTACTATGGTCAGGGCTGGCACAGTAATAGCCTATTCCTGTTACCAATTTCTAAACTAGTTGGTTTTCTATTGCTATAATAAGACACCATGACCAAGGCAACTTACAGAAAAAAAGAGTTTATTTTGGGCATATGGTTTCAGTGGGTTAGAGTCCATGAGAGTGGACCGGAGGTAGCCAGCGACCAGTGGCTAAAATAGCAACTGGGTGCTCATATCTTGATTCATGAGCAACAAGAAGAAAATGCACTAAAAATGGTGAAAGTTTTGAAACCTCAAAGCCCAGTGACATTCTTCCTCCAGCAAAGCCAGACCTTCTAATCCTCTCAAACAGCCCACCAACAGGGGACCAAGTCTTCAAATGCCCAGGACTTATGGTAACATCTCATTGAAACCACCACATCTGTCTACCCATGTTTTCTTCCATGACATCTGTCATTTTGTGCACATTTACTCTGTGTCCACTCCGCCTCACCCCTGAATGTCATCTCATTAATTCTCATGGCCTTCAGCAATCACCTCAAACTTACAGCCTTTGAGTTTTGTCTCTTGTTCAACCTCCCTCTCCTTCCCCCCACCCCCAAGTTCTCATCTTACTGAGTGCTTTAACTTAGAAACCCTAGGGATCAAATTCATTGTCTTCATTTCCAAATACCCGTGCTCTGTATTTGACTTCAGTTACCAACATATTCTCAATTTTCCAACCAGAAATTTGGGGTTCAGCGTTCTGCCTCCTATTCCCCTTTGCCATCCAGTTAGTTACAAAGCACCTGTGGCTGGCTAAACCTCATTTTGCCCATTGAGGAAATTGCCTGTCCTAGAGTAAGCAAAGAGTAAAGAAAGTACATCAGAGGGGCTCGACTCCGCTGTTCAGGACTGTCTGTGAGAGGGGGCATGGTGGTTAACTGTCTCTGTGTTTGTCTCCCTCCAGTCTGAAATACACTATGAACTCTTTGCCGTGATCGCCCATGTTGGGATGGCTGACTTTGGTCATTACTGTGCCTACATCCGAAATCCTGTGGATGGAAAATGGTTCTGCTTCAATGATTCACATGTTTGTTGGGTGAGAAACACCAGCTACATTGTCCCAGATTAACTACCTCTAGTAAATCCTGGGCCCGAGGCTACCTGGGTCCTCACCGTGAAGACTGCGCTTCTTTACTCTGAATGGAGGTGCTTTTAATGGGGTGCAAAGTCCCTTTTTTATGCTTGAAAACTGCTTCTGGTCTATAACTGCACTGTCTCAGCTTAGTGCCCAGGTTTCTGGTGCTCTAGGCTCAGTGCCCTGACACTTCAGACTCTGGGAAACTTCTCTAAAGTCAGAGTTGTAACTCTCTTGGATAGGCATAACCAGGTTTAAAGAGCGGAATGGACTTACTAGGGTGAAGGGGGGCACATTGCAGTCCCATACATTCCAGGGACGCCAAACACTCAGTCAGGTGCTGACCTTATCCTTATATACTTCCAGGTAACCTGGAAGGATGTCCAGTGTACCTATGGGAATCACAGATATCGCTGGTAAGAGAAGGGCTGGGTTCTTGAAATCAGATGAACTCACTCTGAATTCTCGGCCATGTGAAACCCTCAAGGCTTCCATGTTTCTTACATTCTGATGACTCCCCAGACTAATTAGCCAGCTTTATCCATGACTACCTTCCCACTATAACATGATTCTCTCAGCACTGAGATTTCAGTAATGCCTATGGATTTGTAATGGAGTCCAAATGTACCGTCTGCCATTTTCTTCCTAGTTGCAAAGCCCCCCTTACGGCCTCTTTCCATTGTGCACAGCCTTTACAGACTGACCCCAGCAGAACTGTGGGGGCTTCTGACATGCTGAGTTTGCATCCTAAGCATGCCTCCCACAACAGTCTTAATTGCTTGCCTTTGTAATTCTCTTTCACATTTCATATATACTCTTTGATGGAGAGAGGACGGCTTTTTTCATTTTTTTTAAAAAAATGTCTAGCAACGACTTGCATTTAGTAAAACTCAACGAATACGTCTTAAAACCAATCACTCCAGAGGGGATGCTGGAGAGAAAAATAGAAGGGTGGATGAAGACAGATCAGAGTCTTTGTAAAGCTTTCTTGGCTGTTTTTTCTCCTTGTCTGGAAACAATGGCTTACACAAAAGGTGATCAGAGTTGGCTCTCAGCTAAGAGGCAGGCTTGTCCACCTGAAAAAGAAAGAGGCAGATGCAATTGTATCTGAAATCCTCTGCCAACCCCTTTGCCAGCTTTCCCTTGTTTCTTTCAGGCACCTCTATTAGGTGCCAGAGCTTTGTTTCTGATTGCTGCTGATGTCTTCCTGACTTACAGCAGGAACTGGCAGATCCTTTGTAAAGACTGAGGAGGAAGTCTTCAGCCCCATGGAACCCAGCTCCATGGCAGCTCCAAGGCTCTGCCCTCATAGCACAGAGGAGGCTGCACACAATACATAAATGGCTGACTTAAATTGGCTCTATGGCTGAATCTGTTTGCAGAAAACGGAGTTAGATTTAGTTAAATCTCACAGACTTTCTGCCATCTTATTTAGATGTCAATTAATAGATCCCCACTCAGGTCACCATTTTGGTCCTCTGAGGGATGACTAGGTGGGTCATTGACCTAAGTGTCAGGTGCTTGACCTAGGAGCCAGGAGGTTTACTGATGCATGTTGCAAGAGCCAGGTTTACTAGTGCATGTTGCAAGAGCCAGAAGGTTTGTTGATACATGTTGCACTGTGATTTCACTGTGAATGCTTCATTTTCTGTGCTGACATGTGTTCTCTGTTTTCTAGGCGGGAAACTGCCTATCTCTTGTTTTACACGAAGACTGGATCCTGACAGATATACTCACACTTTCAGAGAGAGATAGACTTTTATCTCTGCTCCTATACCCATGTCTGCTGCATTTCAAAACTCTGAGTCAAATAAATGTTAATATATTTGACTCTTGACACTATTTGGCCTCAGGTAATTTTTTTATAGCAATAAGAAATGCATGAATACAATTGTTAAAATATTAGCGATGACCCTACATAGGTCTCAATCAGTTAGAATGGATAATTTCCCCAGCGGGTCTGGCTAGATCACATGCTGATTGTAACCTTCAGTACATGACATGGCCTATTCAGCTGGGAAACTGTGGGAGTCCAGTCAGATAGCAATCAGTGCTTGTAGGAGAAACTGGGGTGACAAGGGACAGTGGGGGGAAGTATTTTAGTGTTTTACAGCTAGTGTGACTGTACTGGGATGTACTGTGTAGGCTTAGAATTTTCAAAACCTACTTTAATAAAGGTTTTTAAATGCTTCAACCTCCCTTCTAGCCCACCCACCAGAGGAAGGGGGAAGAGAGAGGTTGCTGGGAAATGTAGGATGTGGGCGTGTTTGGAAATAGTTCTTTGGGGCAGTTCCAGTCTCCGTTGTCAGGATATCAGCAGTCTAATTCAAAACACCAAGCACAAATCAGCAGCAGTGGCTCAATCCAGAAGAAACTGCGAGGCTCTGCCGAATTGGCACTAGTCAGCAGGAGTGGCAAGAAGTGTTTCTCTCACGAAGTCATGACAAGATTAGCAAAGCGTTGCAAGGCAGACCGACGCAGGAGCGTCCTCACTGTCTGTGGGGTTATATTTAAATTCTTTCTAAATATCATGTGCCCTCTCAAGCCTCCACTCCAGCAAAACATCTCATGCCCTTTTACAAGAGAGCTTCCAGCAAAACACCACGTATCTATTCTCAGAAAAAAAAAAAAATCCTCTCATGCGTCGTCTGCTTCAGCAAAACATCCTCTCATCAGACAGTTTCCAGAAAAACATCACAGGACACAACTGGGTCTCCAAAGAAACCAGAAATTTCCACTGGCTAAAAAGTGGCTCAACTTAAAAATATCCTTATTCTTAGTTATATTATAGTGCTGTATTACATTACTGTTGTTATTGTTATTATTATTTATTACAGCTGTCTGCGTGTGCCATGGCATGCATATGGAAGTGGCTCTCTCATGCCACTGTGGGATCCAAGGATTGATTCAGGTGGTCAGGCATATATACAAGCCATTTACCCTGTGAACAACCTCACTGACCCTCAGCCTAACCGCTTTTGATTTGTTTATTTTTCTTTTATGCCTATGAGTGTTTGGTTGCGTGGATCTGTGCATCACATCCATCCACGAAGTACCTGTGAAGGCCACAAGAGGGCATCAGATCCTCTGGAACTGGAATTAGAGATGGTTGTGAGCCTGGAACTCAAATCCAGACGCTCTAGAAAAAGGCAGCCAGTGTTCCTAACGGCTTAGCCATCTTTCCAGCTCCTCAGCCCCGACTTTAGTTTATTACATATTGACTTGGATAATATATCGTGATCATCCAGTCTCTGTGAGGTCAGTCATGTAACTTTTGCATAGTCATGACCAAGACATCTTGACCAAGAGAACGACCTAAAGGAGGAAGGACTGATTGTGACTGGCACTTTCAGAGGATGCATGGTTGCTGAGCCCTGGACACATCATGGAAGTATAAGTGTAGAGGAAGTAGGTTCCCCCCTCCCTGTTCCCCCCCCCCCGGGGGGTTGACAGGAAGAGAGAGAACTTGAGAGCAAGAAAGAGGAGGGTGGGAGGAAGAAAGGGATTGAGAACCACACCTTCAAAGCTACACTTCCACCCACTGCTTCCAGCTAGGCTCCACCTGAAGTTTCACCCCCTTCTCAAAACAGTGCCCGCAGCTGGGAAACTTGTGATTTAATGAAACACAATCAAGGTGCATCGATTCCGAGGGCTTGCGCTACAGGAACTGAAAGTGAAAGCCCTCTGCTGTGGGGCGGGGAGTAAGCCTTCCAGTGGGAGGGGCTTAAAGGGAAGGAAAAGACCATATCCAAGGTTGAATGAAGTCCGCAAACATGACTTTCCGGTGCTGGGGAAGCAAGTGCTCAGGGTGAAGACTGGGAGAGAGATAGAAGGTCTCAAACTAGGCAGAGGGGTTTGGATTTAACCAGATGGCTAATGAACTGCTGAAGGGGTTAAAAAGGGAAGAAATGCTTGGCTATGTTATGGTAAAACTAATTTTCAGGTGAAAAAGATTACAGAAAAAAAAATTATAGTGGGAACAGAAGTTTTCCAGAGGAACCAATAGCAACCTGGGAGGTGAGCAGGGTGGGATTTAACAATTCATACATTCATATACTTAATGTCTTGTTCGGTGTTTCAGAATTGTGTTAGGTTTCTCTAGAGGGATTGAACTGATAGGATGAATAAGTGTTGAGAGGATTAATTAGATTTGCTTACGCTATATGACCCGGATAGGCCGGCAATGGCCGTCTTTACACGGAGAGGCTGAGGACCTGTAGCTAGTGCTTAGCCACTGGGCTGGATGCCTCAACAGTCCACACCAGCTGCTGGATTCCTCAACACCTGTTTATCTTTAGCTCCTGTTAGCAGGCTGAAGAAGCCGAGTTCTAGTCCCAGCAAAGATGGTGGCTGTAGTGATAGCAGCGAAAGAGTAGATGTGCTTCCAGGCAAGAGGCTAAGAGAAGCAGGCAAAAAGCAAAAGTTTTCCCTGAGACCTCCTTATATCTAGGCTGCATACTGGAAGGTGCCGCCCACATAAAGGGTGGGTCTTCCCACCTCAATTAACATAATAAAGGAAAGTTCGTCCTGGGCATGCATGCCCAGGTGCTCTTAACCATGGAGACAGCTCTCCAGCTTCGAATCAGCCTTTAAATGTAATATATTAGTTATCTCCTTTTGTTAAGACTTACAAAATAGGTCTTTAAGAAAATTACTGTACAAAGAGAAAGCTGAGGAGATGGTCTCTGGCCTCTGTGGGCACCTGTACTCATGTGCATGTACCCACAAGCCAGCCCACACACCTATACATAATTAAGAATAACAAAAATAAATCTCTAAAATGTTATTATTTGTGGAGATTATATGTCCTGTAATTTTCATTAAAAAGGAAATTAACGTAAAGATCTTTCAGGTATATGCCCATCATTTTATATAACATAGTCTTAATTAGTGCTGTTTATTTATCACTCATATGTGAAAATAACAAAATGATAAGCAATAATCTAAGAAATGGATTTTTTAATGTATATCATTTAGAGGCATTTTAGCAACATAAAGCATTTTCAGATGTTATTTGATTTGACATGAATTTTATCCAGCTTCTGTGATTTCTGTAATAATTTTTCTCTCTCCATCTCAGTTTCTTGAATTAACATTTGAAAGCGTCAGACACAAACAACCCAGCGGCAAAGAACCTCATAATTAACATTTCCATTAGTTACCTTTTATACAGGCCAGCCTGAAGTCCAGCTTTCTCCCTTTTCTTTCAGATTCCCCCAATGCTTGCCTTCCAGCTGTCTTCTCTTTCAAAGGGAACCCCTCCGTCCAGATGCAATGGGCTCTTACACAGAGACACTCCAGGGTTGTTAAACACGTAAAGTACAGCTCCCCCTAGGGGGCACTGAGGTAATATTTTTCAGTTACAGAAATTATGGCAGAGATCTCCAAATCCTTGTTCTCTTATCTCGACTGGTTCTACAGAATCTAACGGTCCAAGGGCCACAAGCCCTCTCTGTCACATGGCAACCCTCTGAGCAGTTCAAGAGAACTACAGATTTGTCAAAGAGAGCTTCCAAACGGAGGGAGGCCGTCATATAGATGACATGGTAGCCCAAAATAGTTCAACAAGAGAACTTCCAGAGACAAAGCCAGTTAGTTACCAAATGGCAGCTGTCAACGATGGTTCAGATGAATTCCAAGTTGCTTAAAAAAACACTGGCACATGCTCACTACTGTCCCTGCAACAAACCACAAACCAACCAACCAACAAACAAGAAGACCAGGAAAGCAAAGCCAGGGGTGCACAGACCAGGAAGAAACTTTCTCCAAGGATCAGACTTCCACAATAATCCGAACCAAAGTGTACATACTCCAAACACTTACTTCTCCGCATCACCAATGTTAGAAGTAAGTTCGGAGTCACAAAGAGGCCACCACTCCACCCGAAGTGCCTGGGCAAGGTAAACTTCACTCTTGATCAAGATGTGATCGTAGGACCTCGTACTTCCGCTTTATTCTAGCTGAGGTGATGACTGTGTCTTTGCCTCATAAGAATGGGCATCCAAGCCGGGTGGTGGTGGCGCATGCCTTAATCCCAGCGCTTGGGAGGCAGAGGCAGGCGGATTTCTGAGTTCGAGGCCAGTCTGGTCTACAGAGTGAGTTCCAGGACAGCCAGGGCCACACAGAGAAACCCTGTCTCGAAAAAACAAAAACAAAACAAAACAAAACAGAATGAGCATCCAGGAAATGAAGGAAGGGGAAAGGTTCTCACTCCCCCAGGCCATCAGATTCTGGAAACCCATAGGGGCCTTTGTGTAATCTAGATGTGGATGAGGAGGATTAAAATATTTCCTGCCCCAAACTCGAGTTTTATAGTATTTCATAAAAAAGACTCTTATTTAATTTTGCTATATTAAATAGCGGTAAAGAACAGCTGCTGGTGGCCAGAGTGAAGAGACAGAAAAATGTCTTCATGATAAGATGACTGTAGTAGCTCTGGGCCTTCCACGCTTTCCTCTCCATTCAGGTCAACTTGCTGTGAGTGGCAGATACTCCTAAATGGGCCTTATCATCTCTTTGAGTTCAGCGTATTAGTTACCCAATTTGGAGTAGCAACTTGGGCTCCACAACCCAAGTTTGGCCACCTATCTTCCATAAACCAATCAAAACAGCCGATTTAACAGAAATTTAATAGAAATTAGAAAAAGGAGATTTATTCAATGTGGATACATCGAGGAGAGGAACAAAGACATCCAGGGATCCCCAAAGTCCGTATCCAGGATTCTGTACTGAGGTGAAGATGTAAGGAGAGGCCTGGCTTTGTGCATATGTGAAGGTCTTTTTCCCCCTCCTACTAAGGATAGTTCAAGGGAGCAGTCCATCATAGCAGAGAAGTCAAGGTTTCAGGAGTCCCAGGCAGCTGGTAAGATTGTGGGCCGGAGGGATGGCTCAGAGGTTAAAAGCACTCACTGGCTGCTCTTCCAGAGGACCTGGGTTCAGTTCCCAGCACCCACATGGTGGTACACAACCATCTGTCACTCCAGGGAATCCAACACCCTTTTCTGGCCTCTGCAGATGCTGCATGCATGTGACATGCAGCCATACATGCAGGTAAAGCACCCCCACACATAAAATAGTAAATAAACCTGCAAAAACCAGAGAAAGAAGGCCCAACACAAGTTAATGCTCACCTCACTGTTTTCTTTTTTTTTTTTTTCTTTTTTTAAGATTTATTTATTTATTATATGTAAGTACACTGTAGCTGTCTTCAGACACCCCAGCAGAGGGCATCAGATCTCATTATGGATGGTTATGAGCCACCATGTGGTTGCTGGGATTTGAACTCAGGACCTTTGGAAGAGCAGTCAGTGCTCTTACCCGCTGAGCCATCTCTCCAGCCCCCTCACTGTTTTCTTAAAGCGTATTTGTTATTATTGTGTGTGGGCTCAGGCATGGAAGTTAAATAAAGATGCTTTCTGGAGTCGCTCACTTTCTGTGCGTCCTAGAGATTGAGCTCAGGTTGGCAGGGTTGCAGGTGAGAAGTCTGGGAAGAAAAAGCACATTATCATTAAAAGGACAATCATTCCTCCTGTCTCTAGCAGGGCTTACGGTGGACTGGCCTTTGTGAGTGGTGGGTCCCTTAGCTGTGCGACTGAATGTCTCTCTCTGGGCCAGAGAGCCCATTCTCTTGACTAGGTGGTAACTGTTAAGTTTCAAACCAGGGACAATGGCTGAGGTGCCTGTTTAACATATCAAAGCAGACCTGGCCTCCAGGTTCTCCCAGCATCCTTCAGTCCCTACTTGGTATAGAGTATGGCTGGCATAACCCCCCCCCCCCCCCCAGCTCTCCAGCCCAGGAGGCTGGGCTGTCCTTCCTGATCAACTCTTCCTTATATCATCCAGACATTTTGGTTACCTGCCTTTTTGTGCTTTTGTACCTGGTTTCCCTCTCTTGGTTTTCCCTTTCCCTCCCCCTCTCCCACGTGGCCCAGCTCAGTCTGGTCATGCCCACCCTGGACTCTCCCAGAGGTCTCTGCCTCTGGCTATGCTATGCTCTCCCATATTTATATATAAACTTTCTCCTCCACCATACCTAGGAGCACTCATGTTCTTTCCTTTTCCCCTCCTCCTCCTCCTCCTCCTCCTCCTCCTCCTCCTCCTCCTTCTTCTTCCTCTTCCTCCTCCTCCTCCTTCCTCCTCTTCCTCCCCCTCTTCCTCCTCCTCCTCCCCCTCTTCCTTCTCCTCCCCCCTCCCCCTCCCCCTCCTCCTCCTCCTCTTCCTCCTCCAGTAATAGCTTTTCCGTAAAGGACCTTCAGTGCTACTGTAACAACATTGACTTCAATAATATTTTAAATCTATTTAAAATGCCCAGGCGCCTGCCACCACTGACATTGCTTAGCAGGTTAAAGTACTTGCTGCTAACCCTGACCACAGAGTTCTATTTCTGGTTTGTGTGATATCAGGATTGAGGAAAACAGGGAAACAAAGGCCAGTCTGTATACCAGAGAGAGAAAGAAACTACAAAAGACACCATGGACTAACAGAATAGTTCAGAGATATAGAACCATGGAGCCTGTCTGCTCTGCTCCCCGCTGAGGGTGGGAAAGCTAAAGGCTCTTCCTCAAGGCTCAGGAAACTGAGGAGGCTGTTAGCCTGGAGCAGAGGGACAGGGTCCACAGCTCCTTCTCTGCCATGCACGTTTGTATCTGCCTAGTCGAGGGCTCCAAGGTTCAGGTTCAGTGGGTTCTCCTTGCAGCTCTTCCCTCCCACAGGGGGTTGAAAGCCCAGCATGGTTAGAGCCTTAGCTGGACCCTCCCATTGCTGATCTCAGTGCTGCTGTACCTGTTCCAGCATACTACAACACGCTCAGGAACACATCTTGGCATGGATGTTAATGGCCCCACAGCTACGGTCAGAGTCTCTAAAGTGGGAGTTAAGAAGTGACTCCTGGGGTTGCTAGAAGCCAAGCCCCGGAAGCCATTATAACGCTGCTTCATGACTAGCCAGAGATTGTTCTAGGCTCAGTGAAGTAGAAGAGTCTCCAACCTCAAATCCTTATACCTGTCGGGATCTAATCTTAGAGAAGCCGGGAAGAAATGTCTTGTGTATCCATGTGCCTGTGTGTGTTTAAATTACTCTGGCCTTTGTTTTTCTTTCATTAGACTCTTATGTAACTTTTATTTTAAATACCAGCTTATACATTTAATTTTTATCTTATGTTTATTTAGTAGAACTCATGTATTTTTTCATTGTGCATTTATTTATTTGTTTGTTTTTGAGATAGGGTCTCACCATGTCACTCTGGCTGGCTCGGAATTTGATATGTAGACCAGGCCGGGCTCTAAAATCACAGAGATCCACCTGCCTCTGCCTCCTGCGTGCTGGGATTAAAGGCGTTGTAAGTTAGCAGCAGCAGCAGCAACAACAACACTCCTCTTCTTTTCTTGCCTCCTTCCTACGATTTTTACACCTTTTCTGTTTCTCTGTTCAACTCAGGCTCTAGGTCCTTTCTTCTTTCCCTGTCTGCCTTTTATTTCATACAATTAAAACTGTTATCACATGAAACATTTCTTTGTACATGTGTGTGTACATACATGGCAGAGTATGTGTGTGAGAGTCAGTTCTCCACAGTGCGGGTCCTGGACCTGAACTCACGTCTTCAGGATTGGCCACAAACACCTTTACCCATGAGTCAGCTCTCTGGCCCTTTCTTCCATTTTGGGTCAAGCCTCTCTTTTATCTTACCTTTTCCACACAAGCATTTATTGTTGTGCTCCACAATGGCTCCAACAGGAAATTTCCTGATGCCCCTTTTCTCTTTAAATTGTATATTTTATATTTCTTTCTGCCCCACGTGCTCTTTTTCAGTGTACTTCTGCATGGGAGTGATTACCAAGAACCATGCAGCAGAGTCAACATTAGGCTATCTTGAAATCTCCTTCACCCAGGAAATTAGTCTATTGCCTTTTAACTTAGCCTCAGACAGATTCTTAGCACAAGGGTAGAAAGCAGTCACATACTTTCCCAAAACATCACAAGAATGGTCTCTACCTCAGTTGCTAATACTGTTCCCTTCTGAAACCTCTTGAGCTGGGCCTCCACAGTTCTCATTGCTGTAAACACTATCATCTTCCAAACTCCTACCTGGATGGCCCATTAATCCCCACTTACAGCATTCAACTGCCTTCCTAATCCATGATGTCAAAGTCTTCCACATCCCTCTAAAGCCAGCACAGTCATGCCAGTCACAGTAATATCTCACCCCTTTGTCCCAGCTTCTATCTTGATCCACAACCATCCAGTGGGAGTGGGGCCTCACCACAGCACTGGGAATTGAATGAGTCTTTTGAAAATTCTAAGCTGCCCGCAGTGACACACCTTCTCTAACAAGGTCACACCTCCTTATCTTCCCACACAGTTCCACCAACTGGGGCCCAAGCAGGGGGTCATTCTCATCCAAACAGCCACAGCCAGTCAGTAGGAATGAAGCTTTCAGGTCGGTAAGAACTTGGTTTCTCCACTTCCAATGGTTCAGGTATGTGGTGTCTTCAGCAACAGGGTCTCCTGCCAACAAGCTCTGGAGCAATGGCAATAACGTGTAATATTTGGAAGGACTGTGGACCCTCTGACCAGCAACCTGAAAAGAGATAACACATATGTGGCAGTGGGCTTTTTATCTAGTAACCTGTGATATCTGTGAGTCCTCGTTCTCCTTGCAGGGTAACTC
This sequence comes from Uromys caudimaculatus, assembly GCA_028551405.1. NCBI lineage: Eukaryota > Metazoa > Chordata > Mammalia > Rodentia > Muridae > Uromys > Uromys caudimaculatus. The sequence continues at coordinate 24,770,831 of CM052700.1, read as the reverse complement.
CATTTAAACTCTCTGCTATAGATGTGCCTGTATGTATTTTACAGACTCTACAGTAGTAGGCTTCCACATGGTGTTTCATAAGCCTTTAGTGTTACTTGTCATTTCTTCTTCTCCTTCTTCACCCTGCCCTCCCATCTCCACCTCCACTAACTCTGTTCTATTATTCAGCGTTTCTCCTTCATACCACTTGCCTTCTATCCCTCTTCCGGTGAATTTGCCCACTCACTGACCATTTATTAGCTTCCTGCCTCTTCTGGGTACTCCACTTTAAACACACATATCTAAAGATTCAAAGCTAGCATCTGCATATGAGAGAGACGGTGTGGCGTTTGTCTTTCTGGGTCCAGGTTTCCTCTGTGAGAAATGATCATACTCAGATCTATCTAGTTACCTGCAAATTTCATTTTTCTTGATAGCTGAATAATATTCCATTTTTGTATAGGAAACTACATTTTCATTGTCTATTCATCGATGAGCATTTAGGTTGTTTCAATGTCCTGGCTGTTGTATATAAATCAGTAATGAACACGCAAAACCAAGTATCTCTGCAGCAGGATATGGGATATGTTCCTCTGGGAATATGCTCAGGAGTGGTATAGCTGGGCCATCTAGTAGATTTATTTCTAGCATTTCCAGGAGCCTCCATATTGATTTCCACAGTGGTTGTGCCAGTTTGAACTCCCACCAGCAATGAATATGTGTTTCCCCTTCCCTGTGTCCATGATCCACATTAATGTTTTTATTTGTCTGTTTGTTTGTTTGGTTGGGTTTTAAGACAGGGTTTCTCTGTGTAGTCCTGGCTGTCCTGGAACTCACTTGGCAGACCAGGCTGACCTCAAATTCACAGAGACCCACCTGCCTCTGCCTCCTGAGTGCTGGGATTAAAGACATGTGCCACCACTCCCAGTTTTTTGTTTTTTGTTTTTTGTCTTAGCCATGATGACTATCATCAGGTGAAATCTCAAAGTAGTTTTAATGTGCAATTTCCTGATGGCTAAGAAGTTTGAACATTAAATATATCTGGGCCGTGTATCTTTCCTTTTTTTTTTACTCTCCTTAGTTCCACGCACTCCCCCACCCCCCCCTTTTTTTTTTTTTTTTTGGTTTTTCGAGACAGGGTTTCTCTGTGTAGCCCTGGCTGTCCTGGAACTCACTCTGTAGACCAGGCTGGCCTCGAACTCAGAAATCCACCTGCCTCTGCCTCCCAAGTGCTGGGATTAAAGGTGTGCACCACCACTGCCCGGCTAAATTGTCAATCTTAATGCCGGTGTTACCAGCATCTGGTTTAGAAAGTGCTTTCCTGTGTCTGTAAATTGAAGTCTAGATTCAGGGTGCCAGGGTTTATGTTGGGATCCTTGATCCATTTGGAGTTGAGGTTCATGCACGGGGAGACATAGATCTAGTTAAATTCTTCTATGTGTAGTTAAGCTGAACCAGCATTGTTGAATGTGCTTTTTTCTTTCCCCAATATTTATTTTCGGTCTTTTTGTCAAAATTCAGGTGCTTGTAGGAAAATGGGATAATATCTGTGTTCTCAATTTGGTTTTATTATAGATGAATGTTGGATACTGTCAAAGGCTCTTTCTGCATCTAATGAGATAATTATGTGATCTCTGTTCTTGAGCCTATGTGGTAGATTGCATTTATTGATTTACATGTATGAACTACTCCTGCATCCCTGAGATGAAGCTGCCTTGGTCATGGTGGATGCTCTTTTTGATGTGCTCTGGAATTTGGCATGCAAGGATTTGGTTGAGAATTTTTATGTCATGTTTACCAAGGAGGTTGGCCTGCAGTTTTGTTGTTGTTGTTGTTGTATCTTTATCTGCTTTTAGGATCAGAGTAACATTATTTTCATAAAAATGATTTGGAAATATTCCTTCCTTTTCTATTTTATGAAGCAATTTGAGGAGTACTGGTGTTAGTTTTTCTTTGAAAGAATTTTGTGCTGAATCCATCTGGCCCTGGACTTTTACTAGTTGGAAGGTTTTTAATTACTGCCTATATCTCAGTGGTTTTTAATGTGTGTTTTTAAATTATTTTCTCCATTTTGGTTTAAGTATTGTATGTCATTTGTGTCCGTAAATTCATTATTTCTTTTAGATTTTTCTAGTTCAGGGAATATAAAATTTCCAAATATGTCCCTATGATTCTCTGACTAACCCCCAGTGTCTGTTGTAATGTCTCTGTTCTCATTTTCAGATGTTATTATTAGGATCCTCTTTTTTGTTGGTTAATTTAGTTATGGGTTTGCCAATTCTATTATTTTTTAAAAGAGCCAATTCATTGCCTCATTGTTGCTTTGCATTTTTTTTATTTCTAGTTTGTTAATTTCAGCCCTGATTTTGATTATATCTTCCCACCTACTGTTTTGGGGGTATTGTTTTTGTTTGTCCGAACCACTCAGGTATATCATCAAGTTATTAATTTGAGGTCCAACCAACACAATTAAAAATTGGGGCATGGAACTAAGCAGAGAGTTCTCAAAAAAAGAAATATACATGGTCAAGAAATATTTAATAGTTAACCTTCTTAGCCATCAGGAAATTGCACATTAAAACTACTTTGAGATTCATCTTATGGTAGTCATCATGGCTAAGACCAAAAAAACAAAAACAAAACCAAAAACAAACAAACAAACAAAAAAGCTGGGCATGGTGGCATATGACTAAAAAATTAATTACTTAATTAATTATTGACCCAGGCACTTAGCTCTGTAAATTTTCCTCTCAGGACTGCCTTCATTTTGCCTCATAGATTTTGGTACGGTGTGTTTTTATTTCCATTCAACTATAGAAATGTTAAATTTCCTTCTTGTTTTCTTTCTTGACTCACTTGTCATTCAGTCCTATGTCGTTTGGTCTGTATGTGCTTCAGTCCTGTGGTAATAAGAGGGCATGTCGGATGTGGCTGTAGTCGGCTGGCATTAGGTAGAGCCTTGCAGCCTACGGGTAGTGCTGTCTGGAGGCACGGACTGCCTACATCTCTTTAGTTGGGCTAACTGGAGTCAGAGAACAGCTTGCTTTCCATGATGACTAGCATTTAAGGCCATACTGATATTAGGGGTGAGGGGACTAGGAAGGGCAAGTCAGACTTGTCCCTGTTGGAAGTCTGTAGATCTCAGCTGTTTGTGCTTATTTAAACCAAGAGAAATCCTCTCAAAAGAGAATCTCATCTTTAGGGGCAGATCACCCCACCTTACATAGCAGGATGTTATCAGATGAAAAGAATCCGAATAGATCAGATTGTAGGGACTCTATCTATCTATCTATCTATCTATCTATCTATCTATCTATCTATCCATCCATCCATATCTCTATCATCTACCATGTATGTATGTATGTATGTATGTATGTATGTATGTATGTATCTATCTATCTATCTATCTATCTATCTATCTATCTATCTATCTATCTATCATCTATGTATCTATCTATAATCTATCTATCCATCCATCCATTATCTATCTATCTATCTATCTATCTATCTATCTATCTATCTATCTAGGCAATCAGATTTTTAGGTTGTGAAGTCTGTCTGTTTGGGTCTGTCTTTTAAAGAAGTGAAGGCGCATGGATCCAGGTTTGTGAAAGGAACAGGGATGCTGACAGTGAGAACACCCTACTGAGCCCTAGGGATGTACACTTTGGGGGGGACCCTTTATTCACAAATAGTCCAGGCTCCATCATGCTTCAGGCACTGCCATGAGCAATACTGGCAGATACTAGCTTTTACCTTGCTGTTCTCAACTTGATGCACGTGCTTCCAGCAGAGCAGCTTCTGTACACGCCTCCACAGGTGTCGTTGGCTGACACCATGGTCTCATCAGAGGATGTGGGGCTGGAGGTGCTCTGGGGGTGAAGCTGTTCTAGTAAATCTATTTTTTAAAAAGGGGGAAATTTTGTTTTTAACTTTTTCTAAAGATGCATTTGACTACTGGCTGTTTTATAGATTATTTTTCCCATATCCATATGTATCATATGTATGTGTTTTATATATATATATATATATATATATATATATACACACACACATATATATATATATGCATCTATATACATATATATATATGAGAGAAAGAGAGAGAGAGAGAGAGAGGGAGAGAGAATTTTATCATCACCAAAGATCCATTTGGAATCTTGCTTTTTCTGCTTCTCTTTGGTAAACAAATCCCATTCCTTCCTTGTACTCCAAGAAGTTTCGCTCCCTTCTCTATCATTATCTGGACATATTTTGTTCACATAGACAATATGTTTCCTCTATGTGTTGGGGCTTGTCCCTGTTTGTCGGACAACTTGGTCTCGCTCTACAGTGCTCGCTGCTTTGCATGTTTGAAAACATGGTGCTGTGTCGTGGCCTCTCCCCACCCCCAAGCCCGTCCAGTTCTGTTGTGTGTTTTTGTTGTTAGTGAGGTAGCTGCAAGAGTTTCTATTACTAGGAAGGGGCGTTCATCTTCTATTCAATGTCTCTTACTTAGTTTTTAAAAAGTGCAGTTTGATTTGAACTCAGAAGTTGTCTTCTTAAAGTGAGGCACTGAGCAGAACTAGAAAATATTTGTAGTTGCTGACTCCCTTTTTGTCCAGTCTCTTTTAAGGAAGTGTCTTCCAGGAACTAGAAGTGAGAGATACTGTCCAGTTTCAGATGGGGTGGGTGTGAGGTTTAACTTGAAAGGTATCTTAGGAAAAGAAAAGAAGAGAGCTTTGTAAAATAAAATGTCAGTTTCTACAGATGCTTTCGCTGTGGCTTACACTACCTGCTTTTGGTTCCTTAGTACCAGGGAAGGTCTTGAGTATTTCCACTTTGGGGGTGGTTTGAAAGTGTTGCTATGCTTGTATGTCTTAAGTTTTCATCTCAGTGAATGAATTGCTTAGGGTCAATGGACAAAGATTTAAGATCAATGAGCGAATGGGTTAGGGTCAATGAGCGGATGGGTTAGGGTCAATGAGTGAATGGGTTAGGGTCAATGAACAAACGACTTATGGTCAATGAGTGTGAATGGCTTAGGGTTTCTGTAGAAATTATGAGGTAACTAATTATCCAATTTAATAGGGTTTTATTTTGCCAAACTATATGGAAGTTATCACTTTATAAAGAACTTCATCCAGTTATTTTTATAGAAGAAAAATATATAATCTATATATCTTTTGCTCTTTATAAAATTATTCAAGTACTTGTGAGTTAAGAACTGATTGCAGTTCAACCCTTTTAAAAATCATTTTTTTTATTTTTGAGATTATAATGTAATTATATCATTTGTCACTTCCCCTTCCTTTTCTCCAACTCCTCCCATATATCCCTCCCTATTCCCTGTCAAATTCATGGCCTCTTTTTATCGCTAATTATTGTTGCACACATATATGTCTAGAAAAATAATCTACAGAACAGTTGGTAGTCAGTTACATCTTCAGAAAAAAAGTGAGGACATATATTTCCTTCATTTCTTTTTTTTTTTTTTAAACAGATTTACTAAGACAGTTTCACACCCAGAGGACCTACAGCCACGCGCCTTCTGATGAATTGGTGTTATTAGTCAACAGCACCTGCTGGGGCATGTTTAGAAGTTGCCATTTTGGAAACCACACATGTCAAGGTGATGGCTCCAAGGCAAAAGCTGAAAATAACAATATTCATTCATAAGTACTTAGCTCCAACCTGCTCGGTCTGGACAATGTTGTTGTACGTACGCTTTCAGGGCTGACCATTTGGTATTGGATAACCAGTTGGTGTGCTCTTCCCTGCAGAAGACTGTTTCTCCCACTCTCTGCATTCCTTAGTAGCTCACAGTTCTCTGTGTATGGCGAAGCCTCGTGGGACCCCTCCCCCTCCCCACATCTGTGTTAGCTCGTGTACTGTTGTTGTGCACGTTCAGCACATGTTAAGGCTGTCATCTTGATGAAATTTTAGGCTGTCATGTGTGTAGCTTCTAACAGCTCATGGCAAAGTCCCTGTTTCCCAGGCTCTTACAATCTTCCCGCTCTTTCTTCTGCAATATTCCCCGAGACTTAGCTGCAGAGTTGTTTGTTTTGTAGATGTATCCTTTGGAACTGGGCTCTACAACTCTGCATTTTGATTGGTTATGGTTTTCCCTAATGGTCTCTGTCTGTCCCACAAAGAAGTTTCACTGATGAAGGGGAGAACTAACTTATCTGTGGATATAAGGACAAATATCTAGGATGCAGTTTAGGAGTTATGATGGTTCAGAAAAATGGCAGTTGTAGATTCACCTCCAAGAGCCATGACCTCACTAGCCCTGGGTAGTTGGGTAGGTTTCCAGTACCAGGCATGCTTTCCCCCTTGTTGAGTGACTTAACCTTTTAAAATCAAAATGTAAGCAATAAATGCCCAGAATCCATACTTTGTTTATTAGCCACTTTTATTGAAGGAGGAGAGTTAGGGGGAGGCTGAGAAAGGTGACTGTTTGGGTGTGTGACTTTTGGATCTGGGTGACTGTCTGAGGAAGAATTCATGTTCTTTGTCGCGTATTTGTCTGTTGGAGACCTGGGAAGACACAAGGCAGTCTGTGCCCATGAATTGCTGTCTGTCATCTTCTGACATTTTAAAATTTAAACATGTCATTTTGATGATTCAGTTGACTTTTTTCTATACTTACTTAGAGAATCTGTCTTCACCACAGATTCAGATGTCTGATAAGAATATGAGAGGAATTAGTGCTCTCTTCCCAGATTTAAAAGTATGCAGACTGAAAAGTTCGCATTAAAACGGGATTTAGGTTTCTATGCTTTTTCTGTCTCCGCAGAATTAGCATTCCTCTCCTCCATTAGAGCTTAGGTTGTGTGCTGAATGCTTTCAAAGCTGGTCCTCACCACACAGAGACTTTGACGTAGGTAACAGAAGGGAGAAAAAGAAGTTTAATCTGCTAGCTGTGATGGTGCACTCATTTAGTGCTAGCGTTTGGGAGGCAGAAGCAGGAGGATGTCTGTGAGTTCAAAGCCAGCCTGGTCCACATGAAAGTTCCAGGCCAGTTAGGGTTATATAGTGACTCAAATAAATAAATAAATAAATAAATAAATAAATAAATAAATAAATAATAAAAGTTAAGTCTTTGATAAAGGGAAAGTCATTATAGCTGTGTGGTCCCTACATCCGGGGTTACTGGTCCCTAGTTGGGGGAGAAGAGGCGTCATCATTCTCTCACAGATGTTTGTTTCACCTCCTGGTGTTCCTGCAAAAGCCATGAGCAATGGCTGCTGTGCCCCCCCCACCCCCCCCCCCCCGTCTGACTCCGACTTGAGCCGCAGTGAGGTTATGAATTACTGTGGGTCATACTTGGAAGAGCTGGGAGGCAAACATTCAATCTGTGATTGCCCATAACCTGAGAGGAACATGGCAGACACTGCCAGATCCTTGAGATCAGCACGACTTCATGAGTGCTTTCCTTCAGCTCTGCTTATGTCCTCAACAGGGTCCGAGAAATGCCAATTCATTTTTCTTACTTTGCTGGACGCAGAAAAGAAAGTGCCTTTAATTCTGTAGTACATTTGCATGTGGGGAAGGGAGGGATTATGGAAGCCTGCCTTTCAAAAGGCGCGACAGCCCGCCTCTTAAAGGAGCACACAATGGTTTGTAGTGGATTTTATAAATTGTACATTGTGTAAAATTTGAAGCCCCATAGAACCCTAAAACCATGTCCAGTAAAGTTTCACATGTTTAACTAGCTTCATGTATGTAGAAAGAAGCTTTGTTTATTTTAAAATTTATTTTTAAAAATTTAATTATGTGTACATGTATGTGTTTGTGTGTGGGTATGTGTATGTAAATGTGCTGTTATAGTCCAGGCAAGAAACTTACACCATGCATATAAGGCCAATTAGAGTCCTTTATTTAAGCCAGTGAGCAAGTGCAGGCTCTTAAAGAAGCTCTCAGCTTGGGGACAGTGTTTATAGCTGCAATGAGCGTAATAACATCACAGATAGTAGATCAGGGGACCCACTAACACTTGTTTGACTACACTTTCAGCAAATGTGTCTGAAACATAGCCAGGGTCATGGAAGGTCCTGAATGTGCTGCCAAGGCAGGCATGGCTGTCCAGGTGGGGTAGGGGCTGAAAACTGAGCAGACACAAAGTGGAGTTACAGGAAGATCAGGACAAGATGGCATCACCTCAGTCACTTCAGCACAGGTATCAGATCTCAGGGAGCTGGGCTTGTTGGCCAGTGCAACATCCAAATGGGGGGGCTGGGACTTGAGCTTGAGTCTTCCAGAGGAGCGACAAAGACTCTTAACTGCTGAGCCACCTCTCTGGCCCTGAAGGTTGCTTTTATAGTAGGTCCTTCAGCACACTAGCTTTCAGGCTTCCTGTCCCTTTAAATCAAACCACACTGTTACTTTGAATACGGATTTGCCAAGTAGTATTTATAGCATTAGAGGGAAAGAAAGAATGTTAGTGTGTCTTTGAAATTGGAGTATTTTCTTGGCCTGGATCCACTCACCACTGTGGGGAATAGGATGCGCACTGGGAAAGGACCAGTTTGTGAAGGCTGTGTGCTGGCTAGTTTTATGTCAACCTGACACAAGCTCCAGTCATTCTGGAAGAAGGAGCTTCAGTGAGAAAACGCTTCACTGCAAAGAGTAGCTCCTGGGATTTGATTTACTCTCTCACTGTAATGAGGTGTGATGAGTCTAGAACATTTTCTGACAGTAGTGTTTTTGGAAAAGGTGAGGTGGAAGAGGCAAGGTTTCTTTTCTTTCTTTCCATCTTTCTCTTTTTCCATCCTTGAATTAATTTAATCCAATGTGGTAGGGTATTAAAAAGAGGAAGATGATCTTATGCAGAGAGAGGGACAGGTGGATAGGGTGCCAGGAGGAATAAAGGGGCAAATGGCTGGAAGTAGTGACCATAGAGCATTGCATATGGGTATGAAATTCTCAAGGAATTAAAAAAAAAAAAAAAAAAAACCAACCAGAAAAAGTAACTTAATCAAATGAAGTCTTTTACTTTCTAAACATTGCATAGTCCTCCAACCCAGATCAAGTATGTCTTGTAAAATATTTTTATTATATTTTAATATATTTTATTATATTAATTAACTAATTGTGTGTGTATGTGTATGAGTGTGCATGCGCCCATGTGTAATGGACGTGGATGTGCACATGTGGTTCCCAGGAATTAAACCTTGGGAATCTTATTTTGTGGTTGATAGCAAAAAACCTGGGAAACCTGGAGTTCTTTCATGGAAAACTTAATCATTGCTTGGAAGATTATATGTGGTAAAAGAGGAGAACAGCCCGAGAGCGCGTGTGCGCGCGTGCGCGCACACACACACACACACCTAGAACGGCCCACATTCCAGAATCAGGTGCTCCCCACTCTGCCTTCAATCATAGCCATTGCCAGAGGCCACTGTGACCCATCGTTTAAGGCCAGTGTGACTCATCATCACTAAGGAGACAGGCGTTCACCATTTTGAGTGTGCGTGCTCTAAACCCTCCCCCCTTATCAAGCCGTGCGTCGTGATGCCTGCTTTGTGTCCCCCTATTGGACCCACTCAGGAGTGACCTTTCACGCCTCCCCCCCACCCCGTCAACAAATCCTTGTGTGATGTTTGTTGTATGGTGTGATTTTGCGGTGTTCCTTACCCTGGATCTTCCACAGCAAACCCTTCTAAACAAAACCTCAAAAAGCCACGTATAATGTCTTATGATTAAACGTTAAGGCAATTTTGCATTTTTTAAAAAACTTATCACCTATTATTCCTTCTTTACAAAGTTAATTTTATTGATTATTATTAGTGTGTGTACATCCACGCATGTGAGGGGGTGTGCCACAGTGTGTGTGGAGATCAGAGGCCAATTTTTCCGAGTGAGCCCCCTCTCCTCCATCTTGGCCTCTGGATATTGAATCTTACTGGGTTCCCATGACAAGTGCCTATACTCGCTAAGTTGTCTGGGTGACCCTGTTTCTTCTTTAAGTTGTATTTCTTAGGAAGAAATAGTATTAATTATAGGTAGGAAGAAAATAATTAATATTTTATATGGTAAAGAGTCACTAATTAGGTATGAGATCAGGTATGAGTTTTTTGCACCTTTACTTTTGGAGCCTAGGTCACAGTGGACAAGAACGCACCTAGAAACCTTAGAAGCATTGGGGTGGCTCTATGCAGAGAAATTGTATTGGGTAACCTGCTTGAGACGAAGAATGTTCCCTAAATTAAATTGTTTAGTAATCTAGATGAGAACCCTAGAATCACATAAAGTCAACAGGATAAGATTTAGGGGTCAGATAATCTGGGGTTTAGCTTTAAGTTATGTTGGATCGCCAGAGCATGTTTTCCTACTATTTTTGGTTAACATGCAAGTCATTATGTAAAGTGGTTTCAGATAACAGAATTGGTGGGTCTCAGTCCGCAGGACACTGTAGAATCACCTGGAGAGTTTTTAAAACCCACAACCAAACCTGCCGTTGCCACTGCAGATCGCGAGCATCAACGCGGCTCTTTCCGGAGAGCTTGGTGGAGATGGAATTTATACTCTGCAAATCTTTCTCCTTTATACAACAAATTCGGTGATTTTTAGAGACTTGCAGACTTGTGCAGCCATCGCCACACACACAACCTGTAGAGTGTTTCCATTGCCCTGTTTGCAGTTGCTCCTTCTGGCCACTCCCAGCCCCAAGCAGCCACTAGGCAGTGTAGAGATTTGCCTTTTATAGGGTCATGCATCAGGATTTCTTTTGAAGCTCTCAGTTTATTTTAACAGGCAGCTACGATGGAGGACCACAGCTTTAAATACATTGCGAGCAATCCTAGTGAATACTAAGAACTGTATATAGTAAGAATACTGCACACAGTTTTACATTTGTGACCCCACCCTTCTGGGTACAAGGATCCCTCTTCAGTGACTGAGATCATTACTTTGATAGTGGAGCTTAATAAATAGTTCTAGTTCATCTTTATACATCTTAATATCATATTTAAAATCACCTCCATTTTCTTTCAAGTGCCTTCAAAACATCTTAAGAATGCTTTCCTGGATGCTGCAGAGATAGCTGGCTCAACAGTTAAGAACATTTGCCGATCTCCCAGAAGGTCTGAGTTAGGTTCTCAGCACCCATGGCAGGTGACTTTCAGCTGCCTGCAATTCTAGCTCTGTGGGTCTAACACTGTTTCTGGACTCTGTAGGCACCTGCACATATATAGTACATACACACACACACATACACACACACACACTCTACACACATACTCTACACACATACTTTACACACACATACACACACACACATGGACACACACACACACACACACACACACACACACACACACACACACACACTTGTGATTTTGCACCTTGCTTCTTCTGGGGTGTCCAAGTACAGGCACACACTGGGCTGGAAGGATGAAGTGGAGCCCAGACAGGTGAGGTCTGCAGGATCTCTGTCCAGCTGTGAGTTCTTTTTAAAGGTCTATAAAGAATTGCATTGGGGAGTGGCACTGGAGAGATGGCTGCTCTCCAGAGGACCTGGTTCAATTCCTAGCACCCACACTGCAGCTCACAACTGTCTGTAACTCCAGTTCCAGGGAATCTGACACCCTCACACTGGCATACATGCAAGCAAAACACCAATGCACATAAAAATAAAAAGGAATTATTGAAAAAAATTAAGTTTTAAAAAAAGAGTTGTTTTGAAATTTTATTGAATGAATTTTATTGAATCTATAAATTGCTTTTGGTACAATGGCCATTTTTACTATGTTAATCTTACCAATCTATGAGCATGGGTCATTGGATTAGGTGTCAGTTTTGAACTGGAAAACAGCCAGAGGCCACCTCTGGTTCCCTGGCTTCTGTACTACCTACAACATAGCTGCTAGAATCCTCAGGCCAACAAGAAGGAGTTAATGTCTTAAAACCAACGTTTCATTCTTACCTGACATGGTCGCGCATAAGTGGTCACACGTTCACCCCCTCTTTGTCTAATTCTTCGATTGGTTAGTTAGAGGCTCTTCATAGCTCCTGCTCACCCAAGAGGACCTCACAGAAGGATGGGAAGAGCCGGAGGCTTGGATCACAAGAAGCCACTTTGTCCTTCATGCCAACATAGTCCACTTGACAAATGTATTGCCGTCGGAAGCCAAGAGGAGCTGCTAATTTCCTTAGGCTTAAAACCCATTCTAGGCACATTTCCCTATCCAAGATTGAGAAGGCAAATGTTTCAACTTTGCTTTCCAGCATTCATAAGAGCAAAAACAGTTAATTTTCATTTGGGCTAAAATTTTATAAGCTGGCTGCAATTTAGTTTATAACTTCCCTTCAGCCCATCTTCTGCATTTAATGAAGCTAGTAGTTTCTACTTAAAAATAAAAATCTCCATATCTCGTTAAATCTGCTGCTGTGAGTTCTACATCCATAATGCTTCTGTGTGTTTTTGGTTTACAATGAATGGTTTGCACCATTTTAAACAACTTTGTAAAGCATAATTATTGCACTAGACAGAGGAGTCAGATCTTGGCTGTTTCCTTCCTTCCTTCCTTCCTTCCTTCCTTCCTTCCTTCCTTCCTTCCTTCCTTCCTTCCTTCCTTCCCGCCTGCTGCCTGCCTGCCTGCCTGCCACCTGCCTGCCTGCTGCCCGCCTGCCTTCCTGCCTCTTTTCTTTCTTTCCGTGTATGGCAAAGTTCTTGCAAAGAGCTTGCTATCCCGTCATGCCCCAGAGGGCCCTTCCAGGACAGGCTAGCGACTGGGTCCGGAGCGTCCTGCCTGCAGGACACTCCGGTGCTGTGGAGAGAAACTGTCGGCGGTGGAAAGAGGCAGGAGACAAAGCATGCGTGAGGGCAAGACGGTATTCCGATCAAGCCCCAAACAATCTTTATTGTTACATATATTTAAACACTTTAGGGCGGGAAATGGCAGAGGAAGGGGGATTCCATAAGGTAACTAGACGTCACACATAGTTATGTGTCATTGTTGTCCTGGAGCTGTAGGCCGGTTCAAAACAGGAAGTCTAATCCCTTGCTGGAGGCAGTGAGACTGGGAATCAAAGGAATGCCTGCTGTGGAGCCGGAACACTTTGACTTGCTAATCAAACCAAGCCTAGGACACCCTGACTATCTGATTAAGAGCAAGGCCCTAGATTCAAAACAAGGCAATCTGGTATCTGGCAGGAAGGAATCAAAGGAATGCCCGCTGTGGAGCCCGGGACACTATGACTTGCAAAATAAGTCAAGCCTGGGACTCTTCATCTTAGCAGAATATGTCAAGGCTCAATTAAGCCAAGGCTTTTTGGTCTCTGACAGTTCTCACTCCAACTCCGGGTGCCTGGGACTCACCATGTAGCCCAAACTGGATCTGTACTTGCCAGCATGTGCCTTCCCCATATCACGACTTTTCTTCGGTGGCCGTCTCCTTTCTGAGCTGTGAACAGAGATTGCTCTGTCTTCCCTTCCTGGCTGCTGTTTCCAAACACGGACGTGAAGATGGCCTCACTGTTGAAGTTGTTCATCCGTCCTGTGTTTCATGAGTTTCTATTTTGCCCTAGGGTTGTGTCAATTGGGGTTTAGTAAATCGGTTTCTTGGGGGTATAGTGTGACTATGAAGGAGGCAGAGAAGAAAGTGAAAGCCGAATTCACAGTTTTAAAGCACTTTGCCCCACATTCATGAACTGGCTCCCACCTGAGGCTAAGGTTCTAGGTTGCTGATAGGCAGTTCTTGTCACAGTCACTTGCCTACAGATCCACTTACGTTTAGTCAGAACTCTCCTCTCTCTCTCTCTCTCTCTCTCTCTCTCTCTCTCTCTCTCTCTCTCTCTCTCACACACACACACACACACATACACACACACAGGAAAGCATCCTATCCATTCATAGGAAGATACCCCATACCTGGATAAGAAGTGTGTCTGGGAAATTATATATATAAGTCGCCCACTTTCATTCTGTTTGTTTCCAATATGACTAATTAAGCCACCATTGCATGGTAAATATTTGTTTGCCGAGCAATATGTTTCCCACCCGGGAGATGGCCGCAGTTGTGTGGGAAGTATTGAGGCTGTAGGAGACACAAATGGATGGTCTCCTCATGGGGGGAGGTGTAGTGCTGAGCTCACCGAAACACTAAATCCAAGGTATTTATTTTTTTGCTGTGTTTTCTAATATTGCACCTGCTTTCTCTACAGAAGACAGGAACAATGTTTTTTAAAGGGAGACATTTTATACGTACAGAATATAAAAAGATGAGATTGTAGATACGTCACTGTAGTAACCATCTTACTATATCCACACATCCTGTAAAAATTATTTATTCTAGCTAGCTCATATGAAAGACACAAAACCCTGGTATTTTATTTGTAATCTGTAAGCCTAGATTGGCAGATTCTATGCTCTGCTCACCTATATCCAAACCATTCGCCCCTTGTTATCGCCCTTTGAGTCTCCCCTGGGCTGCGTTTCTCCACCAGCCTGTTCTCAGGGTGCATTTCTCCTGGCCACATGCTCATGATCCATCTGGCCTCACGGCAGCCTCTTCCTTCCCTCCCCTTGGCCCCACCCCTCCATCTGAGATCCGTCACTCAATCCTTAAGTCCTGCCTTTCTTTCTCTACTGCCCAATCACAGGATCTAGCCTTTTATTAATCAATAACTTTAAACTAGGGAGCAAGATTTGCTCAACAAAGGCCAGTGTATGTGAGAATGCACTCATCTGGACGGTCTGGATGGCAACCAGATCTTGGGGTTCAGAATTTAGCATTTGCATACATAGCAACAGGCGACCCCCAACAATATCCCATGACATTGTGTTGCAAACTTTAAATCGACACACTTTATATTTAAAAATCCCAAGCTAAGCCAGGCAGTAGTGGCGCACACCTTTAATCCCAGCACTCGGGAGGCAGAGGCAGGTAGATTTCTGAGTTCGAGGCCAGCCTGGTCTACAGAGTGAGTTCCAGGACAGCCAGGACTACACAGAGAAACCCTATCTCGAAAAACCAAAAAAAAAAAAAACCAAAAACAAAACAAAACCAAAAAAAAAAAAAAAAAAAATTAAAAAAAATCCCAAGCTAAGAAACAGAATTCCAATTGCTAAGGTCAAGATGGAGAGAAAGAACCATAGATAAAAAGTAATACTAGGAAATGTTTATGGCTGAAAATGGATGGTGGTAGAAAAAGCTACAAATGGAGATCTCTTCTGTTCCCTCTTTCTTTTTCTTTTCAAGTCATCCCTTCCCTGAGCAGCAACAGCATTGCTTTGTTGTTTACAGAGTGGAGCTGGGCCCTGTACCAGAACCGCAAGAACCAGCAGGAGCAGAAGGATGTCAACTGAAGACCAGAATGGACGCACATGCTACAGAGCAAAACCAAACTCCAGCAGGCTTGTTATCAGGGTGGAAAGAAAGCCTCCAGTCACAGCCCAAAGGAACCAGGTGGTGGCAGGGGTCGGGGTCGGGGTCGGGGTCGGGGTCGGGGTCGGGGGCAGGGGCTGGTGGAGTAGATGGCGAGGAAACCATGTTCAAAAGACTAAAGCAGGGATCACATCCTGCAATATCCATGAAGCACCATCCCAGAAAGCTACGGGAGAATTCTTGAGTTCATGTTCAAAGGAAAATGTTCAGGCTGGACTTCTAAATAAGGTAGTAGTGCGCATGCTAACCTTGAGAAGGCGTGTTCACTGTTGGAATGAGATGTAATAGGCCCTGAAATCAGGTAATTAGTGGACACTCTCTTTATGGAAAAGAGCACAAACCTACGAATTAAACGCCAGGCACGAGACTGGAAGGTGTTCGCGCAAGTGAAGGGCCCCGAAGCTTAAGCTTTGTTGCACTCCGCTTTGTCTCTGCTGCCTGAGCCGAAGAACCTGCTGAATCTGGATTCTCCGTAGGTTCCCAGGCAGCTTCCTGGTCCCCTCCAAAGCTCAGTTTCTCACTGTGAAATAGGTATGGGTAGTGCCAGTCTCTCTAGGTTGTTACTGAAGACTAAATAAAAGCATGCATGGGAATAAGCGACTCCATGCTTATACTGAGTCAGGGTAGGGATGGCCGTTGGATTTCGGACTCCAGGAAGATATCTTTAACTTATTTAACCCCCCAGTTATCTGCTGAGTGAGGGGCATGCTTTAGACTTTTATCTCAGATCATAGGACACCAATTTTCTGTCTTCAAGAAGCTTTGGTGATGTCAGACTGTAATTATTGATGGTTGTAATTGGGTGAGTGTTGTTTCGAGGACGGCTGGTGCTGCTGAGAGAAAGGAGAGTGGGATGTGAAAGTTGAAGGGATAGCCACACCTGCCGGCCCTCCTCTGTCTTGAGTTTGGGCTGAGATGTGTGTGGAAGACTCAGAGCTGAAGTATAACCTGAAGGAGACCCAGTCCTGTGCGCTCCTTTACAGGCAAGAGACAGGCTCAGGAAGACAATGGGCTGCTTAGGGTCACATCCAGGACATTTCTTATTGTACACTCTGCCTCCCGGGTTAGCCTCTCATTCTTTTAATTTTATTTCATCCACCTGTGCCTTGTCTTTTCACCTTTCTCTCTCTCTGTATTGGCAATCCTGCACAATGCTCTTTTCATGACCCACCCTATTCTAGCGGTCAGGCTGGTGGGCTATCCTAGGCTTCTCTTAGTCTACTATTATACAGGTAGAACTCTCTTGTTTGATGTGCTCATTCCTTTTTCCCTTCTTTGTTATTGATTTTTTTGTTTTGTTTTGTTTTTGAGACAGGTTCAAGATGACTAGCTCAGGCTGGCCGGGGATTCACAATATCTCCTGTCTTAGCTTCTTCATGGCTGTACCACTACACTGATTTTCTTGTTGGATTTCTTGACTGACAGAGACCATGAAATCAGCTGCCTCTAACCTGGCAATGAGAACGTGGCATGGAACAGCTGTGAGGAAGTTTTAGAGGTCAGAGGTGGACAGGGATGTTCGGAATCTGGAGAGCACCCAGAGACCAGAAGCAGAAATGGTGGTGATGGGGGAGGGGGGGAGTGCAGAAGGAAGGAGAAAGGAGGTGGGATGTTTATCTT
>CM052700.1:24734915-24753761 GCA_028551405.1 Uromys caudimaculatus | reverse complement strand
AAGCTACAATACACCGTTACATCAGATTCTTTGGGAGTGCAAATACCAGCAATGTAAATGTATTGAGCACTTCTCCGGAGATTCTGATAGGCAGACAGGACTGCAATCTGAAGGACAACAGGTGACAATTAGACATTTATTGAGGATTATGTTGCTTAGGGAATGGTCAGTTAGCTTTCTATGACTGTAACGAAATACCAGAGAGAAACAACTGAAAAAGCAGAAAGGTTTACTGTAACCCCCAGTTTCAGAGACTCCAGAGCATGATCCTTTAGCCCTGTTGCTTTGAGCCTATGTTGAAGCAGCACATACAGGAAAAATTCATATTGTGGTGCAACTTGTTTGCCTTTGTCAGCCAGGAAGCAAAGAAAAAGAAACAAAGGACCATAAAATCCCCATCACTGATATGCCTCCAGGGAGCCAACTCCTTCTGACTGGGCCCCATTAACTCCCAATAATGCCAGCGTGGGAACCAAGCTGTTAGAACATGGGCTTTGGAGGACATTCAAGACACA
Source organism: Uromys caudimaculatus (assembly GCA_028551405.1). Taxonomy (NCBI): domain Eukaryota; kingdom Metazoa; phylum Chordata; class Mammalia; order Rodentia; family Muridae; genus Uromys; species Uromys caudimaculatus. Next base: position 24,753,246 of record CM052700.1, on the reverse strand, counting down.
AACTATAGCAGTCACCAAGTGGCTTGTGGTATAAGTACCACTGAGTCTTGAGTCCTTCAGAGGCAGGATTTCAGGTGCTGACATTCTTTGGGGCCAGTGGTTCTCAGCCTGGATTGTGCAGTGAGATTACTTGTGAGGTCTTAAAAGGTTGTCTCCTTGGGTCTCACCCTAGAGATGTTGAATAAAATCCTTGAGTTGTGGTGCAAACTATAAAGTCATATATTGATTGAATATAATGTGTATAGATGGACACATTTTTTTTCAAGCTCTCTGGGTGAATCTGATGCACCATGATGCAGTATCACACTCCAAGGAAAAGGCACAGTCTGTTGGGTGACCCGTGCCTTTGGTGTCCTCTGAAAGGCACCACAGGTGACAATACTAACATATTGGCCTCTACTATACTGGGGTGGTAGGCATGCTCAGGAAGAAATGCATGTTCGCCTTCATTCTCTCTTCCCAGAATACACATGTACATGCTAACTCGAGGGCAAAGCCTCATGCTCATCAGCCAATAGGCATCCATTGAGCATCTACTGTCTGTTTAGTTTCTATTGTATCCTTTGGGGATAGAGACCGAGATTTTTATTTTTTTCTTTAAGGAGTTCACAAGCCAAGCCCACTATAGGCATTCACGGCTTGGGGGGGGGTAATCAGCTGTAGGGATGGGTTTCTTGAGAGGTTATTGTGGTGGTGTGAATATGCTTGGCCCACAGGAAGTGCTACTATTAAAAGGTGTGTCCTTGTTGAAATGGGTGTGGCCTTGTTGAAGGAAGTGTGCCCCTGTGGGGTTGGGCTTTGTCAGTCTTCTGTTTGCCTTCAGAACAAGATGTAGAACTCTCAGCTCCTCCAGTGCCAAGCCTGCCTGGACACTGCCATGCTTCCCACCATGATGACGATGGATTGAGCCTCAGGCTGTAAGCCAGCCCCAATGAAATGTTGTCCTCTATAAGAGTTGCCTTGGTCATGGTGTCTCTTTACAGCAATGGAAACTAAATAAGTTGGTACCAGGGACTAGGGTATTGCTGTGATAGGCCTGACCATGCTTTTGTTTGGAGGAATGTGGATTTTGGGACTTTGGATTTAGGAAGCAGTGGGATGCTGTAAGTGGGGCTTAATGGACCATCTTAGTAGGAATATGGAAGACATTGGTGCTGAGGGAGATGTGAACTGTGTAGACCTGGCCCAGAGACTGTTCTTGTGATATTTTGGTGAAGAGTGTGGCTGCTTTTTGCCCTTGTTTGAAAAGTCTACCTGACAATAAGGTAAAGAGATTTCGATTAATTGCTTTGACAAAGGAAGTCTCACAACAGCCTGGTATAAATTCTGTTGTGTGGTTATTAAAGTCCACTCTTATGAAGAGTGTTCTGATGAAAAGGAGCAAGCTTAAAAAGGAAAAATACAAAATGTATGATTCAAGTAATAAAGGGGTACCAGAAATTTGAATCCTGTGTGCAAGGAGATAAACAGATTAAGGGAGTGGTGATCCATGGGCAAGATCCCACCCAGCTAAACTTATTGTTTATGCTTTTGCAGTTGAACAAGAAATATGTATGCCATGATAGGTTGATAGGTGTTGTTACCTGGTTATTGCTTTCATTTGGACTTTTAATCTGAAATGAAATACAATCCAGAAATGGAGAACAAAGACTTTTGATTCAGAGGGATAGTGACCCTGGAAAGTATAGATCCAGGCATGGTAGTACATGCCTTTAATTCTAGGAGACAAAGGCAAGCAGATCTCTGAGTTCAAGGCCATCCTGGGACAGAGCAAGTTCTAGGTGAAGAAAAGTTTAAGTCCAGGTGTGGTGGTACATGCCTTTAATCCCAACATTCAGGAGACACAGCCATGCAGACCTCTGAGTTCAAGGTCAATCTACAGAGTAAGTTCAAGGACAAACAAGCTTAGGCAGTGAAGGAGTTGGAAAACAGAAAGCTGGTGATAATGTAATAGAACAAGGGAGCCATGTTCCAGCTCCAGCAAGCAGCAGAACTTGGCAGCTTCAGCCATGTGGCTCTGGCTTTAGAGTGAAAAATAGAAGGGACTACTAGAACCATTGATGCTGGTTAGCTGGAGCTAAGAAATTAGCAGTGATTCAGAAGAGACCAGCATCATTAAGGTGAAATTTTCTGGGAAGTGTTTTCTGAGTACAGAAAGAAGCTGTGTTCCAGAGATAGACTTCTGTCTTAGTTAAGGTTTCCATTGCCGTAAAGAGACACCATGACCAAGACAACTCTTATAAAAGACAGTATTTAATTTGGCTGGCTTATTGGTTCTGAGGTTCAGCCCGTTATTATCATGGTGGGAAGCATCGCAGCATCCATGGAGGCGTGATGCTGGAGGAACTGAGAGTTCTACACTTTGTTCCAAAGTCTGCTGCCATAATTCCTTGTAATTCTTCCATAAAATCAAGTGACTAGAAACTAAAACTTGTCACAAGGCAGGCAAAATATAGGGACAGGAAAGCCACATGAAAGGTCCACCATCCCTAGATAGGGCGGAGCTTGTAGGATCCAGTGGTGCTTTCCAGAGAACAGAAACAGGGCTTCTTCCAGACTCCTAGTGGGCACTTTGTGATGTGACTCTGAAAATTAAAATCACTTGATTTTATGGAAGAATTGTGGGGAAATGGTCCAATAATGTTAGGCTGGACTAGAGTTTTGAAGTTTCAGTGAAGGAGAAAGGGCATGTGAGACAAGAGGAGAGCCGAAGGAGAGCTTAGCCTGAGCAGAGGGAGGGGCAAGAGGTGAGCACCTGCATCCACAGCCTCTCAATCATAGGTTCTTTCTCCCCCCAGAGGTCAGACTGAGGGCTTTTCTCGATGTGTCATAAGGGAACAGAAGCCCCTACCAGCTGGGAACTAGATTAATACTGCTAAGGCCCAGTGCCAGGAGTTGGCCAGACAGACATAGCTGTGCCTGGTGTTCTACTGAACATAAATCATTTTACATTTTGTGATCAAGATGGATCAAGATACAAACAAGGCCATCCTATGACCACGAGTGAACAGTGACAAAATGTGAACATTGTCTGAAACATGGCCTGTGTATGTCTGCATACAGACATAGACACTGACATGTATACACACACACATACTCACACACATACATACACTCACACATAGACATACACAGACACACATATAGACATGCACACAGACACAGACACTGGCATGTGCACACACACATACACATAGACATACACACACACAGACACACACATAGACATACAGACACACAGATATACACACACACACATAGAGACACATATAGGCATGCACACACAGATACACAGACATACATAGACACAGACACACACATAAATACAGATACGCAGACACAGCATACACAGACACAAACAGACACACAGATACCACAGACACAGACATACACAGACATACACATACACAGACATACACAGGCATACACACACACAAACATACACATACACACAGACATACACACAAACATACACAGACACACAGATATATACAGACACAGACATGCAGAAACAGCATATACAGACACATAGACAGAGACATACACAGACACACATGCACCCACATACAGACACAGACACACAGACATGCATAGACACAGATACTCACACACATAGATACAGATACCACAGACACAGACATACACAGATACACAAACATACACAGGCATACACACACACAGACATACACAGGCACACACACATACACAGACACACAGACATATACAGACACACAGACACAGACATACACAGACACACATGTACCCACATACAGACACAGATACACAGACATGCACAGACACATACATACACAGAAATGCATATACACACAGAGACAGACATACAAAGATACACACATAGGCACATATAGACACACACAGACACTGACACACACACATACACACAGCATGATCTTCCTAATCATGTTTTAGCTTTTCTTCATTCTTCCTCCTGTAAGATCCATTAGGAAGCCCCAGCTCCAACCACCCCTGCTTCTCAACAGCGTTCACTAGAGCAAAGCCCTGCTCCAGAGTCACCCCACAAAAACCCATCCTGTGATGAAGTCCCTCCCTCCCTGCTGACTGTTCTACGTCCAGAGGGAAGGAAACCAGAGAGGAACATGATTATATTGCTCTCACCTGTCCTGGTCTCCTCAAGCAAGACAAGGTACGTTCAGACTGTGTTGTGTCTGTGTTCATGTGCCAGAGACCAGCAGTGAGACTCATAGGTGAACAGGTTGTGCTTCAGGCATTTGCACCATGAAGGATGAGCAGAGCATGACGTCAGTGTATTTTCTCACTATGAATGATCTCCGTGGAGGTGTTTTAAAGTGCTGAGGATAAAAGGCTGTCCAGTGGTTGTCACTCTGTCCTGGTTCCTTCCTATGACTCATGAGTGCCAGGTACAGGGGCCGCACAACGGCCTCACTAGCTTCAACCGCCCACAGTTTCCTTCTGAGGCTGGCTGTGAAACTGTGCAAGCCTTCAAGTGCTCTGAGAATCAGGTAAGAATCAGGAGCCAGGGATTAAAAGAAGACCCAGGCATGACTGGAAAATCAGAAAATACAGTTGCTCTTCTAGAGTTAAGAGGAAATGTACAGCTTTCCTCTTCCACTAGGGAAGATGGGGGTGCTGGGAGGAGCCTGCGGAAGGAAGGAAGGCGGGGGACAGCAAAGGTATTTCTAATGAGATCTAAACTTTTAGTCTCTGTCCATATCTGTTTCTGCACTCTCTCTCTCTCTCTCTCTCTCTCTCTCTCTCTCTCTCTCTCTCTCTCTCTCTCTCTCAAACACACACACACACACACACACACACACACACACACACACACACGCATGCACGCACGCACCAGAGAATAGGGGTGTGGAGGTCAGAGAGTAGCTTGTGGAGTCATTTCTCTCCTTCCACCATGTGGCTTCCAGGGATTGAATCAGGGAAAGCTTAGCGCAAGCTCCTTTACTCACTAAGCCATCTTGTCCTCCAACGAGGTTTTTAAACTGTTTAAGTACTAGTGAAATTTCCAGCAAAAGAAACATTTTAATTCCTCCTCCTCCTCCTCCTCCTCCTCCTCCTCCTCCTCCTCCTCCTCCTCCTCCTCCTCCTCCTCCTCCTCCTTCCTCTTCCTCTTCCTCTTTTCTTCTTCTTCTTCTTCTTCTTCTTCTTCTTCTTCTTCTTCTTCTTCTTCTTCTTCTTCTTCTTCTTCTTCTTCTTCTTCTTCTTCTTCTTCTTCTTCCCCCTCCTCCTCCTTCATCCTCTGCTCCTTTTCCTCTTCCTCTCCTTCTCCTCCTTCTAAAACAACCTATTTTTTTATTTACACACATGTGTATATACATGTGATGAAGGAAGTCCTGAGGAGCCCAGAATAAGGTGTACCCCTTGTTCCTGATGTGGGTGTTGGGTACTCAACCTCAGACTCAGGAACTCTGGAAGAGCAATGAGTGTTCTTAGCCATTAAGCCATCTCTCTAGGCTCAGGGCCATCTTTTCTTGGTATTTTATGTACTTATCTCTTTCTCAAAGCAAACACAAGGGTTGGATTTTTCCCCCTTTCCCCTTTAACATCTTAGAGTTAAAGGGTGGTGTGGTAGTTATAAACGATGTTCATTAGACCCACAGACCCGAGTTCAAATCCTGGGTGTCACCATTCCTTAGTTATGTGGCGTTGAGTGTGTCACTCAGTTCCTTGCCCTGATAATCCATTGTCACCCATGCCTAGCTTGATCTTAATTGCTGTGGAAAGGGATAAAGATTCTCATGTCACGTGACACAGTGCCCTGCATGTTGGAAGTACTCCGTGAACAGTAGTAGTGACAATTCATGGTAGTAATATATTTTCACAAATTTTGATTCTTTGAGACCTTGAGTTGCTGGAATTTAACCTAATCCTATCTATAATTGACACAACACACAGAAAAATCATGAAAAATTTCAGTAGTACTTGTGGGTTCTGCGTCTAATAGCCCAGAATTTTTTTCACTCTGGTCACACAATGGGACTACTATAGCCAAGGAGTGAAACTATCTTAACTCACACTCCTTAAAATTTTAAACTAACCTGAGATTTAAAAGTTGTAAAAAAAAAAAAAATCTTTATACATCCTGTGCTCAGTTTCTGCTGATATAAGCTTCTTATACAATCATCAAACAATTGTCAAAAATGGGAGATTAATATTGGTAAAGTGTTATTAAGCTAATATGCTCATTTAAATTCCACTGATTTTTATGTTGATGAACCTTTCTAGTCCAGGATCCTATCTACACTCCAATTCAAGATCCCGGCATTCATTTAGCTTTTCTCTAGTCTCCTGTATCCTAAATTTGCCTATGTATCTTTTCTTATCCCCCATGATCTGAACACTATATTAATTACTCATCTAGGAGCTTCAGCAAAATACAAAAGCAACCTGAAGAAAGGTTTATTTTTGACCCAGTTTGAGGAGATAGCCCGGCATGCGGGAAGGTCAAGGCGGTGGGAGCTTGAGGCTGCTGACCGTATTGCATCTACACTTCAGAAGCAGGGGGAGGTACATGGAAGTGCTTGGTCTATGTTTTCCTTTTCAGTCAGCCCAGAACTCCAGCTTACATTCAGGGTTGGTTCTCCCTCCCTCCCCAGTGAGCCTGACCTAGGCAGTTTCTCACAGGGATGCCCATCCAGTCTACAGTCAACATTAATCACCACAGATGCGATGGAATAAAGAACAGTTGTTTGTTGTACATCCTTTGCTGGGGGCTGTGTTCTGCTCTCTCAGGATCAAACAGGATTATTGGCATGAGTAGCAGTGTATTGTGCCTGCATGAGTGACTCTTCATACACGTTTCAGGATGTGAGTGGTACCTGTATGTTCTAAGACTGGGCACTGTACTTGGCTGCTAAGCTATTCGTCCTGGCCTTTCTACCGTGAAGTTAACATCTTCCCCTTTCTAGTGAATAAACATTTGGGGGAAGATACTTAGAAACTATGAAAATTCTGGTCTTCCTCCAACTTTTATTCACAGATTTAACTGGTGCAGTGGTTATTGAAGTTGTCTGTCCAATGGTGGTTTTGTATTTCTGTCTTTCCTTATACATTAGCTAACTGGAATTCTGTTTTAGGGAAAAGGTTGTATTTTGTCCCCCATTCACTTGCTTACTTTGTTATTTATATTACCACAAACATGAGTGAGTTTCACTCTATGGCCACAATCTACTGTTACTGTTATTTATTTTATTTCTAAGGTTGTTACCATCCCAGTGAGCTGTCATCCGGTATTGCTCGAGGAAAGGAAGAAATTGCTCCTTTCTTCCCATTAGTGTCATACTTGAGAAGGGTTCAGGCTGCCCATTTGTGGGCAGGAAAGGGTCTGACACGCCCTCTGTGCATGTTCCTGTTGAATCTCTGTCACTCAGAGGTGGGCACAGGCCATGCTTCTCTGAAGATTCTTCTGTTCCTGTTCTGTTCCTAGTGGAGACAGAAAATACCTGGGAGACTGTGTCACAACTGACATTTAAATATGCCCAGAATTGACTTGGTACCAGCCACTACCCACGCTTCTTCATGAACTTAATTTGCTTCAGCTGATTCTGCCTAATGTTCAGTTATTCTTGCTAGTGGTTCCTTTAATCCTCTGGCTGAGTGAGAACTTGTAAACACTTGTTCTGACCGTGCTTGATCCTTGGTCTTGACCCTGGTTACCCAAGGGTTGGGAAAGGAAGGGCTGTCCCGATTGATATGACACTTCAGAATAGGCAGTCTGAAGACTGTTGCTGGCAGTCCTACCAATGGTTCATCACTTGGCTGAGCAGGGAAAAATATCAATCAGGAACCCGGGGCTCACAAGCACTTGGAAAGGTATAACAGAGCAATCAAAGAGGCAGTGGAGCAGCAGTTATGTAAAAACTGAAGAATCAACATTCCCTCATGTCAGAGCAACTCCAGAGCAACAGAAGATGACGCTAAGGATGCTCTGATCTCCGGGAGTGTTTCCTGCAGACAAAATCTCATTATTGCATGTGTGAGGTCTCACAGACCCAGGCAACACTGCTGAAGACTATGTGGTACCCAGACTTCTTAGGGAACTGATATGGATCTCAAAAAACCTCCAGCTACCTGGTAATTTGAGAGCACAAATTTCAACATTCATACTTAGTAGGCTGCTAGGAGGTACCACCAGGCATAAGGCTAGGAAGTCAATCACATTGCTTTGGGCTTTTAGCACGAATTTGCAGCCTCCCTTTGAGGACCCTTTTTATCTTTTTCTTTACACTGAAAGGTGAGGCAGATGGATGGTTAGGAAGGAAGAAGAAGAGGGGCTGCTGAACACAAGAATAATTACCAGGGGCTGGAGAGATGGCTCAATGATTAAGAACTCTAGTTGCCCTTCCAGAGGATCTGGGTTCGAGTCCTAGCACTCTCACTAGTGGGCCCACATCTGCTTGGAAGTCCAGCTTCAGAGGATCTGACACCCTCTCCTGCCCTCCAAGGCAGGATCATTTCCAGGCAGGAATGATCTATGGAGGTGGCTGGCTGTTCCTTCTTCAGCTGTGAGTCCCAAGACTAGAGGGCAGTCTTGGGTTCACCACCTGCTGCCGGGCAGTGCAGGGGGACTTGCATAAGCTTTGGTGCCAGGAAAACAGATTTCAGGAGAGAATGGATCTACATAGATCAACACAGACATAAACACATAAATAAAAGTAGAAGAAAACAATCTGTTATTAAAGAAAAAACAGTCTCCATGAAGCTCATTGTGAATAATTCTTTAATAGCATCAATTATTTTTGGTGAACTCGTTACATTATCGGATCCTTTCTCTCCTGAAGTCTGAGTTTTCCAAAGTATGCAACATTGTTTCCATTTCGTAGTTGTGAGAATCAGAGTCTCAGAAGCTCAGTGCTTTGCTCAAAACTCCAAGCTCCAAAGTGACAGATGCAGTGCTTGGCCCCTGTGCTGCCTGGCACCAAGCTTATGCAAGTCCCCCTGCACTGCCCGGCAGCAGGTGGTGGACCCAAGACCGTGCTCTAGTCTTGGGACTCACAGCTGAAGGAACAGCCAGCCACCTCCATGGTCACCCCTGCCTGGAAAGAAAGTCCTGTGACTAGCAGTCTGCCTTACATTGCCAAATCTTCCCTGATGACTTTGTTTTAAACTTTGGCGTTTTATTGATTGCAGATAAAAAAAAAATGTTCTCGCACACTGTTAAAGAATTCAAACAACACTGGAGCTTCAAAAAGAAGAGAAATCTCCTTTACTACCATTTCCTAACCCAGTTCTATTCTGAGTGCAACCACTATTAACTCAGAAACCTTTTTTCAGACGTTTCAACATTGTGTGCGCACATATGTGCATGTGTGCCTGTGTATGTGTGTATACTGGATGTTTTACTGACTTCTCAGTTCAGTAATCTTAATATGTTGTTGTTGTTTTCCTAAATCATTGTCCCTTCCAGAATGCCATTTGGAACCCGATAAGGTTGATATACTTTTAAATGAATCTGAATAGCACCTCATCAAATAAGCACCTGCTACCGACTGCTTCCCAGGAGCCCTTGAGTTGTGGGAAGACAGGATAACTGGTTGATCCCTTTACAGAGATCCCAGAGTGTCGGGGGGAGGGAAAACAAGCTATGACAAGACAGCGTGCTGTAGTAAAATCACAAGCAACTGGCTGAACGGCCAGGGTGTACACAGTCCCCAGGCCAGGGAGGCACTCATGTGTGGATTGTCTGGTGGCCGAGGGGAGGGGAGAATGTGGGAGGGGGAAGGCAGGAGGCGGAATGTGGGCCGGGTCAAGTTTAGGATTACAAGCACCACAGGGCGGTCTCCAGCCATGCTTTAAATAGCCAGCCCCTTCCCTGGCCCCCTGGAGAAATCTCCGACTGGACCTCAGGCAGAAACTTCACCAAGGTTCGGAATATTCTCTGCTCTTTCTCTTTTTCCTGTTTCTGGGCCTCAGAACGCAGGTTGGTGGGATCCATGGGTTTACAACCACAGGGATTTTGATGTCCCCTAGACAGTGCTCTTGGTTGGCTCTTGGGTGTGTAGGTGCAAGCATTTTCTGTTATTCTCTTGACATTCTGAAAGGGGTGGCTCGTGACTTAAGGGTGACAGGAGGAGAGGTCGAGAATCCAAGGTGGAGAGGAGAATAGTTGAGTTTCAGTGTGAATATAGAATTCATCTCTCCACTCAAGCCTCACAGCTGAGTCTACGCCAATATTCCCACTGTCACAGACCAGCAAACTAAGGCTGCGTTATTCATTAACCCCAGGAGTCAGGCAGGGGTGCTAAGACCAGCTTGCCTGAACCACACTCTTTCCATTGCTCCTGAGAAGCATGGGCCTGAGAGGCAGAGGACCACTGCTTGGTTGCTGGGAGGGGGACGAGGCCAATTGGGATGGCTTTGCCTCATAGGAAGACATCCCTGTGATGGTTAATTAATAAGGGAGGCGAGGATCAACATGAGGCCAGGAAGACCAGTTCAATCAGGTGAGAAACAACGCCCCCCTCTGTTGCTGGAGTTTCATCTCCTTGTCCACAGCTAATTTGGGTCCCACTCCCCAGCTTGGCAAATAATCAGTGGTGTCTTCCACTCCCTTTTTGGTTGACTTTTCCAGTCCCTAGGGTTGCAGGCAGACCCTAAGGAAAGCCCGTGGCTTGGAGGGGTTTCTGATGAGAAGGTTCCATCATAATCTGAACTAGTTTTGGGGTTCAGAGGAAGCCCACTTGCTTAGTTCTCTACAAAGAGGCCACTCTAAATCACCCACAGTGCCTCAGGTACGTAGTCTGAGCACTCAGGAAGCTGGGGCAGAGAATCACTTTGAGTTTGTGTTATCTATCAAGTCTTTGGACAAGCTGGGCCATAGACCTTGTCTCAAAACAAACAAACAAACAAACAACAAAACTAAAACAAAGACCAAAACAAAAGGGGGCACTGCATACAACGAGGAAGGAGTCACAAGAAACACTAACATTAAATATGTTGGTAAACCGAGGCAGCGAACACAAGTTCACTGGTAGAACTGAAAGAGCAGGAAGTGCAGAGTGACTTCAAGTCTCCATACGATTGATTTACTACCTAGGTGGCATCATGACTTGACTTAACGGAGCAGCGGTTGCACGTATTTTATGTACAGTCATTTTCTCAACAATGACAGGGTTGGTGTAGGAATTAAATGAACATGTGTCCAATGCTTAGTCCAGAGTAGCTGCTCATTACATTTAAATCACATCTGAATTTATCCTCGGTCTCAATATCAGTCTAGGGTGGGGCATTTCTGAGGTAGGACTTTCTTTTTTACATCATCTTGGTTGAAGGGGGCAAGGGAGGGGAGAGAAGAAGGGAGGAGGTGGGAGAGAGGGAGGGAGGGAGGGGGAGAAAGAGAGAAAGAGAGAGAGAGAAAGAGAGAGAGAGAGAGAGAGAGAGAGAGAGAGAGAGAGAGAGAGAGACACTTTTTCCATGTATGTTGATTCAGTTAGAAATGGAGGAGAGAGGAGTGAATTCCTAGACAGCTCACTTCTCCTGCTCCAGTTCCGGGTTCCATCCAACACCCCTCAGAAGATATTTCTTTGAACAAAACAGTGAAGACATAGATAAGGAAAACATCCCTATGACACAGTCACTAAGAAAAACATCTCGGTGTATGTCCCAATCTTTCAATGCATGTAACTATTCTGTAGAGTGTCTGTCAAGCCCGATCATTCTCTACATACTAATCTCAGTTCCTGTAGCACGAACATTCCTGTAACAGTTTTTAAGGGTTGCATAGAAGCTCATAATATATCCACCATAACTTATTACCTAATCTTCCATTATTAGCATTTAGATTCTTTCCAATTTTTTGTTGCTGTTTTTGTTTTTGTTGGCCACAGTTACTTCTGTAGGGTAATTCCTGCAAGGGACATCAGTGGTCTTGAGAATATGTCAACTGTCATCCTCTGGGTAGTCCCAGCCTATAACAGCATTGCATTGCTTTTTAATGTGTCACAGTTGGTGGTGAGAAGCAAGGGGGAGGTGCAGACAACCACATACTATGTGAATTCAGAAAACATGCTTCAGGGAAGCAAAGTCTACCCCTCTGTGTCAATGTTTTCTCCTAAGTGTGAAGGGATCAGGCAGTCCCAGGAGCACCTCCCTAGCTCTGCCAGTGAGGGGCGCTAAGGAGGAATGGGCCAGAGGACAGGCAAGGAAGTCTCCCTTTTCCAGGGAATTTATTCCCTCAGGAATTTTCTGAAGGGAGGAGGTGTTCCCTGTGGGCTTCCCACCAGTGACAGAGCACTCCACTTGTTTTCCAGGTGGGATGGATAACAGGGTCTCGGGAACAACCAGTAATGGAGAGACAAAGCCAGTGTGTCCGGTCATGGAGAAAGTGGAGGAAGATGGTACCTTGGAACGGGAGCACTGGAACAACAAGATGGAGTTTGTGCTGTCAGTGGCGGGAGAGATCGTTGGCTTAGGGAACGTCTGGAGGTTTCCCTATCTCTGCTACAAGAACGGGGGAGGTGAGAACCACTGTGCCACCCCAGTCTCCCCAGGAAGGAGAATTCTTCTGTCTGCTACACTTCCTGTTCCTCCGGGAGGTCCTATAGTAGAATGCTGGAGTTGCAGGACCCTGACAGGCCATTGAAGACACTTTGCAGGAGACTGAGACTTAGATAACCGGTGTGGATGCCCTAGGGCTTTCCCCCTAAAACTCGTGAGTACAGGCTCAGATCCAGCTGGATCAGGCCATGGATTCTGCCTCTGCTCTTAACTCTGTGTGATCTTGGTCAAGTTCCTGAAGCCCCTAGAGTCTCAATGACTGCTTATGTAAATCAAGATAGCAATAGCTGATTTTCAAGTTTGTTGTAAGGATTGGCAATACTACCCATAATAAATAGGAGCTTCAGTGATGCTGCTGATACTGAAACTCTTCTGGGATCTTGGGATTCTTCAGCTTTGGCCTTGTGTCATCCCCCACTACTCAGCTGGTACCATGACATTCCCAATACCACCTGTTTCCCAACTTTCACTAGAATCGTAATCTTTGACCTTCATGACTTTCCTTTAAAAATTTCCCTCGCTCTCTGTCTTTCTGTCTCTGTCTCTCTGTCTCTCTGTCTCTGTCTCTCTCTGTCTCTGTGTGTGGGTGCGTGTAAGTATGTGTGTGTTTGTGTGTGTGTGCTCGAATGTACACACAAATACTAGCTTCTTACTTTCCTTCCCAGGCTTTTGGGGTAATTGCACTAACCCACAGTTAGGGAGTTCCCACACCCCTGTGGGAAGCCTTGGACAGAGTCCCCAGATACTAAAGGGCTTAGAGTTGACCCGTGGGTTAGGAAACCATTCTGTTCTGTTGATGGATAAAGCTTCCAGGGATTGGAGGTCATGGGTCTGCTTTTGTAATGAGGCTGTATCCTGAGCTAAAGGAATGCAGAACCTGGAGTTAGGTCACCAGGGGCGATTCTGAAAGGAAGAAACACAAGCACATCTACACACTTGCAGGGGAGCAGAGGCCTCTGAGCCTGTCAAGCCTTCAAAAATGGTTTTGAAGGAATGAGGCACACAGTCCAAGTGGTTTTGGAAATAGGACATACTCAACCCAGGGTGGAGGTCGGAGAGACCAAGAGAGAGGTGCCATGTACCCGTGGTGTCTCGTTCTTGGGTTTGTGGATGCTGGAGACCAGGGAAGTTAACTTGTATTTTTCCCCAGAGGAACAGGAATGAGGTAATATGTCCTTTCTCCCTAGGAATTCTGGCTAGTGGCCTGAAATCACAGGACTTTGCTCAGTCTGTACTGTGAGAGGAGGGAGCTCTTCTCGTTTCTAGACCTAGATACTTCTATGCTTATTGAGGAGAGAGGGCCTTTCCTTTAGAGCATTAGGTGCAGGGATGCGGATGGCTCAGGGCACAGACAGAAGTAAGAGACTAAGCCGCAGACTGAGCCTTGGAACCTAGGAACCGGCTTACCTGGCTTACCTTCTCACGTGGCAGAAAGATTAGGGAGCGAGATTTCCCCAAGCCTCTCTGGAATTGGGTAAGGGTTGAGGCAGTGATTTCCAAGCTTAGTTTAGAACCACTGGGGGTGAAAAAGTGGCAGTGAAGGGGAGCAGAGGCAGAGCAGCTGGGGATGTTGGACTCACACAGCTTCCTGTGCCTGGCAACTTTGGGGTCTGAACTTGGCCCCAGGACTTCGTGGCAATTTATGTAGTCTCAGCCTTAGAAATGCACGCACAGGAAAGTCCTAGGGCCTTGGTTTCTCCTGTGGGTGCCTGGGTAGGCTGCCGAGACTTCTTTCCCCTGGACAGAGCCTCTGACTTCATGTGGCAGTTGAGATATTTTTAGGGGTCCTGAGATTGAATCTGGCGTCTCCACCCACAGTTTCGGCCCTTGCTGTAGCTGAGAACTTTGTGTGCCACCTCCCTGTTTGCTGATGAATAACAGCAGTCCGGGGGTGTGAGGGTGTGGGGGGAGTTCTGATGGACTTTGGAGTTAGAGGCTGATGCCCAGGTTTGCTAAGGAGGACACCGAGTCGCCCAGGACTGCTGGGTAAATTAATGAGAAGGCTCCTTTGCCAAAGACTGATTGAGGAGCCCAGAGCCCTCGCTCGATCTCATCCTACAGAAAGCAAGCTCCTCCAGAACTGTGTGGAGAAACGGATGCCTCTCATGTAGGGGATTCCTGCCTGCTGATTTGGGGAAGAAGGTTGCAGAAAAAACTGAGAGCATTTGGGCCAATTCAACTCCTTTTCTCTTACTCTAGTGATTTTGCTCTCTGACTAGACTTGGGCTCCTAGAACTGACAGGGGTGTGCTGAACAGCTTCTAGGAAGGGTGCTGGGTGCACCGGGGAGGTGCCATGCTTAGGACTTGGGCTCTATCACCCTGCTTCTGGACTCTTTCTCTAAGTCCACAGCTTCGCAAGTCATGCTCCCATGCTTGGGGTGGGGGAGGGCAGGGGCGAAGGTGAGGTGAGATGTTGGCTTACTAAGCATTTGTGCGGTGACAATGTCAAGCACGGCATCTCCTCAGAGCTTAGTGATGTCTTCTATGGCTTCAGCTTTCGCATTTGGCAGATCTAACTCAAAGCAAGTTCCATAGCACGGGAGGAGCTGAGATAGATGAAGGAAGGACTGGGGAAACAGTTGAAGACTCAAGCTAAAAGTCAGGGGAGTTAAGAGAGTGCCACAACAAAGCAATCAGGACTCAGAAGCTATGGATGGCATTTCCAGGGGGATGGTTAGGAGGGGTGCCTACCTCAGTCACCCAGACAAAACCCTGACTGTCACCTATGGCCCAATGCCGGTGTCACCGCCAAGGTTCCCTAGGGTTGCCAGACTGTCACTTGTGTTGGCACATAGACAAGGACACCTTGACTCTATGCCCTATGCCATTCAACAACAAACACTGGGCACCCTGCATATTGTTCTAAGTGCGTAGATGTATTTGTAAATATACCAGACCCATGCCCTGTCCTTGTGAGTCTTGAACTCTGGAGGAAGGAAACAGATACAGGAATGAAGCTTTACCAAAATTATCAAATACTATGGAAACCCCCAGTAAAGGGAATTAAGAGCGTGGGTGTCAGTTTGTGGCTGTTTCAAAGGAGGGGAGGATCAAGGTGGATTTCATCGAGAACATTTGAGTAGAGGCTTGCCAGGAGTGATAGGGGTGGTCATGTGGTCACTGAGGTAAAAATGCCACAGGGAGAGGGAACAACAGTGAAATAGTCCTAAGCAAGAGCCCACCTGGCTGTTTGGAAGAGCAGGAGGGTGGCCTACAAGCCCAGAGCAGACTGCATGGTTAGGAGGTACAATCAGAGTGGTAAAAGGGAAAGCCACTGTCTCGTGCCTTCTGTTCTTGTTGATGAGACAAAAACCACCATCTATTCACCATAGACAGGCAGGGCACCAACTAAGTCCCAAGAAAAGACTCCACCTGAGCCCAGCTTGCTTGTTTCCGGGGGCAGGGGTGACTCAGGTAGCTGTATCACCAAAACGCCCCCCCTCCCAGCATGGGCAAAGCTCCCTGTATAGCTCGAAGACAGCCCCACCAGAGACTTCCTTTCTCAACATTCATCTGCTGCTTTGCTGCCTTGGAGAGGAGCCTCATGAGTCTAGTAAATGTCTTGAACTTTCCAAGTCTTGTGATTGTCTCTTCTCCCCAGAGGAGGGCACGTTGAGATTTGGAGCTACACACCACAGGTGCAGACCCGATAGGGCTTTGCTGGCTATTGTAAAATGCTAGATTTTTCTTTAGTGTCATGAAGAGTGAAGGCAGGGTTTTGAGCAGAAATGGCAAGATCTTACTTATACATAGGATACTCTCACTGGCTGCTGTGTTCAGAGCTGCCTACAGGGGTCAGACCAGTTCTAAAGCTAAACATTCCAGTTCCCTCCCTGATTCCTATGATGGTTAGGGTCGATTGTCAGTTTTACAGGTTCTGGAGTCATCTAGGAGTCAAGCCTCCTGGACACCTGTTTGAGATTACTTAGATCAGGTCTGGGGCTGTTGAGGTGGCTCAGCATCAGGGAAAGGCACTGGCTGCCAAGCCTGACAACTTGAGTTCAATCCCTCTGACCTCTACAAAGCTGTCCTGTGACCTCCACGTGTGCACTGTGGTGCCAATACACCCTCGCACAGAGACATACACACAAAATAAATGTAATACAAATTTTCGATTAGATTGGCTTCCGAGCATGCCTGTGGGGGATTATCTTGGCTAGTTTAACTGAGGTGGGACAGTCCATCCTAACAGAGGGGTGGCACCACTCTTTGGGGACGGGCCTTGGGCGGTATAAACAGGAGGAAATGTGTAACATGGGCACTTATCACTTTCTTCCTCCTGACTGTGGATGTAAGGTGACCAGCCGCTTTAAGCTCCTGCCAGCTTCCCCACCAGGATGGACTGTATTGAAGTTTGTGCCAGAATAAACCCTTCCTTCCTTGTTACTTCTGTCAGAGTATTTTACCACAACAGCATAAAAGTATCCAAGACTAGTCCCTTCTCTCCAAACTATTGACTCTACCCAGCTGTGTGATCCAAAGTGTTTCATGACACGGGCCTTCAGATGAAGCCTCTCCAACTATCTGAACCCTGACTGCCAGCAGAATGAATTTCTCAACACCCAGCATACCTCAGTCTGGAGTCTGTGTGAGATAATCGGAATCTGAGACCTTGACATAGTTCTTGCTGCTAGATCCCTGACTAAGCAGCCTGAGACTTTTAACCTGAGAAGTGTTGCTTTTCCTGAGACATAAAACGGCTGCGGGTTTTGAGAGAGAAAGCAGTGATTGAGTTTGGGGAACGCCAACCTGGGCAGTTCCATGTGTGAGTCGGGAGTCTGTGTGAAAGATCTGGCTGGAAATACACACTTAGCTGTCACTAGCCTTTTGAAGGTATTGGGGGGGGGGGAGAGAAGCAGTGACACTGGTCAAAAACCAAGGAGATATTTTGGAAAGGCAGCTGAAGATGTGTGAGACCTAGTAGAGCAGATTCTTTGAAGGGACAATGAGAGTGGTGGGTGAACAAAATCACTGACCCACAGCAGGGAAGTCATGGGTGATTGCAGCAGAGTTCTAGACCAAACACTCTTGGAGTGGGTTAAAGAAAGCCAGGGAGATGGGCAGAGTATTGGAAACCATAAACACAGATGTTGCTGAAGACCAGTGAGGAAAGCACACATCTGTTTTCAACAGCCTTCTTCCTGGGTGGAAGGAAGCCAGCCCAGCACCTGGAGAAGGAGCATGCCCACACGTCCAGCAACTGTGACACTGGTCCTGGAGCCAGAGAACCTGCCGAGGTTGTAAGCGTAAACTATTTTTCCAGCCCTTCATCCTCAGCTCCCTGGAGAGAAAATAAAGATGGCTTTCTCCAGAGGCCTGTCCAGCACAGGCCTCAGGCAAGGTCATAAAAAGACTCTGGTCATTGCAAGAGGCATGGGGGGGGGGGGGTTCAATTACTTCCCTGTCAATCTCAGCTCTGACTGTCAATCACTTTCATTTAATTTTTAAGTCTGAGTTGCTGGCAGCCTGGTGTTTTGCATCCATATAGCTGAAGACAGGATGACATAACAAAGACAGACCCTTTGGGAGTGGCGTGCTAGAGGGAAGGCAGAAGCAAACAAGATCAGCTGAAGGCATAAGAAGAGAGCAGCCCAAGGAGACCAGTGTAAGAGGGCCAGAGGAAACCATTAGCCAGTGTGCTGCTTGTAGATATAACAGATGAAAGCAAATGAGAAGCAATTTTCCCTCACTTGCTAATTTTTATGTTTTTAACAGTGCCATTGTGTGCATCCACTGCACACGGCACATGCTCCATCCACTGCACACGGCACATTCTCCATCCGCTGCACACGGCACATGCTCCATCCACTGCACACGGCACAT
>CM052700.1:24652604-24734815 GCA_028551405.1 Uromys caudimaculatus | reverse complement strand
CACGGCACATTCTCCATCCACTGCACACGGCACAGGCTCCATCCACTGCACACGGCACATTCTCCATCCACTGCACACGGCACAGGCTCCATCCACTGCACACGGCACAGGCTCCATCCACTGCACACGGCACAGGCTCCATCCACTGCACAAGACACACACTCCGTCCACTGCACACGGCACAGGCTCCATCCACTGCACAAGACACGCACTCCGTCCACTGCACACGGTACAGGTTCCACTAAGACATGTCCCATAACCCTTTAGTTCTCCTTAGTCTCTTTCATTCCCCTAAAGAGTTTGCATCTACTTTCATATAGCACACATGCATATGTATATAAATATGTATATACACATGATTTTATGTGCCTATATATAAAATCTAATACAAATGAGAGGAAAAACAACATATATTTTTCCGAGCCTAGCTTAATTCACTTAATGTGATTATCTCCAACTACATTGCTTTCTACAAACCACGGAACTATGTTCTTGTTTACAGCTGAAGAAATTTTCATCATATGTATACACACACATATATAAACTTATATATATATATACATATATATATATATGTGTGTATATATATGTGTGTGTTTCTTCTGTAATTTAGCTCTCACAAGTGGTGCTGCAGTAACACTGATGTGCAAGTGTCTCTGTGATATGCCCCCTTGGTGTCTTTTGGTTACTACTCAGGAGAAGTGAAGCTAAGTCAAGTGGGAAATCTATTACACTAGGCAGCTTTTTGAGGGTCTCCACACTGACTTCCACCGTGACTGAACTAGTTTAAATTCCCACTAGCAGCGTGTCACGTTCCTTCTGCCCTCATCCTCGCCAGCATTTGTTATTTGTTTCCTTGATGACTGTCATTCTGACTGGGATGAGGTGGGATCCCAGTGTACTTTTGATTTGCATTTCCTTGATGGCTAGTGAAGGTGAACATTCTTTTGTAAGTTTATTGTTTATTGTGTTTCCTCTTCTGAGAACTGTCTGCTCACTTCATTATAACTTATTGATTACATTGTTTGATTTCTTGAGGCTTAGTTCTTTGTATTTTCTAATATTAATCTTCAGTCAGATCTATTTCTAGCAAACACTTTTGTCCCGTTCTGTTTCTCCACCCAGTTAACAGTTTCCCTTGCTGTGCAGTCACTTTTTCATTTTTCGAGGGGGCCGTTGTCAACTGGCAGCTTCCTTTCCTGGGTTCTTGCCTAGGCCTACACTTTCATTGTGTCCCCATGTTCTTTTTTCTCTAACAGTTCCCTGGTTTTAGGTCTTACGTTAAGGCCTGTGATCCATTTGGAGTTGAGATTTGAGCAGAGAAGACAGAGATCTTCATTCTTCATGCAAATATCCAGCTCCAGTTGTTGAAGAGAACTGTTGTTTCTATAGTATTTCTGGCATATTTGTCAGAAACCAGGCAGCTGTAGCTCTGTGGGTTTATAGCCAGTTCTGCATTCTCACTCACTTTGTACCAGGGCTACACTGTTCTTGTAACTGAGGCTCTGTAATGTGCCTTGAAATCAGGCATGGCGACATGTCTAGCATTATTTCTTTGCTCAGGATTACTTGGTCTATCTCAGGTCTTTTGGGAGAAGCAGTTTACTTAGAGAAATAGTTATTTTGGAAACACATGACAACCTTGTTAGTGGGTTACTCCTTGCCCACTTTGGTCTGGCTAGCATCCATTATAGTCTAAAGCTTTCTCATGGGCACCCTGACTGCTGTTGTGAATGTATAATATTTGTATATTTCAATACACAGCTACTTTTTGAAATATTTTAATATTTCAATATTTGAAATATTTGAATATTTCAAAAAGTAGCTGGAACATCACAGGCGACACCATAGAGTGAGCTCCTTCTGAGAGGGGTGGCTAGATGCACAACTCTTTTTGTAATCCCTCCCACATCACAGGAAGTGGGCAGCACATTTTAGAATTTTTGGGGAGACTTACATGGGTGAAATGAGGGTGTGGGTAACTTTCTTTTCTCATGTCTCTTCCTGTTTCTATAGGGTCTCACTTTGTAGCCCAGGTTAGCTTCCTGCTTATAATCTGCCTTCCTCAGCCTCCCAGGTGCTGATATTAAAAGTGTGTGTTTCTATGCTAGGCCCCGACTTCATCTTTTATTCATGGAGAACTGAAGGGGCAATGACCCTCAGGACTCCCTTGGCTGTGCTCAGGTCTCTCTTGATCAGCCTCCGATCGACGGCCTCTTCTAAAGCTTCTGGCAAGTGTGGACTTTGCTCATGTGCTGACGGGCAGAGCTGACCCTGGGCCTGAGGTTAAACATTGGCTTGGTCTGTTGGGAAAGAGCAGGCAGCATAGATGTGGAGGCTTGAACCGGCCTGTCAACTTTCTGAAATGACCGGGGCTTTCCCCATACCCCTCACAACAGCTGCTGCGTTCTTTCTTCTCTGCAGTTTCCCATCAGGCCCTGGCTCCCTTAGGCTGAACTATTCGCAGTCTTTATTCCTTGGCCTTCGGGGCCATTGAGTATTCCTTTAGTTTAGTGTCTGAATTGTGGTGTGGCTACAAACTAAAGACCTGTTCCCATTAACTTTCAATTAATTGCCATATTTAAGATGCATAAATTGCAGTGTCTTGATACTCACATGGCCAAAAAAGTACCTCCACTGTCCAGCTAATGAATGTATCACTCATCCTCAAAAACTTTCTCCTGCCTCCTGGTAACCCCTTCTTCTCTTGGCCTCTGCTGCTGTGTCCCTGTGCAACCACTGTGAATTCATCTGCTTTTTAAAAAACATTATACAAGGGGATCATGAGCTACAGAATAATTGTTTTGAGATTCAGCCATAGTTTTCTTCTCAGTAGTTCATTCCTTGTTCTGAAGGCTCCTTTAGGGAGCCCAGGAGACAGCTCAGATGGGACAGAGCTTGTTTTGTAGGCATGAGGACCTGCGTTTGAGCATCCGTGGTGACGGATGCTGGTGATTTCAGTGCCAGGCAGGCAGATGAATCCCTGGGGCCAGCATAGCCTACTTGGTGAGTTCCAGGCCAGTGAGGGACTCTGTGTCAAGGGAAAAAGTATATGTGTGGAGAATAACACCTGAGGCTATCCTCTGGCTTCCACACACACGTGCACACACACACACACATATACACACACATACTCATGCACACACAAGCATACATGCCCTCCCCCAAATTAAAAATAACTTGAAAAGATCTTAAAATTTGTTTTTTTCTTTGGTATTTTGTCTGGTTTTGTTATCATAAAATGCAAGCTTCAAAGAGTGAGTTTGGCAGTTTCCTTCTTTGTCCACGTGGCTCCAGGTACTGAACTTGGGCTCCTCGGTTTGTACAATTAGTACTTTTACCCACTGAGCCAGTTCCCCAGACCTCATGTTGGTAATTTATGTCCTCTGGAAGCCTATTGATTTTATTGTCTCAGGAAGAAAGCTTTTGATTTGTTGATCTTTCTCTCAGGCTTTCTTGCTTTCCACTTTGATTTAGTTGGGGCTGCGTTGACTCTTATTTCTCCTTTATTTTTTCAGTGAGTATGAATTCAAGATATTATGTACTCTTGATGAATTGACCTCTTTATTATTTTGAAATTATCTTTACCCTTGAAAATATTTTGCTCTAAGGTCTAATTTGTGTGATGTTACAATAGATATTCTTTTGTAAGTTTTTCTCTGATTTTTTAGACATTGATAGCAATTAAAATTAGCATAAACAGATACATAGTCCTTAGGTATGGTGATGCGTGCCTATAATCACAGCATTGTAATTCTAAGATTCTGAGGAAGGAAGATCGTGAATTTTGGGACAGCCTAGGCTATAAGCTGAGACCCTGTCTCAAACCAAACCAAACCAAACCAAACAAGATTCCTACTTTCTTTCAATAAGTACTAACATGAAATGTATTTTTCTATGTTTTTACTTATAATCTCTCCATTTTTCTAAAACCTCAAGTGCACTTCTTTTAGGCAGCATATACTTGAGTCTTACTAGCTTCTTTTAAAGCCAACCTAAAAGTCTGAGTCTTTTAGTCATTATTTAGAGCATTTACATTTAATACAACTAATCATAAGATAGGTTAAAATATAACTTCTTGATACTTATTTTATACCTGTCCTATTAGATCCTTGTTTCTCCTTTCTTCATCTGCCTTGTGTTGTAGTAATTGGACATTTTAAGTATTATTCCACTATTTGCATTGTTCCTTTGCTTGCTTACTAATCATAACTTTTTATTGTGTTAGTTTAGACTTTGTAGTCTGTCTCTTTAATACATAAAGTTTATTTTCAAAGGATATTGTACTACTTTATATATAAAACAATCTTATAATCCCCTATTTTTCCTGATGAGTATTGTATTTTTGCTATACATTTTATTTTTCCATTTGTTATAATTTTTTTACATTTTTAAAAAATTTTGTGTGTTTTTGAGACAGGGTTTTTCTGTGTAGCCTTGGCTGTCCTAGGACTCAGTCTGTAGACAAGGTGTGTCTCCAACTCACAGAGATCTACCTGCCTCTGCCTCTGGAGTACTGGGATTAAAGGCATGTGACACCATGCCTGGCTGCATTGTAATTTTTAATAAGTCAGTTGTATTTTTGAATTTTTGAATTTGAATGTACCCATAAACCTTGGTCATTTTTCAAGTCCATCGCTACCGTCTCTCATTTCTCTCCCTTTCCCACTGAAACTGTTCTTTTTCTGAGCAAGGCCCGCCCTACTCTGTGTCTTCTCTTTTGGGCTTGACTCACTTGGTTAAGTTGTGATTGTCCTCGTGAACATGGACACAGGTTAGCTATTGGAACATGAGTAACTTACCAGAGTTACAGCATTGAAGAAAGTGACGCTCACTCCCATACCCAATAACCGTTCATAGACCTTCAGGGAGGGGCAGGGCCTCACGAACTTCTTCCCTGTGCATGATGGGATATTGACAGCCCCAATCTCGTACAGGTCTTCTGGAGTTAATCACAGCTGCAGCGAGTTCATGAATTCCACTATTGTTCTGCGTCCAGAAGCCGCTGATCTTCAGTACCCTCCCCGTTCCCAGGCTTTCACATTCTCTCCGCCCCTCTTCCATGATGTTTCCTGAACCTTAGGTGGTGTAGTGTTTGTTACACATGTCCCATTCAGGGATGAGCACTGTCTTAGTCAGGGTTCTATTCCTGCACAAGCATCATGACCAAGAAGCAAGTTTGGGAGGAAAGGGTTTTTTGAGCTTACATGTCCACATTGCTGTTCATCACCAAAGGAAGTCAGGACTGGAGCTCAAGCAGGTCAGGAAGCAGGAGCTGATGCAGAGGCCATGGAGGGACGTTATTCACTGGCTTGCTTCCCCTGGCTTGCTCAGCTTGCTCTCTTATAGAGCTGAAGGCTACCAGCCCAGGGATGGCACCACCCACAAGGGGCCCTCCCCCTTGATCACTAATTGAGAAAATGCCTTACTGCTGGATCTCATGGAGGCATTTCCTTACCTGAAGCTCCTTTCTCTGTGATAACTCCAACTTATGTCAAATTGACACACAAAATCAGCCAGTACAAGCACTCAACACTCACTTATCCTCACCTCTTTGACCAGTTTTGAGTCTCTGTATCAACCACTGCCCGCTGCAAAGAGAAGCTTCTCTGATGAAGAATGAGAGGCATACTAATTAATCTATGTGAATAGACACATAAATATTTGGGAGGTAATTAAGCCAATTGTGTCTTTTTATTCTTTTTTTGTAGCAGGGTGAGGAGACAGGGTCTTAATAGGTAGCCCTTGTTGGCCTGGAACTCACTATGTGGAACAGGCTGACCTTGAACTCAAAGATCTGCCGGCCTCTGCGTTCTGAGTGTTGGGATTAAAGGTACACCAGGATGCCCAGACTAGTTGCATTTTTAAGAGTTTAATAAGGAGTAATGTGAATAAAAAATTATGAAAAGAGAGTTTAATAAGGAGAAAGCAATTCTTTGTTTTGTTTTCAAGACAGGGTTTCTCTGTGTAGCCCTGGCTGTCTTGGAACTCACTGTGTAGAAAAGGCTGGCCTCAAACTCACAGATTCACCTGCCTCTGCCTCTCAGGTCCTGGGATCAAAGGTGTGCGCCACCACTGCCTGACTTGAGACAGCAGTTCTTATGTTTGCCAGTGGGGTTACTCTCTGGAGTTCTATGCTCCTTTGTGGATATATATTGCTATGTGGCCTTATCGTGCCCTCTGCCTGAAGAACCCCTTTAATTTTTAATTCATTAGATTTTATTCTCAGAGGATATCATACTACTTTACATATGAGTCTTATAGTCCTATATTTCCCCTCTGATATTGTGTCCTCTTGATGATCTGACCTCTTTATAATGATGAAATTATCTTTACGTTTGAAAATATGCTCTGCTCTAAAATCTAACTTGTGGAATGTTAAGGTGGGCATTCTTTTGAAAGTTTCCCTCTGAATTTTTATGAGGTTGATAGCCTTTAAAATTGATTAGTATAAACAAATAAACACTCCTGGGCAGGGCGATGCATGCCTGTGATCACAGCGGGTGATCATGCTGCTGCTGGATTCGTTCTTTTCATGACTCATGAAGTTTTCATTTCATTTTCATTTCTGAGCAACTTTTCTCTGGCATAGAAGTCCAGGTTGACAGCTTGTTCTCCTTATTACTGTAGCGCATTTGCTGCCCTCTGGCTTGCTTGCCTCGTTTCCAAGGATTAACTTGCTGTAATCCTTATCTTTACCCTTCTGGATGTATGTGTCATGTCTTCCTCTAGTTACCTTTAAGGTCCCCAGCCCCCTGCCCCACCAAAGTCCTAGGATAGTTTAAACAACGTGATTGTGATGTTTCTTGGTTTGGGTCTCTTCACCTTTCTGTTGTTAGGTGGCACTAGAACTATCTCTGGTGCAGGGCTGACTGTTCCCCAGGAATGAAGAATACATACACTAATTACCATCAGGAGAGTCTCCACAGCTTTGGTATGGTGAGTGGGGCCAGGCACTGTACGAGCATCATTAATTTTAATCTTTTGAAATGGTTCTTTCCAGAGCCAAACCACCCTGAGTGTGCTCGATCTCATCTGAATGGGTCTTTCTCTCACCTTAGGTCATTTCCTCTTCCTGGTTCAGGTGGAAAGTTCTAGGGTCTCTGTCTATGTGGCCTCTCTTTTCTGGTTACTCTTTACTGTGAATTTTCCTGTTAATTTTGGCAGTAGCTGGAGGTCCATGTAAAGAAAATACCAGCATGTCTGACACCTATAGTCTTTCTTTAGCCAATGATTATGGAGAAAAAAAATCAGAACAATTACCAAAATAATTGATTTTAGCTTGATAAAAGGCCTTGTTTATAATCCCAGCACTTGGAAAGCTGCAGCAGGGGGATTATGACCTTGAGAATAGCCTGTCTCAAAACTTGTCTTTAAAAAGTCTGAAATTAGTAATTCCTTTGAAAAGAATGAAGAATTATAGTCTGTGTTGAGAAGTACTGGTATTTATCATTCAATGGTCTTCCACAAGTAATATGTCCCTTAGGCAGTAATCGATGTTAGTGGGGAGTAGACCTGGCAGGCATTGATCGAACTGCACAGCGAAGGCAAAGCCTGGACCCATACAGCTCCCACATAATTTGAAGCCTCTTGATCCCCGCTGTGGTAACAGATAACTACACAGTGTCACCTGCAGTTTGCATGGCTCCTGTCTCTAAGATTCTGACCCACAGAGTGGGGCGGTACTGAAAAGGAATGGATATGGACCACAAAGAAGATTGCCAGGTAATGGGCATCAATTTTCTACCCACAGGTGCCTTCTTTATCCCCTACCTCATCTTCCTTTTCACCTGTGGCATTCCTGTCTTCTTCTTGGAGACAGCACTAGGCCAGTACACCAACCAGGGAGGCATCACAGCCTGGAGGAAAATCTGTCCCATCTTTGAGGGTGAGTAACCAACTCTGTGTCCAGTTCCAGGGTCATGAGGTAGTGCTTCTAATCCTTGTTTAGGATGACCAAGTGGTGAGCAACAGTTCAGAGATTGAAACAGACTGTGAGTCCCACATTTGTCTCCATTTCCTCGAAGACTAAGGTGATTTCTCGGTCCATCAAAGGGGACGAGGAAAAAATGATTGATCGAGGCAAAGGCTTTGGAATAAATGGGTGGAATCAGTGCTGTTTTACTGTGTGTTTTAAATATGTAATTGTGATTTAGTTTGAACAGAACATACTTAATCAATTAGAAAACATTTAAAAATCAGTTAGAAAACATTTTATTAAAAAAACTTTTTAAACAAGCAAACAAAACATTTTTATGTGCACTGGTGTTTTGCCTGCACGTGTGTTTAGGTGAGGGTGTTGGATTTTCCATAGGCAGTTGTAAGGTGCCATGTGGGTGCTGGGAATTGAACCTGGAAGAGCAGGGCTGAGCCATCTCTCCAGCCTTTAAAAAGAGAATTTTAAATGAGGGCATTTCATCGATTATTCTATGGCCGTGACATAATTTTAAAATTTAGACTGCTTTATTTCAGATCTCCTCTCTTTATAGATAAGATTTTAATTTATGCTTTTATCTTGTGATAAGTATAGGTTCACAGGGAGTTATAAGATAGTACAGGGAAGCCCCATGGACCTTTACCAGTTTTCCCCAGTTGTGACTTGTTTAAGAACTACAAGGTTTAATCCCAGAAACTGGCATTGGGATCACCCACAGAACTTCCAGAGTGTCTGTGACTTTTCCCCAGCTCCTGTGCAGCGCGTGTGGTTCTAACTTTACCGTGAGTGGACTTGCCTGACCACCACCACCACTACCACCACTGAGAGCTCCATGGTGGCCGAACCATGCCGACCCCCATCACATGGCCACACTCACCTTTCCCGCCTCTGTTTTGACACACTCTATTCTCTTTTCTATTTCTGTCATTCTGAGAATGCCATCTAATGTGAAGCATTTCTGTGATTGGGTTTCTCACTCAGTGTGATCCTCTCTGCACCCAGCAACCCATCCGTGCTGTCCTGTGTGTTAGCAGTCCATCCGTGCTGTCCTGTGTGTTAGCAGTCCATCCGTGCTGTCCCGTGTGTTAGCAGTCCATCCATGCTGTCCTGTGTGTTAGCAACCCATCCGTGCTGTCCCGTGTGTTAGCAACCCATCCGTGCTGTCCTGTGTGTTAGAAACCCATCCATGCTGTCCTGTGTGTTAGCAGTCATCCGTGCTGTCCTGTGTGTTAGCAACCCATCCAGGCTGTCCTGTGTGTTAGCAGCCATCCGTGCTGTCCTGTGTGTTAGCAACCCATCCATGCTGTCCTGTGTGTTAGCAGTCATCCGTGCTGTCCTGTGTGTTAGCAGTCCATCCATGCTGTCCTGTGTGTTAGCAACCCATCTGGGCTGTCCTGTGTGTTAGCAACCCATCCGTGCTGTCCTGTGTGTTAGCAGTCCATGTCTTCTCCTCGGTGGGTGGGTGGGTGGCATTCCACAACACTAATGTCTATCTGTTTAGCCGTTGACTCATCGAGCAATATTTGGGTTGCTTCTAGTTTGCAGGGGGCTTTGTTTCTCTATTTATCCTCCTTTCTGTGGTGCTTATAACACACTGCTAAGCAATATACATGATTAAGGGTCTGGTTTTCTGTTTGTTTTGTTTTCCGTTTTCTGCACGGTGATCATTTGATGGTTTGTAAACTTGCATCAAGTGACTACATCATAATTTAGAAGTTCTCTGCATGAGGCATTGTGCTCGTTTTCAATTACTTATAAAACTTTCATATTCTGCTAGCACCTCTGTCTATTTAGATAGCTCCCTCCTGCTTTGAAGTTATTTGTTTAGGGACGGACTCCTGGAGTAGGATCATTAGATTAAATAGATACCAAGTTGGTGACGTCCCCTCCCTCCCTTCTTCCCTTTTTTTCTTTCTTTCTTTTTTTTTTCCCAGATGGGGTTTCTCTGTAGCCCTGGCTGTCTTGGAACTTACTTTGTAGACTAGGCTGGCCTCGAACTCACAGAGATCTGCCTATCTCTGTCTCTCAAGTGCTGGGATTAAAGGTGTGCGCTATCATGCCAGGGGAGTTGGAAACTCTTGACCTGGTTCATTGGATTGTCCTGTGGAAGTGTTAATTGACTTGACAATGTCACAAGACATTAGTAGCATCTTTTTCTTTAAAAGTTTTTGAAAATTCTCTCCCTTTTTTAAACAAACCATTTCTCCCTATTTCCTGTGGTGGTCAGAATTGAACCCAGAGCCTTATACATGTCTTACCACTGGACTATATCCCTAGTCTTGTAGAACATCGTAACGTCTAAACAAGTGTAGAGACCACTGACTTACAACATTTGTAAAATCAACCAACCAACCAACCAACCAACCAACCAACCAACCAACCAACCAACCCTTCGTCTGTGTGGGCTAGCACTCGGGATGCTGAAGCAGGAGATTGGGAGTGAAAGACCAACCTGGGCTATCTAACAAGTTTGAGGGCCCCCTTGACTATCTGAGACCCTATCTTAAAAAAATCACCAAAGTTGTAGTTACAAAATGGTACTTTACTGTGTTATCTCTGGGAGCTGTTAGAGATGATGACTATTTTTAAGGTGTTTATTCAGTATTTATAGTTTTTCTATGTGAATCTCCTGTCTCTGCTTTTGTAGTTTTGTGTTTGTGTGCCTGTGTGTGTGGTGTGTGCCTGTGTCTATAGTATGTGCGTGTGTGTATGTGTGTGTGTGTGTGTGTGTGTGTGTGTGTAGGCTAGAGGTCGACTTCAGGTGTTTTTCTTCAGGCACTGTCCACTCTTTTTTTTTTTTTTTTTTTGAGACAGTCTCTCCCTGACCTAGAACTTTTCAAATAGGTCAATCTGGCTGTTTAGGGAGTTCTAAAGATCTGCCTGTTTGTGCCTCCCCAGATGTAGGATCAGAAACACAAGCCACCACAGCTGGCTTTTTTCTTTTTAAACATGGGTTCTGGGGATGAAATGAAGATCAGGTCCTTGTGCTGCAAGGCAAACAGTTTGCCAACCGGGCCCTAGCTTCATCTCTGCTCTTGTATTTTTGTTTCAGAGACATGTCAGTTTAACTCTGGAGAAATAAACTATTGTCACGGTAGAGTTAGTCTCACCTGTTTTGAGGCAGGGCCTCACTATGTAGACCAGGATGTATTTGAACTTGTGGTAAACTAACTACCTCTGCCTCCTGAGGGCTGAGATTACAGGTATGTGCTACTATGCCTAGCTCTGATCTTAGGTATTTAAAAGATGACTCAGAACCTGATAAATGTCAAAGTTCAGGCTTACCAGCAGAAGACAAGAGAAAAGTGCTGGACCAACCTAGGAGACCACCGGAGCTTAGAAACTCTACTCCTTTGGCCCAGAGGCTAGACCTAACACTTCTTGCCATGGGCCCTGAAAATGGCAAGCAAGTCCCTTCCTGCATAAGCATGGGTGGTGTGTGAGGATTTGGGCACTGTCCTGGCCCAAAGCTTCAGTCCCCTCCCCAGGCATCGGCTATGCCTCACAGACGATCGTCAGCCTCCTCAATGTCTACTACATCGTTGTCCTGGCCTGGGCCCTCTTCTACCTCTTCAGCAGCTTCACCACTGACCTCCCCTGGGGAAGTTGCAGCCATGAGTGGAATACAGGTAAGATCATTGCTGAAGAGCCCACTTCCTTCTCCTGCCTTGCGACGTTAACCAGGAGGGAGATTGCACTGTATCCCAGGCAGTTAATCTCTGGTTCACATTTTAAACTTGGAATCAACCAAATAGATCAAGAGAAAGAGGAAGGGGCTGGGATGGAGTTCTGTGACAGAACACATGTCTGGTGTGAAGGCAAGGCCCTGGCTTCCTCATCCAATACTCTCCTAATATGTGAGATTTCACCAGCCTTGCAAGCAAAATGCCATGGACTTAAAACAAACAAACCAACCCCGATATATTCTATCTGTGTACTGCCTTCCTCTGTGTTCAGTCACTTGTTTCTATCTGAAACACAGCCTGTTTGATATGTCAGCTTATTTATTTGTTTTTCACATCTGATATGATTTTAAGTTTTTCAAACTTGTAAATTATCTGGGCTCCACTTGGGAAGGAGCTGTTTGGCCCATTATCAGTGAAATTTATGACAGCAATTAACTTCTGTGTTTACAAAGCCACATGAGCAGCCTCGAACAATAGAACTATCAAATCTGATATATTGAGAATTGTTATAACAGCAAAGCTGTCCAGGGTGAGACTTCCTGGTAGCCCAGCCTATGAGGATAGACAGGTTCTCTGTGCAGCCCATGGCTACTGAGCACCTGACACATGGCCAAGGTCGAGGTGTCTGAGGAGCAGAACTGTGGAATCTTACTGGGATGGGCTTGTGGCTCCCCTGTGGGTATCACAGATGAAGAATGTGCTGGCTGCTGTTCTGCTTCGCTTTTCATCACCACATGCCATGGTCACTGTCCAAGTATCTTGTAGTGCTTGTCCACAAGACTGTATGAGGTGGCAGTGGCAAGCATTAATGAGCTCTTGGGCAGAGGAGTCATTTGGCTCTGAACTGGAGTTAGAATCCTTGACTTGCCAGGTTCAGATCGGCTTTGGATATGCCTTCTGCATCTGGTGTTTGCCTATTCCTCCTAGCTCAGCACGGTAATCAATGGCCAAGTGCTCACACTTCCTTCTCGGGCAAGCCCTTGCCTGTCCTAGGCTACCACCTGCATTCCACCATCTTTGTCAAATGAAAAAGCCAAACCTTGGAGGTGTGTTCCCCAAGATTGCAATGGGCTCCTCTTAAATGTACTGGTGGGTTTGCACTGACCCTTGACCCTCCTGGGCACTTTCCTTTACTGATGTGGCTGTTCTAATTAGCTAGAAAGGCAATGATGCAGAAAGGGTGCTTTCTCCTAGTACAAACTGGCTGCCTACCTTATAAGATTTCTCGAAATGTCCAGGGCCTGGGAATATAGCCCTAACCTAAGGCTTGTGACGGCATGAAAGCAAAGATCCCTACTCTCTGGGAGCTGTCACTGAGCAACAAGAGACACCCTGTCTTGGGTTTACTATTGCTGTGGTGAAACACCAAGGACAGAAGCAGCTTGGGGAGGGAAGGCTTGTGCTTCCACATCACTGAAGGAAGTCAGAACAGGAACTCAAACAGGGCAGGAACCTGGAGGCAGGAGCTGATGCAGAGGCCATGGAGGGGTGCTGCCTACTGCTTTGCCCCTCATGACTTTCTCAGTCTGCCTTCTTATAGAACCAGGGTTATAGCCCAGCATGGTACCACCCACGGTGGCTGGGGTCTCCCCCATCAATCACTAATTAAGAGAATGCTCTGTAGGATAACCTACAACCCAATCTTATGGAGGCAAATTCTCAATTCAGGGTCCTTCCTCCCTCTCTAATGACTCTAGCTTACGTCAAATTAACACAAAACCAGCCAGCACACACACTGTGAACAATGTAGACAGAAATATAGAAAGAGGTAGTATGGTGGTGAGCACCTTTACTCACTGAGCTATCTTGCTGGTCCCCAAAGTATCTGTCTTTATATTCACCAATTTTGTATTGCTGATAAAACATTAAAAAGGGTGTCAACATTCTATAAAATTCCAAAGTGGCGTGCAGGTAACCAAGAGCCACCACCTATTGCCTCACATTTATATTTTTATTTACTGTCCTGTTATCCCCTCATACTAACATCTGAACATATGTTCTATGTTCTAGAGATCAGGGAAGGGATGCTTGGGGTTTCAAGCTGCGCCTCACTCAAGGCCACATGGCCAATGCCTGGAGAGTCCCTGACCTTGCCCCTGCATCTGTGCTTTTGGCTATTTTGCTATGTGACTTTCCTAAAAGACATTTGTTCCGTTCCTCCAAGGCTGGGGCTCCACCTCGGACAGTTCCCCAGGGATAGCAAGGCTGGGGCTCCGTCCTGGACAGTTCCCCAGGGATAGCATACACTTGGAAGCACCTGGCACACAGAGCCTCTTCTTGAGTGCTGTTGGGTCACACTAGAATGAGAATCTGTAGACAAAGAGTGGGAAATCGACAGTGGGAGTGTGTGAGAGGTGAGGTGGGCTGGTGGGGGTCTACCGCTTGAGAGAAGGTGTGTGGGTCACAGGATTCTAGCCCAGGGCCTTCCAGACACCTTATTTTGATCCTGTTCTCTTTGGGCATGCACAAGGTTGACTGATGAACTTTCTCTTTCTTCCTCCTCTGGGATTTATGGGTAGAAAACTGTGTGGAGTTTCAAAAGACCAACGACTCCCTGAATGTGACTTCTGAGAATGCCACCTCCCCTGTCATCGAGTTCTGGGAGTAAGTGAGGTCCTTCTCCCTTTGGATATGACTGTGCATTCTGAAGAAGGGCCCGGGCAGGTCCTGCGTGATTTAGTTCTATAGTACCTTTACTATGGTTAATGCGGGGTTGTTCTCAGATGAACTTTGTAATTCTTATATAGAGAGTGTCCATATACAAAGTGAGTATCTAAACACCTGACCATCCTCCCCTGTGGCTGAAAGTGTTACATCTCATCTAGACCTGATCCCCAAGTGTCCTTCACCCAAGGCTTGATCCTTGACATCAAGGATCCTCAGATGGATGAGAAAGTTTATGTCTGCATCCCTCCCCTGTGTTCAGGGAATACTCTGGGTGAGTTGAACTGGGCACAGTGTACGGTAGGCACACTTTAGGTCTCCCTCCATATCTGTGCAAAGGAGAGCATCACAGGTCTCGGTGCAAGGAGCTGACAAGCCTTAGACAGGAGCCTGGAGGTACTGCACTGCTGCTCACACATCTACCCTCTGAGTCGGGGCAGTTGACTAGCGTGTTCGTAGCCCTGGGTTCTAACCCTTACACAGGAAAAAACAAAAAGCAAAACCACAAAATAAATTAAAAACCAACAACGCAGGAAAGAGGGAGAGGAAGGAAGGAAAGAAACCCAAGAGAGAGGACAGGGTCTCTCTGCTCTCTTAGGAGGCGGGTCCTGAAGCTCTCAGATGGCATCCAGCACCTAGGGTCCCTGCGCTGGGAGCTGGTCCTGTGCCTCCTGCTCGCCTGGATCATCTGCTACTTCTGCATCTGGAAAGGGGTCAAGTCCACAGGCAAGGTCTGTGCTGGCGATCTGCTCTCTCCCACCCCAGGACAACCTGCTTTCATAGGAGCTGCTACCCTTGGTTTAGCCTTGTCCAGATGGGAGGGAATGGCACAGCAGTCTATGTGGCTTCCTTCCTGATTCTGTGCCTCTCATGGGTTCCATCCGTGTACTCCCGAGGAATCAATGGAAGGAGAAGGGAGGAGGGGCAGCACCAGAGGAAGTCCAGTTTGCCATCTACAGTGTGTGTGAGAGTCTTGCAAATTCAACAGAGCCACGGGTCCCCATTATATAAAACAGTTCAGTGGATAGAGAATGAAGTTAGACCACACATGTCATAGTGATTCTCAGCCAATTCAGGAGTTTTGGCCTCTCTTTACCCTAGAGAATCTAAAGTGGAATGTGTGCATGTGTGTGTGTGTGTGTGTGTGTGTGTGTGTGTGTGTGTGTGTGTGCGCGCACATACATCCTGAGCTCTCTGGACTCCTGCCCTGGAGGCCTCTCAGAAGTCTTTACTAATCTGACTGCCCACAGAAGAAGGATCACATGGGACAGACATTTGCATTCCAGACACCGTTGTTTGTAGCTCGAAGCACTTGTGTGGGCAAAAGCTTGAGTTCATCTGGCCACTGCACAAGTACTGAATCGAGTGGAGGGTGGGGCTGGAGGGAAGGAGAGGTGAGTTGTGGTCAGAGGCTTGGAGAAATGGAGCTGAACAGCTGCGAGGCTGAGAGAGGAGCAGGTGGGCCTTGGCCTTTTCTGTGGGGTGAAGGCTCCTATGTCAGCCCCCATTCTCCTGCTAGGGAATTCCAGTGCGTGCCTTGTTCCTCATTCTCTCCTTGCCTCTCCTGGGCCGGGGCCAGGTGGTCTACTTCACAGCCACTTTCCCTTACATCATGCTGGTGGTCCTGTTGATTCGAGGAGTGACACTGCCCGGAGCAGCCCAAGGAATTCAGTTTTACCTGTACCCCGACATCACACGTCTGTGGGATCCCCAGGTGAGAAGCTGCTACAGGGTTAAGGTTAGGGCTCTGGGGGTGCTTGAGCTATACGGAGTATCCCAGATCCTGGATGGTCCCCAATGCATCTGTGGTGGTGGGGGTGGGAGTGTTTCCTTCTGCAGATATGGGCCAGTAACTGTTTATGGTCGTATGGAGCCTGCCACTGTTTTTCTTGGTCTGCAGCTGCCCCAGGGAACCCAGAAGACTTGGGACCTGTTGGGGCTAGGCATCTTTCCTGGCAGGCTGAGCCCCTTTCCTCTCCTCATTCTCAAATCCCATGCTTCCTTCTGAGCTTCCTCCCTTGTTTCTCCCCTCTCAGCCTGCCATTCCGTTTGCCCTGGGGTGCCCTCTCTCTGGCCCAGTGACCCGACCCTCCAGCCTCTGCTTTCTGCTCCTCCCATTGCAGTTGGGCTGGTGTCACGTTTCCTGTCAGTTGTCTCTTTTCCTTCAGGCTCCCCTTTGTGGTCTGCACTGCCTTCAGCTTCACTGTGTCCAGGGAGGAGTGCTGGAGGTTGTGTTACTTTACAGTGAGGGAGCACAAAGCAGTCTGATTGAATTCCCTGCTCCTGGCAAGTGTCTGCTTGGTAGCCATCTTGAAGGGCAGTCAAGTGACCTGGGCACAGAAGAGACTGTGGCCTAGTGTTACATACTGCCCTTGGCTCAGAGGGGAGACTGTGTATTAGTCAGCAATACTCCCCTTGGTTTGGGTTTTGCAATGACCTCTCAGGGAACTGAGGGCAAGTGGCTCTCAATACCTAGAAGACTGTTGGATGGCCTTCCAAGTGGTTAAAAATAGCAAGGGACAAGCCCTATCTTCGAAGTTGCTGAAAGATAGAAAAGCAAGGGGCGGCCTGAGCCCCCCTGTTTGAGGCAAGAGTTTCCCTTTGGGTAGAATTTGAGTTGACCAGAGTTCCTAAGTCTTTAGCCTCACCTGAAGGAATTGCAAGTCTTCTCAGGCCAGCCAGGCCAGCCCTGGTCAGACTCTCCTCACGAGTCTTCCTGTGGGATATGAACCTTTCCTCCTCCTGTCTGAGTTCTCAGAAACCACAGAGATGCAGGCTACTATCAAACTGCCGCACGGGGCATTGGGACTTGGTCTGGCTATAGAGCCAACCCATAGGACCAGAACTGTTGAAGTTTCTACAACCCTAGAGCTCAGACTGCTAAGCCTCTCTCCTGTGCAGACAGGCAGACTATAGCCCCAGGCTGTACACAGTACTTAAGTGATGTTTCTGTTCCATGATTCAGAAGCCCCTTGTCTTTACCTGGAACCAAATGGTTGTGATGGATAGTGGACAGTAAGCAAACCTCTCTAGGACAGCAGTGTAGGCAGGCTAGGTAAACTCAGGCTAGGATCCACCTTGTTAAAGGGACCTCTTGAGGTTCTAGAACAGCAGAGCCACGAATCTGTGGGGGAAATCTCACTTTTATTTGTAGGTAGGGCCGAGAGCAGGAAGGCAAGGTAAACTGAAAGACCAAAGGAGCCCAATATTTGTGGCTTTGTCCTAATCAGCTATTTATAGCTAATGACCCGTATATCCCTGGCACTATTAAGAGGTTTCCATGTCTTATTTTAGCTAATCCCCACAGCATATTAATGAGCTACTTCTATTTTATAGATAGAGAAACTGAGACCTAGAGATCCTTAAGATATTGTGGTTTTGGAGATGGCGGCAGTAGGGCGTCATGCAAGCCAGACAAGTTCTCTTACCCTGGGCTTTAAGGCTGTTTGTATTCACATCTGCATATGGAAGCAGGTCTGGATGCCGACAAACCCCACAAACTTTCTAACCTCTTCTGGAGGACAAGATCCTTGTCTGTTCACCTTGGCTTCTTGTGCAAATCATTCACCCAAAACTGTATTGGGTCAGGCCCATTCTAGAGGCAGCGTTTGCTATCTAAGTTTCCAGAAGATAGGAGTGTGGGCCAGGCAACCTTCAACTCCAGGACTTATTGAAGTTGTGTCTTGGTTGCCTCAGAGAGGAAGGCTTACTGAACACTGAGCTCCTGTGGCCATGGTCCAATCTGCAGGCTGCTGTAGGCTGCACAGGGAACTTGCCTGTTCCATAGCTTTGTGGCTGTGGCAGGGAGCAGTTGCAAGGGTAGCTCAATTGAAGATAGATCTTGTCATCAGTGAGCTGAGTATTGCCTGCAGGGTGGGACATCCTGCTAGGCCCTCATTGAATGTAGTTGGCACTCCTCAGGGAGTGTGATAATTCCAACTAGTGTTCGCCTGGCACTTGAGAAAGGTACAGAATCCCCACTAGGTAACACAAAGACTAAAGGCATCTCTCCCGCCAAGAGCAGAGGCAGAGAGCCAGGGGAGACTGCTGGGTTCCTCTCTTATTTCCGCCTCTCTGCCAGGCTTGCTGTGTGCTGGCTGGGTTCCTGCCTTTCCCAGGCTCCCGGGCTCATGCTGACAACTGGCTCTTAGGAACACTGCACCTGCTTTGCTCAGGCCATGTGTCTCTCCCTCACCCCAACCTCTTGTTCTACTGAACTTTGGCTGATGGATAAAGGCAGGGAGCCCTGTGGAAACTTTAGCTCCCATGTTGCAATTCTTGTGAAGTGGGGTGTTGCAGCCACAGATCAGAACTAGTTCTTTATTTTGGTGGTATTTATTGTGAGTGTAAGCAGAAGCTGCGCATACGTGCGATGTGCTTATATCTTGTCAGGTCTGACATGGTTGAATTGTTTTAATCATCAAATGCATCCTGAGTCAGATATTGGCCTCATTCTATAGATGAAGACATGAAAGCTTAGAAAAATCAAAGAGGTTTCTCAAGAAATAGAAACTAGTATCTGAGAAGGGTAGGTTTGGTCTTGAATACTCATTTGGAGTCTGCTGCCTTACCCTTCATCTTTGATATTTCCAGAAAAAAATATGTATATTTAAAGACAAGGACAATACATATCTATCTATATATCTATATCTCTATATCTCTATCATATATCTGTATCTATATCTGTATCATATCTGTATCTATATCTGTATCTATATCTATATCTGTATCTATATCTGTATCTATATCTATATCTATATCTATATCTATATCTATATCTATATCTATATCTATATCTATATCTATATCTATATCTATATCTATATCTATATCTATACCTATACCTATATCTATATCTATATCTATCTGAGACAGGGACTCATGTAGTCCAGGTTGGCCTGGAACTTGCTTTGTAGTTAAGAATGACCTTGAATTCTGTTCCTTCTGTCTCTGCCTCCCAAGTGCTGGGATTTCAAGGCATGTCCCATCAGGGCCATCTGAAAGCCTATGAATTATTTTAGTTCTAAGGGTTACTTTTTTTTATTACTCTAGGGTAGGCACTTAACATTTATTTATGGATTAGCCATTTCACATACATTATTTTATTTGTTATTGTACAGATTTTCCCTGTGAGAATGGAATGGCTCAGAGAAGTTAAATCAAGCAGCCAGGAATGACTAGAGATGGGACTGGAGCCCTGATTTGTTTGATTATGGTTGTTCTGTTGTAAGCCATTGCTCTTTTCAGAATAGCAGGCATTTATCCACAAATATGGAGGCTAAAACCATCAGCCTTGAATCTGCTGAGGTTCCTCAAGCCCTGTCTCCCCCAAAGGCCTCTTTTTTACTCTCACCCCACCAAGTGTTTTCCATACTCCTTTTTTTCTGGGTCAATCTTCTGGCCCAATCTTCTGGCCCAGTGGGAGACACATCAGAGTTTTGTTCTGAAACCCAGGGTGCCTGGAATCATCAGGCAGTGGGTCGCCTGTGGTGGGGAACAGAACAGCTTGCTCTGTGTGTTCCTGAAGCCCCCCTGCCCCCAACTCCCGCGGGCTCGATGGGCTGCAGCTGCACAAAGCGAGGCCTGCCAAACTCACAGTCAGAGGGCTCCCGTCAAAGGCCACATCTGACCCTTGAGCTAGGAACACTGGCCCTCCTGTGGCAGCTTCTCTGTTCTCATTAACCTCGCTCCTGACATGGCCCTTTCTGCTCCCCTGTCCCCAACCCCCGCTAGGTGAGGCAAACAGCCAAGTCATGGTTTCTCTGAAGATTTCTTCCCAAATCCAAGATCACAAATATACATGGTCACAGGATGGAGCCACTGCTGGCCTAAGGGCCATCCCAGTGTCTCTGTAGGCACACAGGGCTGCCCTTGTAACACAGGCCAGCACACTGTGAGGCATGGGGCAAGAGTCCAAGGTTAGCGAGGCTTGTAGGCTGTCACAGCCATGGCCTGAATGGCCTACTTGGGAGAAGTATCTGGCATCGTGATAGCTGTTCCATTAACTCAGCCCTCCAGTACAGGGATACCCTCTCTGCCCAGGCTCAATGTCTCTTGCTTCAATGTTCTGCTCTTTAAGTGGCCTGGACCCTATGGAGAATATGGATAGAGCAATATGAGTGTAGAGAGAATATCTTGTGTATTGTATGGATGCATCACCTGTCAATTAAAAACCGATGGCCTATAGGAAAGGGTAGAATAGAAGGTGGGACATTCGGAAGACAGAAAGAATTCTGGGAGAGAGCCAGGCGCTGGTGATTCAACCAGGAAGATGTGAAGAGATGGACGCATAATACCTGAGTACAGGTAACCAGCCATGTGGCAGAATGTAGGTTAAAACAAATGGGCTATAATAAGTTATGATCTAGTCAGAGGAGAGCCTAGCTATATGACCAAGTATTTGTAAATATATTTTGAGTCTGAGTTTGAATTCTGGAAGCATGGGGCTGGGAGGAAGAACCAGGACTTAACTTCTACCTATGAGAGGTCACTGTGTGTCCCTATGATAGCTGGGACAGCTTTTGAAGAGCAGAGGATCTGGAACATCTTAAAAGAACAGCCACACATGGGTGTCATCACTCTGGATTCCAAATCACCTGTCCTTGTGGTCTCCTTCTCCACTGTGCCCTGTTCTTGCCTAGCTGTTCATAAAGGCTCGACTCCTTACTTTGCCCCATTGCAATTTCCCCTCATGGTTATCTGGCGTCTTCTACCTCCTGTGCTGTTGTCTGGTGAGCTCTGGCCCTTTCCCATCCTCTGCTGTTTTGTTCTGCTGCTGGCTTTTTCCTGGAAGGGGTTCTCAGTGAGCAGAGAGGACAGAAGGCTTCAGACTCTCCCCTGTTCTCTGCTATCTCCCTGCTTGGTCCCCATGCCTGTGGAGGCAGGACTATGATAAGAGGAGGGGCAACTAACTGGTCTACTTCTGCCGTCTTCTCTCAAGGACTATGAGAGTGATCCCGTGGTCGACTCTTAGTGTCACCAGGGAGCTTTGGGAAAGGTACGAGTTCTGGGTTCTCCTCCAGCCTTTGAGATTCAGAGTCTCAGCTGTGGATGTTGCCTGAGGACCTGGAGTGATTCCGAGGTGTCAGCTGCCTTGGGTCCCCTAGACCCCCAGGATGTAAAGGAAGATGGGTACTTGGATAGGACTGAGTGCGATCAGAGAGAACGGAGGGTGGGGTGTGGCTAGAGCAGGGCGATGAGGGCGTGGTTATGCTTAAGGAATTAGGGATGGGCAGGAAGAGGCTGGAGAGCCTTGTGTGGGGCCAGAGGGGGCACTGGAGGTTGTTATCTGTGGAAGGAAATGGTGGGAGGTAAAAGTGCTGTAGTCTCCGGAGCCTATCTCCCGCAACCCTGCAAACGGCTTAGCCCCGAGCTTTGGTGTTTTTTCCTCATTGGGATATTTTTCTAGCTGTTAGATCTGAACCACAACATGCAAGGCCGGGTCAGCCAGCTGAGCTAACAGTGACCGCCACACTGGGGTTAGGATGGGGGAATTTTTTGCTTTCCACTTCATCCTCTGGACCCCTGTGAGAGGAAGACTATTCTCCCTGCCTTTAAGACATAGAGTACTGTGGAACAAAGCTACATGCTTGAACTGGTTTTGATTGTATGAACCACATTCCTGAAATGCCTTCTCCATGGGCCACACTGCCATGAAACTAATAGGAGGACATGAGGCAGAGCCAAGGGCTTTGTAGCCACAATTGAAAACCCGATACCCAGCTCTAGGTTTAGTGTCCTCCCCTCCTCTCCTCCAAGCTTCTGTTAGTTTTCTTTGAATGCCCAGCATCTGCTCCATCTTGAGGCATCCCTACAAACCCCATGTAGGAAACGGAGGTGGAAGGCCTAGGTCAGCAGTGGGAGTAGATTTGCCAGCAGCATTAGCCAGGGCTTGGAGCGTGCCTACGTTCTGCCGTGGAGACTCACATGGCCTTCTGTACAGTTCAGCTTCCTTTTCCCTTGTGTAGGTATGGATGGATGCGGGCACCCAGATCTTCTTCTCCTTTGCCATCTGTCTGGGGTGCCTCACGGCCCTGGGAAGTTACAACAAGTACCACAACAACTGCTACAGGTGACTCTCCCGCCTCTTGCCAAGCTAGAGCAGGGTGGATCGCACTAGCTCATGCACCTGATCCATCTGCATCCTGCCTTAGCACCCCGGGGGTATGGAAAAGGCATATAGGGTGGGCAGAGGGTTGCTTTTCAAAAGGTAGAATGGCTGTGATTGGCTGGAAGACGGCACGGGGTTCCCAACCATCCCTGGCTCATGAAGAGGCTCATAGGCGCAAGAGAGCTAGTCCAACACGGCCCGGGAGTAATTACTAATGTCCTGCAACAGTAACTCTGTCTCGATGACTCTATCTAGCAAAAGATGTGCCCTTACACATTCTCACCTCACTGCCCACCCTACCTCCCAGACACCCCTCTTCATTTTATCCTTCTCTCTTGCTTACCTGGTTCATCTTCAAGAGTTTAAGCCAGTTTTAATGTTATCTGAAACACAGTCCAAGATTCTATTGCGCATTTCAAGATCAAATCTGGATGTCTAAGAATTACTTGTCATTCGTGATTATCTATGTCCAAACCACATGGGCTCAGATCAGAGTGACTGTGCCCCCAGAATATGGTAGCAACGCGTCAGGCTGGAGGTGATGGAGTGCCTGGAATGTGTACAGTTTCCCTTCTACGCGGCATCCTTCCCTCAGGACCACCATGGTTATTCCACATATGAACTAGTTGGGGATTAAACAGGTGGAAGAGGGGTGCACTTTGAACAGTCTAAATTCTGCCAGGAAATATCACTCTTGGCCTCTGCACCTGTGGGAGAGGCCGTGCTCCTCGGGGTCCCTGCTAGCTCCTGGACAGGAAGCCCAGGCTCTTGGCAATTCTTTTCTGACCTGCTGGATACCTCCTTCTCCCGCCTGTACCCACAGGGACTGCCTCGCCCTCTGCATCCTCAACAGCTGCACCAGCTTCGTGGCCGGGTTTGCCATCTTCTCCATCCTGGGCTTCATGTCTCAGGAGCAGGGTGTGCCCATATCTGAGGTTGCTGAATCAGGTGAGTGATCTGGGGAGATTGAGAACAGGGGCAATTTCGGCAACCAGGATCCAGAGGTAATGCCGAAAAGGCTTCCAATCTGGAGTGTTTCAGACTAGAGAAACCTAACTGTATGGGTCTGTACAAACATTCCTAAATAAATAAAAAAATCTCCTAAGCATTTTCAATAAAGGGCATTGAAGCAGTACCCGGCACATGCTATGGGGAGAGTGTCCAATTCCATGAGTATAAACCATATGAAACTGAATCTAATACTCTCCTGGCTGTTCTAGTGTGGGAACTGTGTCCAAGGTCACAGGATACCCTTGGCTTTTCAGAGGAAGCGTCCTAGGACTTAACCAGGCTTTGGCAAGAGAATTTGTTCTTGCCACTTGAATCAGCTGAAGAGCAGTTATTTAATAGTAAATGTGTCAATGGATTCTAAAAGTAATTCTAATTCATTCATCGTGGGGACAGAAAAGGCTTCTGGGTAGTCAGAGTGAACTGCAGGCCCAGACCAAATACAGCCCTGAAGGCACACTAAAACAACCACTCTTCCCTGCTGTGGTTTTCAGCAGCCCCTCCCCCATTTACTCTTTCTTTCCTTCAGGTCAGCTTCTTGGATTTGTTTGGCCTGCTACTCCTGGATCTCACTCTTAGCTTGAGACCCTTGGTTGAAGGCAGTACACTTGGGAGCTCTTGTTAGATCCATCTTTTTTTATTGCTAGGGTCTCTAGGCTCTCTTCTTGCCAGTTGTACAGTGGGGTGTTTTGGAAACTGGGAACCAAGTAGAAGCTTGGGTGGCTTGTGTCAGGATGTGCTGGTGGTGATAACTTTGGGGGCAGTGTCTTCCAGTTCTGTTATTCCATGGCCCCATCCTGAGTGGCCCTGGGGTTGCAGAGGCCTGGAGCTGGCTCAGCCTTGGGCCTGTGTTCCTCTGCTCCCACTGTAGGCCCTGGCCTGGCATTCATCGCCTATCCTCGAGCCGTGGTAATGTTACCCTTCTCACCGTTGTGGGCCTGCTGTTTCTTCTTCATGGTCGTTCTCCTGGGACTAGATAGCCAGGTATCAGAGGTGGCTCTTCCAAGGCTGAAGGATGAATGGTTGTGGAGGGTGATGGTTGAGTTTGTACCTCATGAGACTTTGAATCGTTGAGAACTGGGTGGACGTCAGAGGTGGATGCCTTTCCAGGGACCGAGGGCAGGTTTCAGGGTGGGTCAGCTCATACCCCACATACAAGGATAACTGCTCTTGGGGGCTAGAGCTGGAAGGCTGCTGGTTGGAAGGAAGCTGGAGCTGGCTGACAGGGTCTGCTGTGGGGGTTCTCTTTCTCCCACTTTCTCTTACCCTCTCATCCAGTTTGTGTGTGTAGAAAGCCTGGTGACAGCGCTAGTGGACATGTATCCCCGGGTGTTCCGTAAGAAGAACCGGAGGGAGATCCTCATCCTTATTGTGTCTGTCATCTCTTTCTTCATCGGACTCATCATGCTCACAGAGGTGAGAGTCTGGGAGGCAAGATGGCGGCCAGGTTAGCAGCCAAACAGATAATAACACCTGCTGGGAAGAGCCGTAAGACAGGCCTAAGGGATTGGGGGCACTGGGACTCCCTCTCTAGGACTCTGGTGATATCCTGTGCTTTCCCAGGAATGACCTCAAAGGAAAAGTGGCACCTTGGGGCACGGACGGTCTTCTGTCAGTGTCACACTGAAGAAGACAGGTGACAGAACCCGACACCTTGAGACACCCGGTGGTGACTGTCCTGATCCCTCCTGAAAACACTATACACTGTCTGGAGCTTTTGGGTCTAATCCTAAACAGTCTCAGGGGCAACAATAGCGATTCCAGCTCTTGGATGTTCTCCATTTTCTATCCAAAAATAACGATTAAAAACAAGCAAACAAAAAAACAGAACAAAACAAAAAAATCAACCCCCACCCCCAAAAAACCCACCTAGGGTTTTCTGCCTTAGTCTGCTCAGGGCTTCAGAGCTTAAAAGCTCTCTTGTCTTACATTACTGTCTGTGAGCTTCACCACCTCTGCCCCACTGTGAAGCTGCAGGGTCATAGGGGTCATAAGGGTCATAGGGGTCATAGGGGCTGGTCCTTCTGCTTCCTAATAATCATCTCCCACGCAGGGCGGGATGTATGTGTTTCAGCTCTTCGACTACTATGCAGCCAGTGGCATGTGCCTTCTCTTCGTGGCCATCTTTGAGTCCCTCTGTGTGGCTTGGGTTTATGGTGAGTGGCTTCTGCCCTGGGCCCAGAGCCTAGTGCACGTTTCCACACCAGGACTCTCAGACCAAAGTGAGATGTTTGCTGCTCACATGTGCCTTTCTTGTCACAGCTGTACCTAGTGCACCTAAAGAGTCCATCTCCTGTTCTGTCCAAATGCTTTTAACAGCCTTGGTGTTGCCCTACTCCGCTGTTGTGTGTGCCAGTGAATCCTAGCTGACTGCTTTCTCCCAGCTATGGTTTCAAAAGGCAGCTATGTCTCTTGTCTGTTTGTCCATACTCATTCTAGTCTATCTGTCTCCATCTCGACCTCTCACAGCCTGAAGTGTGTCTTCTGTCCGTCTTCCTTCTCCCCTGACAGGAGCCAGCCGCTTCTATGACAACATAGAGGATATGATTGGGTACAAGCCATGGCCTCTTATCAAATACTGTTGGCTCTTTTTCACTCCAGCCGTGTGCCTGGTAACGAAACCCTCAGGGGGTAAAAACGGGGTGCTGGGTGGAGGGGGATTGTGGTTGCAGTGGAGTGGAGGCCCACAGCTCCTTAGACGTTGGACACCCCCTTAGATTTTCATTCACCCTCTCACTAGATAAGATAGCAAGATAAATTCC
Source organism: Uromys caudimaculatus (assembly GCA_028551405.1). Lineage (NCBI taxonomy): Eukaryota > Metazoa > Chordata > Mammalia > Rodentia > Muridae > Uromys > Uromys caudimaculatus. The sequence continues at coordinate 24,708,649 of CM052700.1, read as the reverse complement.
TCCTTTCCCTTTCACAGAGGGATTAGCCCAGGCCCAGGTCACTATCAGAGGAGTTGACCAATGGTACAGTGTGAGGCTGATGTCCTAGACAGGACAGGCACACAACACTTGGCTGTTCAGAGTCATGCCTGGGAGCACAGCAGATGGCCCACGGAGTGCTTGACACATATGCCGTCTCAGCATCTCGTGGGAGAAATGTCAGCTTTATACCCACTTTACAGACAAACAGGCTCAAGAGGGGAGCACTCACAGCAGCTACGATGCTTCAGAGAGTTGCGACTCTTGGTGCAGGAGATGGCACACAATTAAGTCCTAACTAGAGCCACTGAGGAGAGGGACCCAAGAACCCTCCCTGCAGTGACAGAGGGTGTATACTGGACATGCTACCCAGGAGTGGATTTTGAGCAGATGTGGGTGGAGCTTGGAGACTGAGCTAGATAAGCACCAAGGCCTGCTTGGAGAGCAAACCTTACCAGGCAGCTGTGGGGGTGGGATGGCCGATGGCACAGGGCTCCAACACTAACTTCTTCCTCTTCCGCTTTACCACAGGCGACTTTCCTGTTCTCCCTGATCAAATACACACCACTGACCTACAACAAGAAGTACACATACCCATGGTGGGGGGATGCCCTGGGGTGGCTCCTAGCTCTGTCCTCCATGATCTGCATTCCTGCCTGGAGCATCTACAAGCTTAGGACTCTCAAGGGCCCACTCAGAGAGGTAGGAGGAAAGCAGTGGGGGATGGGAACCTCACTGGATGGCAGGTGGGTTGCTTCTGATGGGAACTGGAGTATAAAGGGACCGCCCAGCCTGGTGTGGATACCAGGGAGCCAGAAGTGTACTTGGGAGTCTTAAAAAGGGACACAGGATAACTGCAAGACCCAAGCTGTGACTGTGGGGTTGGCAGTTGGAAGCAGACTATAGCAGAGAAGGCAGACAGACATTTGTAATGAGGAATGTTGGCAGGTACCCATCCCCTACCGTGACAACTGTCCTTTCAGAGACTTCGCCAGCTTGTGTGCCCAGCGGAAGACCTTCCCCAGAAGAACCAACCAGAGCCGACTGCTCCTGCAACACCGATGACATCCCTTCTCAGGCTCACAGAACTGGAGTCTAACTGCTAGGGCCAAGGCCTTTGACACACTTGTGAACCTGGCTATGGGGACAGCTGTAGGTGGGGAGAGCAGAGCCTCCCCTCTGTACTGGAGCGGAAAGACAAAAGGGGGTATTTGAGACCCACCTTCTGAACTGGGTACCTCCTATCTTGACGCCCCTAGTCCAGGATGGTCTACACATTGTGACATGCCTGAATCAATAACACCCCTTTGAGGCAGCTTGGGAAGCCCATGGAGAGCCGGGGAGGTGAACGCCTGGCTTGTTGCTGGGCCCTCTCCCTTCCGTGCCATTAAATCCAACTTCCTCTCACAACCGCCTGCCAACATGCCTGGTTCTGTCCTCTGTACCTTGTCCCCTCTTCATTGTGAACTGTAGCTCTAGGGTCCTGCCTCCCCCAGCTCTCCTTCCTTACCAAGTTCTTGCATCAAATAGCAGGTATGGCTGCTGTGGTGGTGGGGGGAAGGCAGGTGAGCAGGTATGGCTGCTGTGGTGGTGGGGGGAGGCAGGTGAGCAGGTACGGCTGCTGTGGTGGTGGGGAGGCAGGTGAGCAGGTACGGCTGCTGTGGTGGGGGGGAGGCAGGTGAGCAGGTACGGCTGCTGTAGTGGTGGGGGGAGGCAGGTGAGCAGGTCTGACTGCTGTGGTGGGGGGAGGCAGGTGAGCAGGTACGGCTGCTGTAGTGGTGGGGGGAGGCAGGTGAGCAGGTACGGCTGCTGTGGTGGGGGGGAGGCAGGTGAGCAGGTATGGCTGCTGTGGTGGTGGTGGTGGGGAAGGCAGGTGAGCAGGCCAGGCCGCTGTCCTTCATCACACATTTGGATTGAAGGAAGCTGGCGCCTCTCCACTCGTCCCTAGAGTGTCACGTGTGGTCCTATATGGTCCCCACCCCCACTTCCCACTTCTGTTACACACCCCTTTCCCCTGTCTGCATCATGGGATTAAAAAAGGGAGATGGAGGGAAGGACCAGGGGACCAGGCCCTGGTTACAAGAAGGAGGAAGACAGACCGGCTGCAGTTTCTTTCTGTTCACATGGCCCTTGCTACGTCCCTGCTTGTCAACACTGTCCAATGTGCATCCATGGGCTGAAGAAGTGGAGAGAGCGTTGCTAGCCAGACCAGAGGGGCCCTCACAGAAGAGGTCCTGCCCAGACTCTGCCAACAGAGGGACTTCTCAGTCTCATTCTTGCTAGAAGTTGAGATATGGGGTAATGTCACTTCCAGATGTGACCACAAGGGGGCGGCACTGTCATGTCCTCAGTCCTAAGGGTCAGTCTGAGCTTCAGGGATGAACTAACCCTTAAGGGCTAGCTTTAAAGAGACTATGGCAGAAGGCAGGCAAAGCTCTAGGATGTTGCCTGGAGGTCAAAACAAGGCCCCAGGCATGCCTTAGCAACCAGCCTCTAAGGGGATGAGGAGAAACTCCAGTTGCTGTTGTGTGCTGTGGGACAAGGATGAAATATGCCTCTCTCCCCATCTAGGGTAAGGTCTACCTGAGTCCCTGTAGAGTCCTCTACTGCTGCCCGATTTGACTAAGTGTCCTATGACTCTCTGAGCTGTTCAGGCTCCTCCCCCACCTCTGGGTGTTTTTTCAGCTTGTGACATGTCAGTTTCAAGGGAAATGTTTTGAAATCTTTGCCAGTTTTCCAGTTTCTGTCCCGTGTTGGAAGAGTCTGTAGAAATCAGGGACAGGGTCCTCCTGACTCTGTGGAGGCCCTGACTCTTTTTCCTAGGTGACTGACTCTGTGGATACAGGCTACGTCACCGTCCTGCTGGTTTAACGTGCCCAAACCTAGGTTCTACACACCTCACACCCTCATCTACCTTAGCATGTTTCTAGAACGCCTATGGCTACAGGGTTATGCTGTACTTACTACAAACATGGGCAGAAGCAGAATTCAACCCATTTCTTTTATTTCTTAATACAGGGTCTCACTATTAGCCTTGGCAGGCCTGGACCTTGCCTTGTAGAGCAGGATAGTCACTTGCCTCTGCCTCCCTAGTGCTGGGATTAAAGGTGTGCGCTATGGTGTCTGTGTCAGTTTCCTTGACAAATGAACAAGAGGCATTGAGAGGGGGTCACCGAGGGTGGAGGGAACCTGGGCAGGCAATTCTGAGCATGTGCTAAGTGCCTCTCTACCCACTCGTTTGGTCAGAGTTTTATAAATATGCTGGGGAAACGAGGTGGCTAAGTGATGGTCATGTGAGCCCCACTTGTAAGAGTCCCAACGGTGGCATCTACAGTGTGAAAACCACGTGTTCATGCTCCTCTGACTTGTGTCTACTTCATGGACTGTCTTGGTAGAAACTCCTTGGGATTCACACTCACTTTTCAGATGTGGATAACACCATGTACCCCACCCACACAGTTCTATTATAGGATCAAATGAAGTCAGGGGCCCAAGTGTTCTTTTAGTCCAGTTTTGGGGACAAGCGTGGGAGATAAATGCTGGCTGATAGGTGGAGAAGACGGAGATTTGAGAAGTGTGACTGGTGTCATCAGAGTCGGCCAACACTGTTTCATTTTTGCTTTGTTTTGTTTTGAGACAGAATCCCAGTCTTAGCTCAGGTTGTCCTTGAACTCACTGTATAATTCAGAGTGGCCTTGAACTAACAGAGATTCTCTTGCCCCAACTCCCCAAGTGTTGAGATTATAGATCTGAGTGGCCAAGCCTAGCTACAGTCAGAGTTGGGGGACTCTGGTAGGTACTTGAGTTTGGCTTTGGCTGAGGTGGGGGAGGGGTCAGGTGAAGGGTTAAAGAGAACTGTGTCCCTATCTGGAGGTGCAGGGACTGGATTCTGCAGTTCCCTGAAGAAGAAAGTAAGGCAGGAAGGGGAGACCACACAGAGAGGTCAGGTTGGCAGAAGATAATCTCTGAGTGCAGAAAGCAGAAGCATGGGGACAACTGGTACCCAAGAAGATGCCCATGGCACCAGGGAGGCACTTACTAAGCCCTGAGCCCACTAGGCTGCCTGGAGACCTCAACTGCCCAAGGCTCAGACTCAGGCATGTCCCACAGCCCCGGCCATCCTTAGACCATGTGCTCCTATACACAGGTTACCTGGGCAACCTTCTCAATAGAGGCTTGCAGTCTTCTTTGGATCTCAACTCTCACATTCAATAACAGGCAAACCAAACCTCCGATCCCCAGTTTTCTCCTCTAAACTATGCTAAAACTACTAAGCCCACAGCATTACCAGACTCCAGCAGAAACAGGCACCCAGGAAGCACTCCGGGTAAACACTTCCATTTACTGTGACTATGTCCCAACAGTGGCTCTCCTTAGAGCAGAAAAGCCCAGGAGGTGTCCAGGGCAGCATACCACCCACTAGCCTCAGGAAGAAGGATGCATATTTACTGAGCTAAGTGAATTTGCTAGGGAGCGAGGATGAAGTAGCCCCAAAAAGCCTGTGGTCCATTGCCCTGGGGCTGGGGCCTTTCAGTCCCTGGTTCCGAGAGAGCAGCATATGCTGTCCTAGCAAAAGGATGAGTATGATTGTTTCTCCTGCAGTGGCAGCCATCTCCCTCTCTCTTTCCTTTCTTCTCTCCCCATCCACCCATCCATCCATCCATCCATCCATCCATCCATCCATCCATCCATCCATCCAATACAGGCCATCAGTCTGCTCTGAGGCAACACTATTTTAAATGCTAAAATGGCAGCAGAGAATCATGAGATGAAACTCTTGCCTGTTAACTGTTCATGACCAGGGAGAGGAGCATAAGCTCTTAGAACCAAGAGGCACAGGTTCCAATCCCGGCTTCTTCATTTACTGCGAGCGGTCACAAGGTGAATTATTTCACTTCTATTCACCCCAGAATTCTTCCCAGGAAGTCTTCTCATATCCACACCTCAAGGCTCCTAACAGAGGCAACACGTAGCGTACCTAGCCTGAGCTAGGAGCTCAGAAAATAGGCTCCATGCCAGGTACCTATGAGTATGCATGGGACCAGCAAATGATGGCTGCCAATGGCTCTCCCCTAGGGGCAGGGTAAACTCATTTCCTCTCTTTGCAGTATTTTGCAGATGCTTGCAAAGACATGATCTCTGGCTTCTTGAGTTTCCATTGGTCTGAATCTAACAGGAGGGTACTGGGAAATGTGGATGTTGGGATGAGCTTGATTAGGGGAGACCAACGTTAAGAGAGGGAGACAGAGTTCTGAGGAAGCCGGGGAAAAGAGAGAGAGCAGGATTAGGTAAATCAGACTTTACTCACCAGGCAGAATGGCTGCTAAAGCTGGCTATTTGTTTTTTGTAGACTCTGGCGTCTCCTGTGCAAGAAGCACTAGAGCAGTGGCTCTCAACCTTCCTAACGCTGTGACTCTTTAATACAGTTCCTCATGTGGTGGTGACCCCCAACCATACAATCATTTCATTGCTACTTCATAACTGTAATTTTGCTACTGTTATAAATCATAATGTAAGTATCTGATATGCAGGATATCTGATATTTGACCCACAAAGAGGTCACGACCCACAGGATGAGAACTGCTGTTATGACGGTGGGCCAAGTGTGCAGAGAAGATGCAGCGGGCAGGGCAGGTTGCAGCATGCCAGCTGAGCATGGGATTGAGAAGTGAAGGGCTTCTGGCAGGCCATGACTTTTTTCTCCAGAGGTGGTCCTCAGCTCTAATTCCAGTTTCACGGAGAGAGCCAGACTCATTCTGGTTTTCCTTGATGGGCCACAGAGGCCAGGGGGGGGACCTGAGCGATGGTGAGTGGGGTGCCAATGGAAAATTACAGACTGCCAATCTCACTTCACACCCTCCACTGCTAAGACGGTTTTTAGCAGATAAAGGGGAAGTCCACACAAAGGGAAATTTCCCTTTCTCCCCACAACTTCCCCTGTTTCCATTCCACCCGGCACTGAAGAAACATCTTGATGTTTCCAGAGGCCACAGGCTTTTTTGTATCCATGCTGTGAAGACTTGCCCAGAGAACCCTGTTTTGGAAAATCCTCCCATCATCGCTGAGGGCACGCACATTCCCCACTGGTATGCACATTTGACAACTGCCAGGCTGTTCCAGAGGAGTCTTTGGTGTATGGCTCTGGGCTGGGCAGAATCAGAGTGTCTAAATCCCAGAACCCCCACCAGAGCCTACAACAAATACTGACAACGGTCCTTAAGTACCTGTGATTTCCCAGAACAGTCATGCTGACTTAAATCTCCACAACAAACCTGAAAAGCATCCATTATCCCCTTTCCAAAGTGGGAAACTGAGGCTCAGAATCTTCCTTGGCTGAGAGACATGATAAGGGAGGAGAGAATGGTTGGGGTGGGTGGGCTGAACCCTGGATCCTATTTGCATTTCTCTTCCTGGGAAATGCAGGCTCTGGAGCTTTCTCTAGGAAAATCCCAAGGAGAAGGCAGTGGCTACGAAGGTCTAGAGCTTTGCTGGGGAACCACAGAGGGCAGGTACTTGGTGGAAAACTCCAGTGTGTGATTCACCCTCCTCCCATGCCCTCGTCACTGAGGCCAGCTCCCCTCCCAAGGTCCTCAGTGTCCAGCTTGAAAGTTTGTGGCTCCCATCCCACTGCTCTGGTAAGAGGGGGCTGTACCTTGCCTAAGAAGGAGCCAGTATTTAGGGTGGAGATGAGGATAAGGGTGAGGGGCCAGGAGCAGGAGGAGAGAAGTCAGGGAGGTAGGGCTGCCTGGGACAGCCATTCAGCAAGGCTCTGGGGGCTTGTCCTGGACAGTGCCCACTGGGAAGACACTAGTCAGGAGTGAGGGGCCTGAGGGACAGAGAGACAGGGTCATGAGGCTTCATTCCCTGAGGGTGGATGTTGTAATCTAGGCTTATAGACTTCTCAATCTTTCTCGTTGCTGTTGCTTGTGGTATTTTGTCCCTTCACTTTCTACAGCCCCCTCCCAGGTCTGGCCATCTGTCTCAGGACCACTGGGTGGGGCTGTGGCGGGGAGGAGCAGGAGCACTGAAGGTGAGAATTCCTCTTCCAGGTCTGGAGCCGCTTACTCATTCGGGAGCAGGAGCTCTAGCTGGGCTGAGAGACCAGGTGAGTGGGAGGCATGCGCAGAAGCGCTGTCTGGTTATCATACCATCGGTACCCCTGAGGCTGGAGAGCTGAGCGCTCAGAGCAGAAGCAAGACCTGGAAGAACTGTGTCTGGGCAGAAAGCAGGGAACTGTGGTCCCGTGAGGCCACAGGGAGTCTGATGCCACCCTCACTAACCACACAGTGAAATTGCTCAGGGACAAGCCCAAGTAATAGGAGATCCCACAGATGGGGAACTGGCCCCGGGAGGCGGGCCATCTGCCTGCCAGGGGAGGGCGGCCAGTTTTTAGAGGTAGGAAGGGGTGAGTGGATAGATCTGGAACTAACGGTCACAGATTGGGAGCGACTGCTTCCTGGTCCGCCAAGGCCAGAGCAGAAAGCCTGAGTTCCTCTCAGAAGGGGACACCAGCTGGGCCGGGACTGGGTCTGGGGGGGGGGGGCGGGCTGGAGAAGATGTGGGCTGCCACCGTGGAGCGCAGCTGCCTACCGAGTGTGAAGGGCTACGAGGAGCCAGGCTTTGGGGCCATGCACACAGGTATGTGTGTGCAAAGGGACGTGACGGAATGGCACCAACGTGTTCAGCGGTGGGTGCTGGTATGTGGGTATGGGTTAAAGAGGGGCTGGGTCTCTCCTGTGCTGGGAAGGGAGTGGTGGGTAGTGCCTGGGTTGAGTCTTAGCAGTATGTTGGGTGGGGAAGGTTTCTGGAGTTGCCTCTTAGAACCAGGGTGGGCTTCCAACTAATCTGCCCAACTCCTGCAAAGAGAGCCTGGTCCTTTGAAGACAGAACCCAGGACTGGCTCAAGGGCACCCAAGTATGGTGAAGTCCCTCCCCTTCCCCTAGACTGGCCCAGCCTGGCAAAGCAGGTGGACAGCCTGTAGAGATCTGTGGCTGCGGAGGTAACAGAGCTTGCGAAGGGGAACCAGTTGTCCTTGCTGTCACAGAACCATTCCTAGCAAACAGATAGAGGTGGAGGGGCACCCTGGGGGCAGAGGCTGTCTTTTTGAGTTTGTTTGTTTGTTTGTTTGTTTGTTTGTTTTTGTGAGACAGCCTCTGACTGTGGAGGCCTGGAGCTTTGCCATCCTGCCTTGATCCTGAGATCTGGAGTTCTCAGGTATATGCTACCCACTATACTGACCCTTGTGTTTTTAACAAGTAATAAAAAGAGAAGAGACAAGAGGGGCCCTGTTTTTACGGCTAGCATTCTCCTGGACATTTCTTCCCTGAGTCTAATTTAGCTGTCCAGTGCTGTGGTTTCAGCCCCCCTCCTGCCTGCTCACCGTGGCTCTGAGCCACCTCTCTTTTTGCCTGCCTTTGTTTTTATTCTGTGGTTCCAGTTTTCCTCTCGAAAACGTTTTAAAGAATTTTTATTTGTTTATTTTTATGTGTATGGATGTTTTGCCTGCGGGTGTGTCTGTGCACTACATGTCTGGTGACTGAGGGAGCCTGGAAGAGGAGTCCCCTGGGACTGAAGTTACAAGCAGTAATGAATCACCATGTGGGTGCTGGGAGTAGAGCCTGGGTCCTCTGCAAGAGCAGCCAGTGCTCTTAACGGCTGATCCATTTCCTCAGGCCCAATCTTTTATTTATAGAAAATTATATTTATATTTATTCTTATTTTCATTATATATTTATATAATTTTATGCAATATCAATATATTAATAATATCAATAATGTTAATATATTAACATATTATATGAATATAAATATAATTTGTATAAGTATACTTATTATATTTATTTATAGAAATTATAGAATGGTCCATGGCAGTTAACTATCTCAGGTCCTGTTCTTCCTTCTCTTCCTTGATAAACCTCAGTCTCAGGCCTGGACGGGGTTCTGAGTTTGCTCCCCTCTCCTTCCCCCATATTTCCCATCATGCATCCCTTATCTACTCCGTTCCTCACCGAGTTGTCCCTTCTCACTCTGTTCATCTTGCAATGGCTGCCAGTGGTGGGGAGAGTGGAAGGTTTGTCTTCTGCCAGTTCCCTGGGTGTGGGACTTGCTGAGCCTGCTATCCCATGACCTAGCAAGCAAAGGCAACCTGTATGGTCTTCTTCTTGTCCCTTCCCCTTCCCCCCCCCCCCTCAGCCAATACCCCAATGCATTCTCTCTAGGAGATTTAAAGCTCAGGGAGAGAAGGTGTCATTTGCTAAAGTCACAAAGCAAGAACCCTTCCTGCTAGTTGTGAATTGGTTCAGCCTTTCAAGACCCAGTGAACTGAGCATGTGCTGTGTCAGGTGTTGCTCCCCACCTCTGAGCCTCACTTCCTCATCTGTAACATAGGAACTTTGGAGACTGTTAGGATGGGATTTGATAGCAGATATTAAGAACTGTGTGTCTTGAGTCCCGTGGTGACTCAGAAGTTGACCTTTCCTTATTGTAATTAGCAAGTCTGTGTGAACTTGACTTCCTCTCTGGTGCTTTTGCAACTGTGTTTTCAGCTCATTCATTATATTTTTATTTGTTTGTCATTTATCATTTGGACATGATTCAGGGGTCACTCTGCAGGCTGCCAACAGTTTCAGTCTGGGTTCAGGCCTGCCCGGCTGCTCCCCTGGCACTGAGCACCCGTGGGCTCTGGTTCTGCATTCTGGAGGCCTGTCCTCCCTGCCCCATCTTTCTCCCCTGTGTCTGAGAGGCTGGAGCCTGGCGTTTGCACCAGCTACTCTCCTTATCCTTTTCCTGCACAGAGCGGGCAGTAAGAAACTGAAAATATACCAAAACCTCACCCTGCCGTGCTTTTTCATTCCTGGGATAGCCTGCACCCTCCAAATCACCTTCAAAAATTTTCCACAACTGTAGCTGGTTCCGGCCCATGCCTTACTAACGGACTTGGGCTTGGGCTGTTGCCTGGGTTAAAAGGACCAACAAATAAACATAGAGTCTTCCTTCATAAAAAGACTCCCTTGTGTCCTGGAGGAGTTTGGAGTGCATGGGAAGCCTGGCCCTTTGATTCCCAAGTCTTCCCTGGAGGTGAGGGCCAAGGGAAAGAGCTTCCCTGAAGGCCTAGGCACCACCTTCCCTGGGAGGAAGGCCTGTAGTAGCATCAAGATGATGAGCTGTACGGAGGCAGGGAGGAGGAAGCAGGCGTGGGTTCCAGATGCAGTTGACCTCCTGGTCACTGACAGACAGAAGGGACAGAAAACAGAATGGGTGGTGGCCCATGGAAGCTTTGGGAGTGCTGGACATTCTAGAGGCAGGGGGAAGGGAGTGGCCACGGTGGGCAGCTCCTGCCGGGCTGTCCTTGTCAGAGACGGGCACTCAGCATCTTGAGGTCCAAGTGACCCCTCCTGGCCCCAGGATCTCCTACGTTTCTCAGGACAGACAGACATAGAAACGGCCTCCCTTGACGGCCTACAGCGGCACCTGATGCCAATCCTGTCCTTGGCTGGCCTTACTTGGAGGCCCCACCTTCTCCCTCCCTCCCAATCAGGGCCCACATTGAGCCAGCTCCCATGTTTACCAGGCCTCCATCGATCACAATTGCTCAGGAAAGGTCCGTGAGCCACCTCGGCCACACCTGCCCTTTAACCCAGCAGCTCTGGCAGCCTACAAGCCCTTCTGGTCTGGAGGCCATAGGCCGGGTTGCTGTTATTCACAGCAGACTGCAGATCTGGACAGAAGGGCCAGCTGGAGTGGTGGCCAGCTATAAAGATCAAAAGGGATCTGAGCTATAATGGGGTTTTAATCACAGCTGTACCCCTGGGTGGTGCTGGGCAAGTCTCTGACCCCTGAAAACCTGCTCCGTGTGTTGCTTTATCTGCCGAAGACTTGGCACGCTAAGATCTGCTTCCTGTTGGCTCAGCCTCATAACTCTGAGAGCAGAGTGTCACTTTAGATAGAAATGTCATCAAGAGCTTGGGAAGAAAGGTAATATGCCAACAGGAAGGACTGGGCGGGAAAAACTGGGGTGAAGGGAGATGGGTGTGCAGGGTATGTGAGTGTGTGTGTATGTGTGAATATGTGTGTGAGTGTGTGTATGTGTGTGTGAATGAGTGTGTGTGAGTGTGTGTATGTGTGAGTGTGTGTGTATGAGTGTGTGTGAGTGTATGTGTGAGTGTGTGTATGTGTGAGTGTGTGTATATGTGTGTGAATGAGTGTGTGTGAGTGTGTGTATGTGTGAGTGTGTGTGTATGAGTGTGTGTGTGAGTGTGTGTATGTGTGAGTGTGTGTGTGAGTGTGTGTATATGTGTGTGAATGAGTGTGTGTGAGTGTGTGTGTGTGAGTGTGTGTGTGTGTGTGTGTATGTGTGAGTGTGTGTATATGTGTGTGAATGAGTGTGTGTGAGTGTGTGTATGTGTGAGTGTGTGTGTGTGAGTGTGTGTGTGGGTGTGTGTATGTGTGAGTGTGTGTATGTGTGAGTGTGTGTGTGTGTATGAGTGTGTGTGTGGGTGTGTGTATGTGTGAGTGTGTGTATATGTGTGTGAATGAGTGTGTGTGAGTGTGAATGTGTATGAGTGTGTGTGTGTGAGTGTGTGTGAGTGTGTGTGAGTGTGTATGTGTGCGTGAATGAGTGTGTGTCTGTGTGTGTGTAACAGTCCTCTTCTTCCCTCAGCAGATTTCTGCCTCTCACAGTCCTGCATTACCTTGCAGAGCCTCCCTATCTAGTATGGACAAAAAGGTTGCAGTCCATGAAGATGGCTATCCTGTGGTCTCTTGGGTCCCTGAGGAGGGAGAGATGATGGACCAGAAAGGCAAGGACCAGGTGAAGGATCGAGGCCAATGGACCAACAAGATGGAGTTTGTGCTGTCAGTGGCTGGGGAGATCATTGGGCTAGGCAATGTCTGGAGGTTTCCCTATCTCTGCTACAAAAACGGAGGTGGTGAGTTCACGTTCAGGTGATGTGGTGGGAAGTACTGTGCCCTGTCATCTGGGCTACTCCTTCCCTGGAAGGGTGGTCAAAAGGAAGCGGGCACAGCCATGAATCTGGAAAGCTCTTGTTGGGTCCCACCCCCATCTCTAGCCTCCGGTGTCCCTCCTCCTGAGCTGGGGGTGATATAATATCCAGGACTAGGTAAGAGAGTGAGAGAGTGAGCAGAAGCATGAGGCCTGGGTTTTAGCTTCTGCATCACCCCCATGGATGATAACAGCTAATGGGGCTCATTCATTGTTTCATCCATTCAACTCTCATGACTGCAGGCCTCTCATGAGCCAAGGCTCTGTTCCACATGCAAAACAGAACTTGGTCTGTGTGCTGCATCCTGACGAAGGCTGCAGATCACAGGCAAGAGACACACGTGGCAGGTCATGGTGACGAGTTGAGTGACAGAGAGGAAAGGGAGAGGGTATCCAAGGCATCATCTAAGCAGACATGAAGAGTGTGGAAGAGGGACCCCTTGTGACTGGTGGCGTTCATTCGTGGGTCTGGAAGGTGGTTCTTCTTGCACAAGTGGCTTATTCTTATTATAAATATCAGAACCTGTTCCAGGAAGAGGAAACACACTTACAGATAATCAGTGTTTGGAAAAGCCTTCTAAATCCAATAAATTTCTAGCAGGTGTGTCCAACCCTTTGACATGGGTTTAGTATTGATGGAGGCAACCTCTTGTGGAGCAAAAATATTTTTTAAAAAAGTTGCATCTGTATTAAGGGCAATACAGCCTTTCCAGATCACTCCCTTGACAGGGACAGGAAGTCTAACATCTTAACGAGAGCTGGGAGCTGTGGCTGGGTCCTGTATCCAGGACTGTCCTTTTTGATAGGAGAGACTTGAATGCTGTGGGTTTTGACATCAAAATGATTCTGGAAGTGTTCTCCTGGGCTACCAGGGGCTGACTATGACTGGGCAGGTGGGCTTTCGCCTCAACCTTTTTCTCTCCTCTCTAATATGAGGGAGTAAATGAAGTCTGAGCTCCCACCTTGGAGTCACTGGTTTTTTTGGGGTTCTAAAAAAAATAAGGACCAGCGGTTAGTTCTTTCCTTATTCCAGATAAGCTGGGAAGAGATTTATATGAGAACATGATGTCAGAGATGAACCCAAATGTCATTGCTTTGCTTTAGGCTAGAATTGTTCTAACTCCTCCTGATAACAGGACTCACCTCCCTCTGACCACAGGCCAGCTTGGTGGAAGTTCATCCTTTATTAAAATATGTAGACAGATTCATTGATTATTGGTAAATAAACACAGATCTGCAGGAGAATAGCCTTTCAAAAGAGCAGAAAAATAATAATGAAATAGTATGAGGTCATCTCTGGGTGTGAGAGAGTGGGGTCACTTGGCTTACGAATCCTTAAGAAATGCCTCATCCCCGACAGAGCCTTCTGTAAGTCTTATTGCTGACGCTGAGGTTCAGGGGAGAGCTGGTGGCCAGGCCATTGGCTAGATTGGAGCAGAGGAAAGGAGGGTCTAACCTCAAGCCGAATCTCCAGTGGCTGAGGTCCCCACGGACATCGTCAGGCTGTGTATGTACACAGCTAGATTCACACCATGAGGCTGTGGCCAGGTTCCCAGGCTAGGATCAGATCAGACCATGTGAAGTGAGGATGTTTGTAGTGATGCTGAGCTTCTGGAAGCTCAGTAGAGCACCATGTGCCAAGGAGGTCCTGTACTCTACTCAGAGCCAGCCTCCATCCAGCCCCAGAGGGCCTGAGGAAGGCCTGTCTCTGCATCTCCAGGGCTCTGCATCTCACATTCCAGGGCACAGGAAAGATACTCCTGCAACTGGTGGGAAGGGCCTGTGAGCCATGCACTCCCATGGACTTCCTGTGAAGGGCCCTCCTTCAAAGTGTAGAATCTGTGCACAAGGGGCATTAGTTAGTCTTTACTTACTTAAAATTTTTCTTTTAAGTTTATTTTATTTTACGTGAGTGACTATTTTGCTTGCATGTATGTATATGCACTGCCTATGTGCCTGGAACACATGGAGGTCAGAAGAGAGTGTCCCTGGAAACGACCTCACAGATAGTCGCGATCTGCCATGTGGGTGCTGAGAAATGAACCCAGGTCCTCTGAGAAAGCAGCGCACCTTTTAACAGCTGAGCCATCCCTCTCCATCCCCATTAGTTAGCCTTTAGAAGGGAATGATGACGCATGCTCTGGCATGAGTGCATTTGAAGATACAATCAATGAAACAAATATAAGAGGATAAATGTTAAGGTCCCATTCATGTATTACGTGCAGGTGCCCAGAGTAGGCAATTCATAGAGACAGAAAGCAGAATGTCATCTGCAGGGGCAGAAGAGGCAGCGCTTGTGTTTAATGCATACGAAGTTTCAGTTTAGGATGATGATAAAACTCTGGAGGTGGATGCACGGCACCGGGAACACTTTACTGCTATGGGAGTGTCCACTTATGAAAAATGGATATACTTACGTTGTATATACTTTAACATGCACATATACACCAAGAAAAGAGGAACTCCTCAGCCATTATGCCTAACAAAATTCATACGGAGGAGCAAAATTGGAAAAGTACGTTAGGATGCAGGCGTTTTTCACTGCGACAAAAAACTGAACACAAGTCCAATGTTAAAATATTAACAAAATACTGACCCCACACTAGAACGTTCTACAGGTGCTGAAATGGTGTCACGTATTTATTGATACAAAGAGGCTGGTGGTTGAATAACATATTGTAATTGTCGTGAAGAAGAAACGTGTGTGCTTACAAGAAACCTAGAGAGGGGCCTGTGATCCCAGTACTTGGGTCACTGAGGCAGGAGCATCATAAGATCAGGGCCAGATGGCAGACACAGTGAGACCTTATCTGACAAAATAGAACCAAGCAGACTCTGAAAGAAGCGCTGGGGTACAGTTCCATGGCTGAGTACTTGCCCACTGTGCATGTGAGGCTCTGGGTTGTCATCCTAGTGTCAAACCAAAAAAGATGGTGTCTTAGTCAGGGTTTGTATTCCTGTACAAAACATCATGACCAAGAAGGAAGTTGGGGAGGAAAGGGTTTATTTAGCTTATCCACATTGCTGTTCATCACCAAAGGAAGTCAGGACAGGAACTCACACAGAGCAGGAACTTGGAGGCAGGAGCTGATGCAGAGGCCATGGAGGGATGCTGTTTACTGGCTTGCTTCCCCTGGCTTGCTCAGCTTGCTTTCTCATAGAACCCAGGACTATCAGCCCAGGGATGGCACCACCCACAATGAGCTGGGCCATCTGCCCTTGATCACTAATTGAGAAAATGCCTTACAGCTGGATCTCGTGGGGGCATTTCCTCAAGGGAGGCTCCTTTCTCTGTGATAACTCCAGCTTGTGTCAAGTTGACACAAAACCAGGCAGTACAGATGGGGATAGATGGAGGCAGGCAGGCAGGCAGGCAGGCAGGCAGCAGGCAGCAGGCAGGCAGGCAGGCAGGCAGGCAGGCAGGCAGGCAGGCAGCAGGCAGCAGGCAGGCAGGCAGGCAGCAGGCAGGCAGGTGGCAGGCGGCAGGCAGCAGGCAGCAGGCAGCAGGCAGCAGGCAGGCAGGCAGCAGGCAGGCAGGCAGGCAGCAGGCAGCAGGCAGCAGGCAGGCAGGCAGGGCAGCAGGCAGCAGGCAGGTAGGGAAGCTTCTGGAAGGATCTACAGTACTCTGTGCTTTCTTCCCCTTTGTGCTCCCTGGTTTTCCTCCTTAGTGGAGCGATGACTTCAGAGGCACTATGGTGTACGTAATGGTCAGGAGTGAAGCCTCAGGGTCAGGATACCTGGTATGCTGTATTTGTTTCCTCATCTAATACCTTCGTTCTTGTGCTTTCAACCTGGCCTCGGTTTCTTTATCTGTAAAAGGGGATGGGAACAGCATTGCCCCTGTAGGAGGTTGACTTGTGAGAGTCCGACCCTGGTGGAGCTTAGAAGAGGGTCCCACATAGAAAGCACCAACAAAGTGCTAAGTTGCAAAAGAAACAAGAATCCTTCTCCCAGGAGGGCAGGTTCCTGTAGGATTTGCTGCAGGGCAGGCAGACCAGACAGCCCCAGGGATCGGTGAGAAAAGAATGCTCACAAACTGGCTTTGTCTGTTTGTTTCTAAAATGTAGCTGTCTTGATAGTTTAATAAGCATATCAAATTATGCAGAACACATGTTTTTCTTTCAAGACTAATACATGATTTGATTTGTAAAGCGAAGTAAATAGTTCATTTATTCGAGCTTCCATCCCCAGAGTCATTTCTTTTCCTCCAAAGACTTTGCCTGGCTTACTGGGGGGCCCATGTGAGGATCTTCTGCTGGTCACCCCTGACAGCATGCGCAAGGCAGAGGGACACACTGTAGGTCTTGGGAGTGGTGAGAAAGGAGGCTGAGGGTAGAGATGCTGGAGGGGGGTTGAAAGTCTGGAAGCAGCAGGTGGCTCAGATTCTGCCTTTCTTTCCCTCTCAGGAGCTTTCTTCATCCCCTACTTCATCTTCTTCTTCAGCTGTGGCATCCCGGTGTTCTTCCTGGAGGTGGCACTGGGCCAGTATAGCAGCCAGGGGAGTGTTACTGCCTGGAGGAAGATCTGTCCCCTCCTCCAAGGTGAGTGGCATCCTCCCCCTTTCTGCCCTTGGACCTACCATCCTGCCCACCTCTACTCATCGTCAGTGTCCTTGCTTTCCTGTCCTAGACTCACTGTCCATGCAGACTCACTTGCCAAGCTCCCCTGTCCTGTGCTGTGTGAAAACAGCCTCTCAAGGCTAAATTTAGATGCCCAGAGAGAAGGGCGTGTCAAGAGAAACAGTATAGAATTATAGGTACCAACTTAGATGCGTCTGTTGGAAGAATGCAGCCAGGAACCCGAACTTTAACCTTCATCTGGCCCAAGGAAAGTGATGTCTCTGACTCTATGTCATGGCCCAAACAGGCTTCAAAAGACTTCACAGGCACAGGAATGCTGCTGATGGCAATCGCCAGCATCTGTGGAGCCCAGCTGTGTCAGTGTTCATGTGTGCACTTGGCGTGCATTCCATTATCCAGGCCTCCATCACTCCTTTGACCTCATTCCACAGATAAAGAAAGCAGGGCCATTCAGTAAGAATTTAAACCAGGGCCCCCTGAGCTCCTTTCTTCTTTCCTCTATTAGGGACAGCTTACACTTCTCTGTAGATCTGTGATGTGGACACAAGCAGCTGGGGTATCTTACCAATTTCTCTTAGTGGCTTAGCCAGTTCTGGGGATGCAATAGAGGGCCCACAAGCCTCCTGGGCTCTGAGACATCCCTTACACCTCAGATGCAGAGAGTTCACCCTTCATGCGTGTCCCTAAAGGACCACCAGCGGCCAGGCTGCCTGGGTTATTTGTCCAGAAAGGAACCAAACTGAGTGTACCTGATGAAAACTGGGTATCATGGCTACCTGACCAAAGACTGGGGAAGGGAAAGGCTGGTTGCAAACTACACCTCTTGGGGCCTTAGCCAGCCTCTTGTATTATCAGGGAGACTTCTAATGGGGCTGCAGCCCAGCAGAGCACTGCAGCTAAGGTCATGGTGAGACTTTCTGCAGCATGTTTCCACTGAGGAGACCAGGTTCTAGTCACAGCCCCAGTGGCTTTGGATGCTCCTGTCAAGCTCGCCCTGCTCCTTCTGCTTTGTCACTTTTCAGTTTACAAGTGATGTATGATGGTGACAGAAGGAAAGAGAGAGTGCAGGCAGGGAGAACTGAGAGTTAGAGATGGGGACGGTGATAGACACAGAGGGGGAGGGGAGAAGGAGATGTTAGCACTGCAGTGGGACCATATGTAAGATAACGAATTTATCCCACTTTCCCCAAGAAGATGATATGAATGCTGGTGTAGGGGCACACGTGCCTGGCAGACCCTCTGTGAAATTCTTCTCTGCTTACGCTGATCTCTTGGACCCCCTCTCTCTGCTCCCATAGGCATTGGCATGGCCTCTGTGGTCATCGAGTCTTATTTGAACGTCTACTATATCATCATCCTCGCCTGGGCTCTCTTCTACCTGTTCAGCTCCTTCACCTGGGAGCTTCCCTGGACAACCTGCACCAACTCTTGGAATACAGGTATCTGCGTGTCAGCCCCACCATTGCACCTTGCTCAGGAGGTTGGTCTGTGGTGGCTGGTGACAGAGTCCATCACAGACCGTGCCTTCGAGCTGAACCGTGTGGGCTTTCAGTTCTCCTGGCTGGCCCTTCTGTGTGGCTATAGAGCAGCCACTGTCGGAAGCAATGGGGCTGTTTCACAGCTACAGTGTGCCTCCATTTAGTAAATGTTCCTGGGCACCTCTCACTGTCCAACGCTGTCAAAACCTGGTAAGGGCAGATAGGACCCCACGCTGTCTGGCTTGGCTGTGGTAGAAGTAGATGGACCAATGACAGGTGGAGAAAAACAGAACAGTGATTACAGAGGAATGAGAGAAGAATGAGTCCATCTTGAGAACAGTACTGGGGAAGTTCAGTGCAGGATCTAGGTTCCTTGTCCATAGGATGAAAAACCAGCATGACACAACAGGCAGGCCAGAGGCAGGCTATTGATTGGAGCTGCCCATGTGGGCGGCACCTTTCTGCGGTCCAGACTGCTCTGGAGGACTTCAGTGTATTCATAGAAATGGTCAGATTTACCAGGAACAAGTGCAGGGGACACTGGCTACACAGGGAGGAGGAGGAGCTGGTCCGACCGATATCCTAGCTCCTGAGGAATCTCTTGGGCCTAGAAATTGTAGGAAGGTTCTGGTTGGTAGGTCAGAGGCAAAGTGCAAAGGCATCTTCCCTCATCTGGTCCTCACTGATCTACATTCCCAACTCTGTCCCCTACAGAGCATTGTGTGGACTTTCTGAATCACTCATCGGCCAGAGCAGTGAGCAACTCTGAGAACTTCACCTCGCCTGTCATGGAATTCTGGGAGTAGGTCCTGGGCCTGGTTGCCATATGCCAAGGGCCCTAAGAGCAAGGAGCCTGGATGTCTGCATTGTGCACACTTGAACATTGGGGGTGCATGCTTAAGACTGCATGCTTTCTATTACCACCTCTGCCCACTGTGATATCATCAGGGCTAAGGGAACCTTTGCCTTCAGCCTTGATGACTGACCTACCTACACCTTCATACGTATCCCAAGCCTTCACATGTCTGCTCACATTTTCCCATCTGCAACCACTCATTCTCATGGCCGTCCTCCTATGCCGTCCCCACACTCCAGCTGCACCCACACACCCCGGACCTCTGTCCATCCAGTCATAGAAAACACCTTCATTATCTTCTGGCAGCTGGCTGTGTGCAGCTCTTCTAAACCTTCTTCATCCTGCAGACACTCAGCACTCTCCTGTCCACCTATGCGCTCTCCCCTGCCCATTCTGGGTTATCTGAGCTCTCTCCTAGGCAAACACATCTCCACCCACATCTTTAGATGTTAGCACACTTCCATTCTCTCCCTCTGGTCCTGGATCATCTCTGACTTCCCTCGGCATGCAGACGTCTATTCTTCCCTCCCCCCCCCCCCCCCAAACAGAGAGACCTGGATGAGTTAGAAAGACACAGACACCTGTGGGATTACAGTGGTTTGGTCTTCTAGTAGCCAGGGGCACTCAGACCACAGGTGGGAGCAGGGCATGACCATGGAGAGGTTGGGGAGGGCAGGGAGAGACAGCCCTGGAGAGTGTTATGTTGGGTCATCTCTGAATTAGGGGACTTGGTGACAGACAGATTGTCCCCTTTGGGCTTTCAACTGGTTACTCATTTTTCCCAATCCTTTAGGAGACGAGTTTTGGGTATTACGTCGGGTATCCACGACCTGGGGTCCCTGCGCTGGGAGCTGGCCTTGTGCCTCCTGCTCGCCTGGATCATCTGCTACTTCTGCATCTGGAAAGGGGTCAAGTCCACAGGCAAGGTAAGGGATCCTGGCTCCTTGTGAGTGCTTACGGTCACAGAGTTCCCAGGGACACTTGAAAGAATGCCCTTCTCCCCCACAGGAGAGCAGAAAGAGCAGTCTGGGAGAGATATATTTATGTAAGAGCAGGCAAAGTTACAGGAACATGGGGGTTTAGTTCAATACAAGGGAAGACTCCCCCCCAACAGATTTCAAAGACCTGTTTATCTAAGTAATATTTAGAGCAAAATAAACTATACGAGTCCTACTTTGGGAGCTCATTGTTTTCCAAGCCATTAGCAATATGGGGGTGGAGTGTTTCCTACTCTTCTTTGCATGCGTGCATCTGTGTATCTGTCTCCATTATGTACGGCAGGGTCACATATTCTTATGACATGCCTGTTGTATTTAACTGAGACATGAAGAAGAGTTTCCATACAAATTAGCAAACAGAGCTGTCTTTGGGGTTAAGTGCCAATCAGTGAAGGGGTTTAAGCCAAGAGTAGGCAGCAGTGGGCTTGCTCGGTGGTGAGATTTCAGACCTGGGCTCCATTTCCAGTCTGGAGGACTGGGAATGACGTCTCCCACTTCTCAAAGATGAGGTAAGCAGGTACTGAGTGTTCTGATTGAGCACCTTAAGGGACGACGGGTTGATTTCAGCGTGGGGGTTCAGGAACGCAGTCATGGTGGCGAGTGTGGATCATGACTGTGGTGGCAGGAACTGCTGGTCATTACATGATGGTGACCAGGAGGCAGAGAGTTTGGGGGAGGGGGGAAGCAGAGCCTGGGTTGAAACAATCTCCATCCTTGTCCAAAAGTCCCACAACTTTCCAGCATAACACACTAACTAGGAACTAAGTGTTCAACACGTGAGCCTGCCAGGGACTTTTCACAACTGAATGGTGATACTCCTTCCCTGGGTTGTGGTCCAAAGAGGCAACAACAATAAAGAGAAGAATAACAATGGTGGTGGTGGTACCCAGCCTGTCATAACCTGGTCAGGGCAGCATGGGATCCCTTTTCAGTCTCCAGGATGCTCACAGACCACTGCTGCTGCCCCAGTCATAGTCTGGAAAAGTACAGTGGATCGCCCACAGATTGCCAGCAAACTGGCCACCTTCCTCCTGAAGAGGCACTCACTCTCAGGGGGTTGGGGGAGGGTACCCGGGATGGTGGATGAAAGGGACCAACTTCTGGACTTAAAGTTCTCTTTGAAACATTGTGGGCTGAGAGCATCTTCCTCTCTCTGTCTTGCCCACTTTCACTCTCCCCTCCCCCCTCCCTGCTGATGTGTATCACACTCTGCTGAGGAGTAAGACCCACTGGAATGTGTAAAGGGAGGTGTGGAAAGTTTCATATGCTCGCCATGCCATCGACTGACTGTGTGGAGCTGGAGGTCTGAGCTCCCCTGATGGTGTGGTGTGATCTGCTCTGCCTGGGGACAGGCAGAGGCAGGGCAGGGTGGCCATTGGAGACTCCCTGGTTCCCCGCTGCCTCTATGTACTCATGCCAGAAGTGATTTTGCCTGCTTGCCTTCCAGGTGGTTTACTTCACAGCCACGTTTCCCTACCTGATGTTGATTATTCTCCTGATC
This sequence comes from Uromys caudimaculatus, assembly GCA_028551405.1. NCBI lineage: Eukaryota > Metazoa > Chordata > Mammalia > Rodentia > Muridae > Uromys > Uromys caudimaculatus. The sequence goes on along the minus strand of CM052700.1, from coordinate 24,687,216 downwards.
CGGGGTGTTACCCTTCCTGGAGCCTACCAGGGCATCGTCTTCTACCTGAAGCCAGACTTGCTCCGCCTCAAGGACCCCCAGGTGGGCATCACAAGGGGATTGTCAATGGATACCTTGGTACATGTCCTCCCCAGACTGTACTGAACTTTCAAAGTCTTCTAATGCTTTTCCTTTGGTTTAAGAGAAGTAGATGTTAGCTGGGGAAGAACTAGATTTCATAGAAGAAATGTTTGAAACATGAATAGAGGTACCCTGAAATCCCACCACCACCATTAGCCCATTAGTCTGCTTCCTCTCACCACCCCCAGGTGGCGTGCATGTATTAACACAACTGAGGTAATTTTATTTAGAGAAATAGGTCCTTTTGACGTAAATTATATTATGCATTTTTTCCATGCTATTAAATTCATCTTTAAATGTCATCTCAGGGTCTGTATAATATTCCTGCCAAGCCTAATTTATTCAACAAAAAATATCCTTAGGGTCTCTTAATAGCTATGTACTGCCCGGGGCTGGGGCTAGCACAGTGGAGAAAATGAACCATCTCTCTGCCCTGCTGAACCCCGAGCCCCAGCCTCTAACACTGAGGCGATGTCTACTTTTAAATATACATAGTCTATCAGTATCTGGGAGTGATTGTCATAACACCAGATTCACAGACTCTCAGGTCTCTCCTTAGAAATGGTGCAGTCTTTGTGTCTGACCGAAGCTTGACACACACTAAATCATCTCTAGATTGCTTATAATGCCACAATATCAGGTTTTGTTTTATTTTTTGTTTTGTTTTTTTAACAAATAGTTGTTCTATTGTGACCATACAGAGAACAGTGCTAAGAAAAAAGTGGGTCCTTTGTTAGGACAGGTATAATATTTTCTTGTCTGAATGTTACTCATCTGAGGGTTGGTTAATGCCCCGCTCCCCCGACCCCAACACCCCCATCCCCAGTGTGTCCTCACCAGCCTGGGACTTAGGCCAGACTGCCCAGCCAGGGAGCTCCAGGGAGCTGCGCTGGGTGTTACAAGTGCCTCATCATGCCTCGCCTTTTAACTTGCTTATAGGGATTGAGCTTAGCTCCTCAGGCCACTACTAATACCCAGCCCCAGTTAGAATGTATTTTACTCTTTGGTAACTTTGTAGACTCAATAGTAGCACTTTATACTTTGTTTCATTGTTCACACAAGTGGGGCTGGGCTCATGAACGTATTATCCATTTGCATTTCCTCCTCTAAGGCTTGTTGTCTGAGTACTTATTTTGCTTCCATCAAGAAGCCTTGGTGGATTTCTGTATATTTTTATATGTACCAGGTCACAGCTCCTAAGGTGCCATGTAGACACACAGGCTGAATGAATGCCAGGGACCCTTCACTTTACCTGGGTCTGTAGATGCCACCTGGGAATGAAATAGCCCACAGGCACCTGATACTTCCTGAGGACCCACAGAGCCAAACCGGAAACAGGTCCTGCCTATGGGACGGTGGCTTCAGAGAGAGGGCAAAGACAAGTTACTGGGCAGTAGGACGCAGGCATGATATTGTGTGGGACATTGAGAGGTGGGCGGTGCTGTAGGCAGGAGCTACATTCTGCAGCTCAAGGCCCTGGTTGCCTCTACCACTTTCTTGGGCCTCATGTAGGTGTGGATGGATGCGGGCACCCAGATCTTCTTCTCTTTTGCCATCTGCCAGGGGTGCCTGACAGCCCTGGGAAGTTACAACAAGTACCACAACAACTGCTACAGGTAAGACCTGCTGTGTGGCAGGGGAGGGCAACCCTGCCTCCACGGGAGCCGAGCACGGCTTGTGTGGACACGTTTTCAAGACCTAGCTTCTTTCCCCTGCTTTGCTGGTCTCCTCTTGCCTTGTTTTGCCTGCGCCATATCACGCTCCCTGCTTCTCCATCTTTCTTCTGCCTTCTCTTCCCCTTCTTCCTCCTTTACCATCTGTCTTTTGATCTCTCCTGCTTGGGTTGCCTTCCCTTTCTTTCTCTTTTCTTCCCCATCTCTGACCTCACTTATTCCCACAGGGACTCCATCGCCCTCTGCTTCCTGAATAGCGCTACCAGCTTCGTGGCTGGGTTTGTTGTCTTCTCCATCCTGGGCTTCATGTCTCAGGAGCAGGGCGTACCCATTTCTGAAGTGGCTGAGTCAGGTAAGGGACATTCTCCATACACTGCTTGGACTCCAGAGACGGGAGGTCAGAGAACAGACCCCTCCTTCCCCAAACCAGAGCTAGGGACCTTTTTAGCTTGGGGTTGGGGGGAGGGTTGTGTGGTGTAAGCAAAGCTCTTAGAACTGTGGGAAAGAAAAGAAGAAAGGAGAAGAGAAGTAGGCAGAAGAAGAGAGAAAGGGAAGAAGAGAATCAGATGTGTGTGTGTGTGTGTATGTGTGTGTATATGTATGTGTGTGTGTGTGTGTGTGTGTGTGTGTAAGTGTCCCAAGGAAGAGCATAGAGTTGAATCTGTTTCCTTTAAACAGCTCCACCCACATGTCTACACACAGAGGCTCCCAGATACACTAGACACACATATAGGCACACATAGGTGCTCACAAACATATACTCATGTGGGCACTCAAAAATGCTCAACACCTACACAGATGTTCACTGACACACAGAGATAACACATAGAAGATCACGAAAGTCCACGCTCAAATGTTCATTGGCACACGCAGGTGCTCACATGGATTTATTTAGTCATTTACAAAGACTCCTATGTATAGTATACATTACACACACACACACACACACACACACACACACACACACATACACACACACACTCAGACATTCAGAAATGAACATAGAAGCACATAAAAATTATGGAAATCCACATTCACAAGTGCTCACAGATACACATGGCCCCTCACATAAGCTCAGGGCATATGTAGATGCTGGCATGCCCAGAATCCCATAGAGCCTACAGATGTTCACAGACACTTGTAGGCAGACGCTCACAGCTGCACACGACATTCACAGAAGATCACAAATGCTCATGGACTATAATAGCCACACATAGATGAACACACATAGAAGCTCACAGACACACATAGATGCTAACAGCACACAGACCCTTACAAACCCTCACGGCACTCACAGGCATGTCAAGATGCACACAGATGTCCCCACACACTCCTGGGTGCACATGGTGCTAAGGAGGGGGCTCCTCTTCAGGTAGTGAGTGGTCTGGGGCCCATGCAGCTGTGTTGTGTGCCCGGCAGGTCCTGGGTTGGCCTTCATTGCCTTCCCCAAAGCCGTGACGATGATGCCTTTGTCCCAGCTGTGGTCCTGCCTCTTCTTCATTATGCTCCTATTCCTAGGGCTGGACAGCCAGGTATGGCACCCTTGTCTGGGGTCCCTCTTGCAGCTTCTGCTCCTCTTGGTGGCCCTTTTCCTCATGCACATTCTCCCTGACCTTAGATCCCTATGGTTCCAGTCTTTTGCCTGGTGTTCTGATGGCTGGTCCCAGGCCTCTAGAGCTCCCGCTATGCTCCACAGTTGATCATCCCCACCCTCATGTCCAGCCCCATTCTTCCCAGCCCTGGGGTGCAGAACCTCCCCACTTCCAACCTTCTCTACCAGGATTCCTTGATATAAAGCCGTAGCTAAGGGCAGGGCTGGCTTACCCCTGCCTCTGCTCCCCAACGTCAACATAGGCACATAGGGTGGTGCATAGCAGGGTCCTGCAGGGGGCAGTGCGGAGCAAGCCCTGTGTCCTGGCTGCACAGCTGTCTCTTTCCACTACTCTCTTGGCCGCAGTTTGTCTGTGTGGAGTGCCTGGTGACTGCTTCTATAGACATGTTTCCTCAGCAGCTCCGAAAGAGTGGCCGGCGGGAGCTGCTGATCCTTGCGATTGCTGTTGTGTGCTACTTGATTGGGCTCCTTCTGGTCACCGAGGTGAGAGGACAGTGTGGGGCTGCTGACTCTTAGAACCATTCTTTCCTTCTGCCCAAGGGCTTACACCCACAGTGCACCCCCCATAGTAAGGTTGAAGATCCTGCCTACTGGAATATAAATGTTGGTAATGAGAGCCACACACAAATGCCGAAAGCACACAGGGGGCTGAATGGGGTTAGGTGACAGCAGTGCCTGGAGCTATTTTGGCTTCTGTCAAATGCATGAATATATCTGTAACATTTCTGGGCATGTTCCTTTCTGTGTCTCATCTCCCTTTCCTCAGGCAACTTGGCCCATAGGCAGATTTCCCTCTGTGATAGTGAGGAAGGCTGTTTCTGCTCCTGGTACCTTTCCCCAATCAGCCAATCAGGCTTTCTCTTGAGTTTGACAGGTGTCAGGCTAAGACCCTTCCTTAGGCTTACAATATTAGAGAGGACTGCCACAACCCAAAAAGAATGGAATGAGGGATACCAGTTCCACCAAGAGTGGATACTGGGAAATATGCACTACCATAGGTCCTGTACCCCCCAGCACCTCTTGGGTATTAGAAATTATTGTCCCAAGGCTGATGGTAGTTCCTGATGGCAGAGCCAGACTGAGCAGACTCCTAGTAACTGTAAAACCTCTCTTCTGAGCAGGGCAGGGTAGGGCAGGGCAGGGCACAGCAGGGCAGGGCACAGCAGGGCAGTGCAATACACCTTGCTATGGGAGCAGGTGCTAGCCCTGCCCAACCTCAGCTCCCTCCTCCTCCACAGGGCGGAATGTACATCTTCCAACTGTTTGACTACTACGCCTCCAGCGGCATCTGCCTACTCTTCCTCTCCTTGTTTGAGGTGATCTGCATCGGCTGGGTGTACGGTGAGTAGGGCAGGTGGCTATGGAACAAGATGCCCCAGGGCTGATGAGGGCAGGCTCTGTCCAGGATGGGTGTCTTGGTTGGGATGGCCTGATTCCTTTTTCTAGAACTGTCCAGACGTACCTGGAGGCTCAATGTCTCTCTTAGACTTAAGTCAAGAATGAAACAGGCATCCTCCATCAGTGAAATTTCAGTCAGAGGGGAACTGTAGGGCCATTTGGCCTGACATTTTCCCCCACACCCACCGTCAGATTCCTTCATTGCCTTTCCAACAGCCGAGCCACTTGTTCCGGCTTGGTTGAACATTGAACGCTCCAGGGACAGTCCTCATGCCTTCAAAACAGTTTCCCTGTTATCATTACACCTGGTTTTCTTGCAGGGAGGTGAACTCTGTTGTGTCTGGAATTCCAGGGATGGCCTAGGCCCCTCGCCACTGAGATCACTAAGTTGCAATTCCAATGCCTCAATATCTAAGCCATTGTCATGCTTAGTAACAGCTGGGGTTCCAGGCACTGCACTGCACAGGTCGAGTACCATTTCAAGACCTACATATTGGCCTTATGCAGTGGAAAGAAAGGTTCAGAACAGGCGCTCTTTGGCCCAAACTTGCACGGCTATGAAATGGAGGTGCCATCTCCTATCCAGGTCTGCAGGTTCCTTGGCAACAGGTTGAGGACACAATGCTAATGTCACAAGGCCCAGAGCAGAGAGAAATAAGTAGACACTCTACCTTAGGGTCTCAGAGGAAGCCTGACCAGGAAGGTTCTTGCTTCACAAGCCTGGTGTTCCTATGGCTTCCTTTCCTGTCCTTGGCGCTGGCTCCTCCTCTGTCTGACTCTCTTGGGACTCTTGTTCTCAAAGGCTCAAATAAACTCATCAAGGAGGCAGACATACCTCCTGGCAATATTGGTCTTGGAGCTTGGGCCTTTACAAGTCAAAGCTGTGGCCCTTTGAGGGTTGGCATTCAAGTGCCAGTGGTCACTGGGAAGGCAGTGAGCCTGGATTAGAGGAATCCCCCAGTCGTGGCTACCAGTGAATGGTTCTTCACATTCAAGGAGACTGGTTCTGCCTGGAAGAGGACCAGTATGAAAGTTGACATAAGCAAAACCAGTCAGTGCCTTCACTAAGCACAACCTAACCTGGCAGTGCCCAGTGTGGGGAATTCACAGCCCTGGAATCAGGAGCACTGCTTGCTCTCTATTTGGTACTTTTCTGCCTTCTCTCCCCTCTGCAGTATGGGTCAGTAAAGATTTGCTGGGACTGGCTCTTTAGGCCTGTGTACTCCTGTGTGCATAGGACAGATGCTATCCAGCCTTAGACAGGGCAGCAGAGGTTGTTTCAGCAGCCTGTGGGTAGTACCTTTTGCCACCACTGGTGCTGCTCTGTGACTGGGAGGCTGGCTGGGCTGCATTTCTTCATCCACCCTGTTACCCTTTCTATCACAGCGGGGGGCTGGGGGAGGAGTGGGAGTCTTTCCCAAGGCCAAGAAGTCTTCACCTCTGGATCTCACCTTTTCTCCCACTCTGCTGGCTCAGGGGCGGACCGTTTCTATGACAACATAGAGGACATGATTGGCTATCGGCCATGGCCTTTGGTGAAGATCTCCTGGCTCTTCCTGACCCCCGGTCTTTGCCTGGTATGCACCTACCCACCTCCACTTCTCCCTCTAGTCTGCAGAAGACTTGGTATCTGAGGGCTCTTTCCAGCCTAAGCAGAGGGGCTAGTCCCTCACTCTCCCCTTTCTACTGGGCCTCTTCTCCATCCTCATTCTGCTTCAACTCTCTTTTATGGCCTTACGTAATCCTGACAGGCCTCTTCCTGTCTGTCTTAAGCTCCTTAAACCCATGTTCACCACCTGCCTCAGTCCCTGTGACTGATGGCTCAACAGAACCGTCCTACCTCAGATGCCCCTTAGTGTGGTTGGGTACTCCTCTGTCCTTGGCTGTTGGTGTTGCCAGGGGAGGGATTTGGTGGCTCCTGTCTGACCCTGCCCCTCTCCCTTTTAGGCCACCTTCTTCTTCTCCTTGAGCAAGTACACACCTCTCAAATACAACAATGTCTACGTGTACCCTTCTTGGGGATACTCCATCGGATGGCTCTTGGCTTTCTCCTCCATGGCCTGTGTCCCACTCTTCATCATCATCACCCTCCTGAAGACCCAGGGTTCCTTCAAGAAGGTAGATGGTCATGGAGTTGGAGGGGACCCAGTGAAGGAGGCCCTTGAGGGAGTCTTAGGCCAGGATCACATCTCAGCTCTCCAGATAGGCAAGCCCTAGGGTTGTATGGGATCTTTAAGGCCTTTAAAGACCAGGCATCTGGAATGCTAGGTTCATAGAATCTGACATTAGGCTGACCTTGAAGGCCAGCTAGCCGAGAGAAATTGCTTAATGGTTAAGGGAAAACAAGGACCAAACGGGGGCCAGATGCAGGAGGGTTAAAGAAAACATACATGTTCTGGCTTGGGAAAACTGCCAAGTGCACGCTGGCTCCTGGCTTCTTGTGCCCAACTGGGACACAGCAGATGGCTCCCGTGTAGTTTGAGGTATGCCTTCCTGGAAGAAGCTGTTGCCAATGACCCATAAAGACACAAATTTTGTCTGTCAAGGTTAGATTGTCCAATAGTAATGGATAACCAATCTACAGAGGTCCAAGCAAGTGGGCTTCTTGAATTCTTATGGACCAGGAAGGTCAGAGATGAGAGCTGCCTGCATTTGGTTTGGCAGTGGAAAGAAAGGCCATTGGGGTCCAGCCTCTTCCTGTGTCTTCATACTTACATGTCATCACTGTCATTCGGTCATAGTGAGATTGTCAAGATTCCCAAGGCCCATCACCACAGCTGCATTCAAGACCAGAAAGGGGGCAGGGTTGACACACCCCAAACTAACATAATAATGTAGCACTTCTTCCCACTACAGAGAGCATATAACAATAGTAATCAGAAGGGTAGTAATGAGAATCATAGCACCTATCACTTGCCCTGTGCCAAGAACTGTCTCATAAGGTGTCTCATTGTCTCCATTTTACAGATGAGAGAGTGAAGGGACAGAGGGTTGGAAGAGTCAGGCGAGTTGCTTGAGATCACCGAGGTTGTTCTAGTCAGAACTGGAGCTCAGTTCATACTCCTAATTACCTCTTGTTGTCCGTTCTTATCTCACCCACCTTGAGTTTAGCCCTGAGTGCCTGACTTTGTTTCTGGGGACATACCCACAGAGAGCATCCTCCTGCCCACCGCAGTGACATACCCACAGAGAGCATCCTCCTGCCCACCCCAGTGACATACTCACAGAGAGCATCCTCCTGCCCACCCCAGTGACATACCCACAGAGAGCATCCTCCTGCCCACCCCAGTGACATACCCACAGAGAGCATCCTCCTGCCCACCCCAGTGCTTATTCACTCCCTGCCTCTCTCACCCCTAGCGCCTTCAAAGACTCATCACACCGGACCCCAGTCTGCCCCAGCCAGGACGGCGTTCACCTCAGGATGGTTCCTCTGCTCAAAACTGTTCACCTTCTCCAGCCAAGCAAGAACTCATTGCCTGGGAGAAGGAGACTCATTTGTAGGAAGTGCCAAAGGCCAGGTGACGCCAGAGCCAGGAACCTGATCAAGGCTAGCTCCTCCCAAGGATAACCTCTGCTCCACCCTGCTGAGACCCCCAGGTCTTCTGGACACCCCTGCCAGTCTTCTGGGAGCCACCCTTCTGTTCATCTGGCACAGCTTGTCACCTCCCAGTCCTTTCCAAGTGTGCTCCAGGAAGCTGTGTTTGCCAAGTATTTGAACTCAAAATCCTGACTTTTTTGGATGAAAAAAAACTAAGAGCCAGACAGGCAAAGTGATATTTTTAAGGTCACACAGCCTGTCAGAGCCCAAGACCTTCCTCGGACTTGCTGGTCTCTGCTGAGGCTTGCGAGCCTTCAGCCTCACCCCTGCAGCAGCTAACAAGCCTGTATGGACCTGCTACTACATGCCTGCCTCTTCCTTGTCTCACTCCACTTCAGCTGTTTTGAGGGTGGGAGGTCACCTCATGCAGCGCTCGGGACTGGGGATATACCTTGTAAGTTCCCTTCCAGCCTCTACCTACCAGGCTTCTCTCCACCTTTTCCTAGGTGGTGGGTCTGTAGGCAGGAGACGACTTCCTCCTCCTCCTCCTCCTCCTCCTCCTCCTCCTCCTCCTCCTCCTCCTCCTCCTCCTCCTCCTCCTCCTCCTCCTCCTCCTCTTCCTCCTCCTCCTCCTTCTTCTTCTTCCTTCTCCTCCTCCTCCTCTTCCTTCCTCTCTCTCTCCCTCTCTCTTTCTGCCTCTCCCCTTTTCCCTCCACCCATTCTCCCCCTCTCCCTCAACCCCCCCTTTCCCTCTCCCTCCCCCCCTGTCTCCCTCCCCCTCTGTCTCTCCCCCCTTCCCTCTCTTTCTCTCCCTCCCCCCACTTCCTTCTTTTCTTTACCCTTTTTTTTTGTCTGGCCCCTTCCCAACCATCCCTTCCCACTTGCTAACATACAACACTCAGCCTCTGGCTTCCGAGGGTTTCAGGAAAGCAAGCTGCGGGTGAGTTCATGGTGGGCCTTCAGAAGGGAAGAAAAGGGAAGGAATAGGGTCCTGAAGACACTGTCCTGAGCACAGAAGACTATTCCCAAGAAAGAATGCACAGATAAACATCTCCCAGAGTCAATGTCCAGTGGTTAGAATGACAGTCCGTGGCCTGACGGTGTGGGCTCCATTCAGATAGCCTCCGAGCGTCCCCCTTCTCCTCTTGAGAAGTGCATCTGTGGACTCCCAGTACTGCAGTTGCCCTGGCTCCCGGCAGCCCTTCCTGTCTCCTTCTAGACTGTTATGTGTACCTTGCTAATTCTCATTGGATCAGCTAGTGAGAAGATAAGAGGTCCAAGAGAGGAATTCTTAGAAACCCTGCCATTGCAGCTGGGTGCTGTGACAAGAGTCCAGGCTCCTGCTTTGTGGCTGGTATAGAGCTCTTTTCTGCCCCCTTGTGGCAGAGAAAAGCAGAACTCTCTTTTAAAAAATTTATTTATTTATTTATTTATTTATTTATTTATTTATTTATTTATTGCTAGTAAAACCTAGAAAGCACCTTAGAAATAGGGTTGGGGCCTCACCGGCACCCCTATCTGTTGCCTGGACCATGGAGGGTAAGGTCTGTGTGGATGCTGGCTCATTTGTCCTCTTCAGGTCTGTGTCCTTGGCCTCTCTATTGTCTTCACCTTCTTGGGTGCCTCCAGGGCTCTCTGACTCACTTGCTGTCCACTTCCCTCTGAGGGAAGGACAGCCTTTGCCTCTGCCAGTCTCTCTGTTCTCACATATCTAGCTCCCTGGTGACCGAATCCACATTGCTTCTTTGCTGATTTAGCTGCTCACTGAAGTAATGAGAGCCGATTAGATCTGACAGGGATGAAAAGTGAAGGATGAGTGCTCAGAAGACAAATACAATAGGCAAAGTGGGTCTGGCAGGTCATGTAAGGCTCATGGGTTGATGCCCCAAGGCCCGCATCTGGCATCCTGGTTCCACCTCCTGTGATAAGTGGGGTTGGGTCTCCCATCTGGTCTAAGCAGTCTGTCTGTCGGTCACATAGGTGGCATAGACTGGATGCCAAAGCCTGAGCCAGGTCTCTCTGCAAGAGCAGTGTCCAGTCCCATTCCTGTGACAACAGTCTGCCAGGATTGAGGCAGACACTCTGAGGCTTGCTCTGTCCACTTCAATCCCAGTAACGTGAGGACAGGAGCTACATTAGCACCCAAGGCCTGGCCCTGAGGCCAGAGCCCACAGCCACTCCTCGTGACTGGTGCAGACCTGCCCATCCTGGCAGGACATTCATCCATGGGAGTAAACAAAGGGACTTCATGCTCTCCTGGCTGGGTCAGGGCTCTCCTGGAGAGGTAGCATTTGTTTGCTGTGGAGAGAAGGGTCTCAGGGGACACAGGAGCTGTCAGGACAGCCTGGGAGCAGCCAGCCATCAAGAGATCTGAGTTCTCTGCCTTATTGTGGCCTCAACTTGATTCTTTTGGGATTTGGGATTTGCACACAGACAAATGAGCTGTCTGGAACTAGTCACCATGTTTCCCCAGTCAAGGCTCCTAGTTTCTTTTTCTTGTCTTCCATCACTGGGTGCCTAGAAGTGGTGGCAAGGCAGGATCCTGCCTCCTTCCCAGTTTTGACAAAAATCTTAACATTTCACTACTGAGACTGGGGGTGCAGATGTTTGATGGATAGTATTTATTAAGTGATGGTGTTTCATTGGCTCCAATTTTGTCTTATTTAAAAGTAATAATTATAAGTGTTGAGCTGGGTGTGGGGGTGTAGCAATGAGGATTCTGAGGCAGGAGGATCGTGAGTTCAAGGCCAGTGGGGCTGCAGGTGAGAGCATGTCTCAAAGATCAAGCACTAAAAGAAAACAGGAAAAGAAGGGATGACTGTAACTTGCTTTTTTTTCTGCATCTGTTAAGAGGATCTTTTACTCTGTTGACATGCTGAAATATATGAATAGATTTTTCTAATACTAAGCCAACTTTCTATTCTCAGGACAAACCCAACTTGGTTACAGAATGCTGGTTTTTGGCCACTCCATACTGTGTTCAGATGGTTAATATTTTGTGTATAATTTTTGTATGTAGGTTCATAAGGCTCTGTACTCTCTAAATTTTCCTTATTGGCAGTGAGAAGACAGGTCTTTTTGTTCTTAAGGTTGTGTTGGGCTTATAAATGCTGAAGCTAGGATGAGTTTTGTCTTTTCTTAAGGGGTTTTGTGAGAGATTAGCATTCTCTGTTCTCTGAGTGTATATAGAATGTAGTCACCCACCTGACCCAGTGTTAGGTAGAGGTCTGGGGACCATGTACACTGACTTTTAAAAATCACAAAATGTCTTTTCCACCCTCTTTCTTTAAGGTTACAAAAAGCAAAAACTCCAGAAAGTTTTATTAACGAAAAATATCTCCTACTTAACTTTCTCCAGTGTGTGCCAACATGCTTCTGATAATATCAGAAGCCCCCAGATCAATGGCAGCCAATGTGTGCATGCAGTAGTATTTTCTGCCTGCTGTGCCCAATTCAATATTATTGCTGCTGTGTCGATGGGTAGTACCTTTGATCAATCACTGGTTTAGTGTTCTTCAAAGCTGGGCAGTTGGTGAGCAGGAACCATTGTCCTTTGCTCTCTGATCATCTTCAGAGTCTGTTTATAGCCCAGCATGTACTTTCTACTGCTCATTAGTTGGAGCTTAGAGCTGATAATCTCCAGAGATAGTTTGTTTTCTTTGTGGCCACCATCTTTCTGCCTTAGATGTAGAATGACCCACAACCAAGATGGCTGGGGTGTGAGAAAAACTTTTGGTTTTCTGAGAAAAAGTCTTACTACATAGCCCAGGCTGCCCTTGAACCCACAAATCTCTTGCTTCAGTCTTCCAAGAGGTCCTGGGATTGAAGGCATGCACTGCTATACCTGGTTTTATTTGGTCTTGTTTTGGTAAGACATTTTGGTAGTTATGAGTTTACAGTTTCTCTGTAGCATTTGTTTGCTGCTCTAACTTCTGTACTCACTCACTGGCTCAGCCATGATCCACCTTAGAAGTCTGTCAGCTTCATGGGCCATCAAATGAGCTTTCAGATCTACTACTTTTTCTATTACTTACGTATTTTCTGTTTCTTCTCCACTTCTGTTTTTCTTCTGCATTTCCTTCCACTTATTTTGGATGATTCTGTTGTTCTCTTTCCATTGTGTCCACAAGAAGGATAGCTAGGCAGGCAGTGGTGGCGCATACCTTTAATCCCAGCACTAGAGAGGCAGAGGCAGGTGGATCTCTGTGAGTTCCAGGCCAGCCTGGTCTAAAGAGTGAGTTCTAGGAAAGTCAGGGCTATGCAGAGAAAACTTGTCTTGAAAAAGAAAAACAAGGAAAGCTAACCTAGTTAGTTAAAGTAAGTATCCCTGAAGATCCTGTGTGAAAGGGGACACAGCTCTCTCACCCGCCTCTTCTGCGTTTAATAAGGGCAACTGCTCACAGGACACACGTCTTGTAGGCAAAGGAGATGAGGTTCTTAAAGGAGAGTAAGGCATGTCTGACCAGGAGGCTTGAAACACTGGGCTGGGGGTGGGCGTGGGTGTAGGTGCCAGTGAGGGAGTCGGGTCTCTAACCTTCCCTGCATCCAGCTGTGATTTTCCTAGAGTTTAGCTTGAGCCTGGGGTCACACAATCATGAGGTCGTGGCAGCAGGAAGCACTGAATTGCAAGGCGCTGGGTGGTTCTCTAGGGAGCAAAGCACACAGACCTGTTGGAGGGGGGTGAGTGTGGGTAGGGTTTAGAAGGGCTTCCATCCTTCCTGCTTATGTCCAGTGCCTGTATCCTCTGGCCTAATTCAGGATGGAGTTTTCCTGCTAGGAACAGTTCTGAACTTGCCGCTTTCCCCATCCCAGATCATTTTACCTTTTTGTTTTCCCCATCCCAGATCATTTTACCTTTTTGTTTCAAGAGGCCTAGCTCTGGGCCTGGTTGCCTACCTAGGAAGGGGAACAGTGAAGAACGTGACCATGCCTTATGCTCTGTCCTGGGGCCTTAGTTCTCCCCGAGGAGAGAGCTCTCAATCCCCCAAAGGGTCTGCTTGGGGGGATGTGGAGTGGACCTTGCTTCAGAGAGTCATATGTGTGTACCCTGGGATGGGCTGTTCTCACAGTGTCCCTCATTCATCCACAGCTGGGACCTCTGTGGTCATAAGAGCCACAGGTCAGAGAAAGGAGTTGGTAAGAGGTGAGTGAAGGGGCCCAATGGACAGGGTTCTTGACAGGCTGTCAGAATGTATGTTTGTCCAAAAAGAATGGCTGTAGACCTCTGAGGTCAGAGCACTGGGGAGACAGAGAGCTTCTTTCATGAGGACTCTCTGTTACCAGGTGTCAAGACTCATGGAAATGTATCCTGCTCTGCCTAGGCCTCACCCCACGAGTGTCTGCCTCCAGCTCCACAGGGGCAGTCCGAGTCTCACAGCATGCTCATTCCCCAGCCTTGTCTCCTCTGAGCTATCTGCCCGCCCACCTTCAGACCCTTCTTTCTTTGGTCCGGGCTTCTGGCAATCATCGGGGCTCTAAAAGGCCAACACTATGATTTCTTTAGAGGATTTTGTTGTTGTTGTTATTTCTGGTTTTGTTTTTGTTTGTTTCATGTTTACACCTTAGTGGAATTGTTTTCAATGTAGGTAAATTTATATACCTCCGACCTCCAAAAGATCCGTCTACTCTTCCTGTAGAGGTAGTTTCAGATTGCTTCTCTGACCTTGACCAGAATGAGTCGTCTTCTTTGGACATTCTCTGTTTAAATACCCACTTGAACACACCTGTCTCCACCACCCCTCCCATGTCACCATGCTGTGTAGATACAGCTGGACATTTCTTGTTCCTGTGGACCCTGCCTTGTGTGACCTTGAGAGCAGAGGTTTATCAGTAGTGATGTGTGCCTCTCCCACATACTGCCTGTCAGCTGTGAGCAAGCTTATTGTTTAATTCACCAACTCCGGAGCCAGCATCTTATTCTGACCCATCACTCGAAGTCAAACCCATAAAGTCTGGGATCCCTGGAAGATTTCTAAGTCAATCACCAATGAGTGAGTCCTCCATTTACAAAGTGTTATCAGAGACATTGGCCTAGGACAATGGACCCAGAGACTCCATTAGAACAGCCTGGTCTCCTTTTCTTTCTGGAGGGTATCCTTTCTCCTGGACCACACTGCAGGGGCCAGAATGTTGGGAGAGTGGAGCTTCCTGCTAGCCTGCTTACATCATTGGTCTTGAATCCTCTTGGCCTTAGGCCCTCTCCCAGGACTAACCCTAGCTGAATCCCTCACGGATGCTCCCAAGGGACCAGTCTTCTGCTTTCTGGGTCAGAGAATTCCCAGGATGAGACAGGTCCAAGCTGGTATTTGCTTCTTCTGGAACTTCCCATTTCCTGGGAAAGGGAACTTATGTTCCTAAAGGTTTTAATAGAGGACCATGGAAGTAACCTGTGGAGCTGTTTAGATGTCTAGGTCTTCAGAATTCTGGTCACTTGGGAAGCTGGGCATCTTCTTTGCAGGTACCAATCATTTTCTTCCTCAGAGAAGATTCTCGCCGGGCAGTGGTGGCGCACGCCTTTAATCCCAGCACTTGGGAGGCAGAGGCAGGTGGATTTCTGAGTTTGAGGCCAGCCTGGTCTACAGAGTGAGTTCCAGGACAGCCAGAGCTACACAGAGAAACCCTGTCTCGAAAAACCAAAAAAAAAAAAAAAAAAAAAAAAGAAATAAAGAATAAAAGAAAAGATTCTCTGATGCATGGCTGAGGCCCTTTCCTGCTGGGAGAAATCACTCCCACTGACTTCCTGCCTTGTTCACGGAGCTGAGCTGTGCAATGTCCTTAACTGTGAATACACATGTAAGCCTTCTCTGCTCAGCTTCAATTTTGGTCTCCGAGACATATCTTTTGTTGTGTCTTGATACCATATATTCCTAGCTGGCATGGGACTCACTATGTATCCCAGGGAGGTCTCACATTTTTGGTGATCCTCCTGCCTCAGCCTCCTATGTGCTGGGATTATAGGAGTAAGCTTCTATGTTCATCTCTGAACATAGCCACTTGCCTATTGTTTTCTTTTTCTCAGAACCTTGGATTCTTGTTCAGACCCCCCCAGTGGGAGACCTGGCACATGGAAGGGCTTTGGAAATATTGTCCTACTTGTATTTAGTGGCTCTTGCCCCAACAGTGTCCCATAATCCCTTCACCCGAGTCTGTTACCCTGGCTTTGTTAATCCATCCCTCAGATCAGGTGTCAGACTTGGGGTGTGAAAGTCGGTGAAGATCAGAAGTAGATGATCAGGTCTTGCTCCCCACTGGATGCACACATGTAGTAGTTGGGATAGAGGCAGGTTGCACATGCAGAGCAATTTTCTGGCCTTCTACCTCAGTTCTGCCTTGGTACCCACCTACCCACCCACCCACCCACCTTATTATTCTAGCATCCAGACCTCAATTTCTTGAGGTGGGGCTTCTTAATGAAGTAATATCATAAGACATTGTCTGTCCTGGGGAAAAGAATGATTGCCATGGCCAGAGAGGAGCTGAGGATCCTCTAGGTCTGAGGGTTAGTGTATTGTCTTTGGGCCCTAGCAAGGGAGACATTTTAATTTAAGATGTTTTCCCCACCCCCACCCAACAGCCCATAAAGGTGAAAGAAACAACAGACACAAGTTTGCTCAAGTGACACAGTTCAATAGAATCTCTAAAACTCTAAGAATTGAACAGATAAAATACCTCTGGGCTATTTTGTTACAAAATATTTGCCATTTGTATTAGTTGCTGAGTGCAGCCACCCTGCCTGTCCCCAGAGAGCTGTCACTCCATCTGGTGAGGGGTGAGCAGGGGAGGAGAGGTACCACTGGAAGATGGACAGCTGATGCAGAGACAGACAAATGAATGACATCAGGAACCTCTACTAGGGAACAGAGACATCCTGGTACTCTCCGAACATTGGGGTGGGGGATCAAAGACCCAGGACCAATACATATTTGTGGGAGCAAGACATCTTTGCAGATGAAAAGACAGACAGGCCAGCTTCCAGGAAAGGCTGCCAAGACAGGACTACATTAGGTGGGATTGCCTAAAAGAGGTAAGAAAGCTGGTTCCACCTCCCACTTGGTTCTGGAATTGGGGCCAAATGGATAAATCGGAAGAGGGGCCCAGGCTCCCCAAAGTAAGGCCTAGAGAGTGGATGGACTGGGGCACCTTAGGGTGCTTGGATCTGGGAGCTCAGCTAGCACTCCCTTAATTTTGAGACAACTGGAGTCTCAAGAGCCTCTTTCTGGGCCTCTATGAAAAATGGAGGTCCTGCCATGGGGAAGGGGAGGCTTCCCCCAGGTCTCTAGGGACTAAGATACAGGTGAATTCCACCATTTGCAGGTTGGCTGATAAAGGATGATGCAACACATGCTAGGGGCTCTAACCTTGCCTGACTAGTAAGATGGGCCGGCTCCTTCCTGCTCTGGGCTCCTGGGGGCTCAAAGCCCTGCTGGCTCAGGGCTGTTCCATGCTGTGACCCCAAGCAGTGTATTTCCTGTGCAGGACTTTGCTCTGGCTAGCAGGGTGTAAGTGAGCTACTGCAGCAGTCCTGGGTAAGCCTCTCCCTGGAGAAAAGGTGCACTGTGCTGAGACTCTGGTTTCTCAGAGCCTGCACAGTCCCCAAACCTCTGCTGATGCTGGAGCTCATCTGGAAAGTCAGGCATCAGCTGAGGTGGGGGAGACAGAGGGCACTGTTAGCACAAAGCCAGATGTGAGCAAGGAGCAGGACTTGGCAATGAGAACTGGCCTATCCAGGTTACGTCATCAGCCGCTGACACCATGACCTCTACTCCAGAAACACACTTAGACACATTCACAACTCACACTCCTTCATACCCCACATCCTTCCCGTTAGTCATAAATTCCCCTCTATTTCCAGCGCTCTCATTCATCCAATCACAAAGCTCTGTGCTTTCTCAGGCTCTAGCCCTTTCTGCTCCGGCTCTGATGGCTGAGGTGTCTAAGCACGGCACCTATCTGTCAGCTGTTCCAGCCTGACAGATTCTGATGATTTTCTGAAATACGGGTTCTTCAGAACCCCAAGGCAGCCAACTCAGAAAATCACAGGCAGGGAGCCTCCGGGGAGATAGTATATCACCCAAAGTTACTGGAATAGGCCGGAAATGCCCTGGGTGACATCATAATGACCTCTGGGTGAAAACACACATGCACACACGCACGCACGCATGCACCACACACTTACATGTATGCATGTGAAATAGGGTCATTTGGCCCCTCTAAAAGCCTGAGTTGCTTATGCCTCCTATCTGGTTCAGAGTACCAAATCTTGGGGTGTATAGTAGGGACCAGGAAAAGCCAATTCACTTCCGACCATGGCCGCATTCACTGTGCCTCTTGCCTCTTGGGAAACTTTAAAAACAGGCTCTGAGTAGGAGGACATTTTGAGGGTGGTCAGAAATAGCTATTGGCGTAGGACAAAGGAGGCTGGCCTGGCTTGTGACAGGTGGTCCCTGAAAACAGCATGAAGGTGACAACCCATGACACCACCCCTGCAGTCTCTGGGGCTGCCTCATCTGTATAGGCAGGGCATCCCATGCTGGCTCTGGTGCTGGTAGGCCTGCTCAGCTCTGCTCTGCAGTTTCAAAGGTTCAGGACCTCTGGGCCATCCCTGCTGGAAGCCAGTGTACACTTTCCAGAGAGGGACTGTTTCAAGGCCAGGGCAACAGGGGTGACACAGTGACTCTGGAACCCCCTACTTCACCCTGTCTGTGTACACAGAGGCTGCAGAGTCATCCACCAGGAAGCCCTGACTCCAGGCCAAGTCATACCTCTGTTGGGCAGACCGGCACCCCATTCCCTTTGCTTCTGGTTCCACAAGGAAGTTGTCAACCTGGTTCTCACTTGTGTTTATGGATAACTGCCTGTGTGCACTCGGTACTGGCCGAATGTTTAAGGCTAGAGAACCAAGAAATGTCCTTAAAAAGTGCACTTTGCAGACATGACCTCACAGTCTCAGGGCCATGTTGAACTGAACCAGACAGAACTGAATACCCTGCTCCTTCTCTTTCTTGGATCTTTCCTGGGTCTGGGGGAGGCAGGAGAGCAGACATGGTTAAGGGAGCCAACGGACTGGGAAGCTAAGAACCAGTTTCCTAACTATAGGTTTGGATAACAGATGCAGCAGACAAAGCTCCTTTCTCCTACCATGCTTAGGCCCGGCCAGGGAACCAGGGATAGCTTTGATTCAGGTTGGCAATACATATGCCTTATGCTGGGGTAGCCTGCCCCTATCCTGGGGCGTGCTGCTGGCATGTCCAGCCTTTGGCTCTTGGCCCAAGACATGGACACTAATAGATCAAGATTGCAAGCCCATCAGCTCACAGGCCCCTTGGCTTCAGTTCCTTCAATCTGCAATCTAATTAGGGGAGCATGGCGAACACAGAGGAGAAAGCCCATCTGGCTATGGGGGGCCCCTAGAAGAGTGAGAAGGTGGTACATATTGGTGGTGAGGTACTCTAATCAGTTAGTGAAGGATGGCTGGGTCAAGCAAACCATCTTGCCAGGGCATTCTCTTTCCACAACAGTGACCAGTGGCCAGGATTGTGAGGAGTGCCAAGGAGCAGCCCAGATTTCTGAAGGACAGCCCACTGGAACATCAGGGAGCTAAGGGTAGAGCCTACACCAGGCTCCTCGAGCCACTGGAGTAGCGGCGCCGGAGCAGCATAGAGCCTGGGGGGCAGAACTGATGGGGATGGTTGTATGGGGGTGGGGGCGGGGGCAGTGGAGGCTGGTGGATGACCTTAACTGGGGAGCCTGGACCACGCAAGGGTGTGGAGCCACAGGAGTCTGAGGAGGATGAAGCATAGCAGGACAGAGCCTGGCTCAGCAGGGGCTCCATGCGGGCCAAGCAGGGTTTGTCCAGGACAATGACCTTGACAATTTGCTGGCACTGTACCAGGGTGCCTGGGGGTGTGGGTGGCGGCAGTGGCAGCGGTGGGGGCTGCTCCCTCAGGGGGCTAGGCTGTGGGTCTGGCGGCAACGGTGGCGGTGGTGATGTTGGTGGTGATGGTGCTGATGCTCCCCTCTCGACCCCCAACTTGGGGCTGTGCTGGGACGTTTGAAGCCTGTTGTGAATTGACACCTAGTTTAGAAACAGCCAGAGAAGCATGAAATGTTACCACTAATTCCCAGCTGCTGGGGCTGGCCACCCAAGCCTCCCAGAGCCTCCCTTCAGACCTCTCCTGCCTGGTGTGTCCATAGGATGCTTTTCGCCCTGGCTTTGACCCGCCCCTCACCCCAATGCTTGTCTGTCTCTCCACCCACAGGGAAACCACTCTTTGGTGGAAGTATGGAGAATACCAGCCGCCACCATGGTTCTCCAGACCCCAGTCTCATCTCCTGTGAGGGCATCTCCTCTGCAGGGCAAAGTCCTCCCTGTGCACTCTCTCTACCCACTGAGCTTAAGAAGCAAGGCCTTCCTCCTTGTGGCCCAGGGTGTGATTAAGGAGGAAGCCCCATCATTACCATTAAGGTGCCTGAGCCCAGAATACTGGGGAACCTTGAAGGGAGCCTGTGGACCTAACGTGCCCTGTGCTCCCACAGTCCCCGAGGCCATGACCTTTGCATTTGAGAGATGCTGAGATGGTCAAGGGCAGAGTCAAGTCCCTATCACCTTCCTGTCCTACTCAAGAGACATGGAGATCTCCTATCTTGATTCCTTGCATGGGTCAGGAGCAGGTGGCCAGGGCAGACACATCTTAAGAATGTAACATTGGAATTGCTGCTCAGATCTTCTCGGCTAAGATCATGTGTAGAATTTCTGTGTGGGCTATAACTACTGCAGCAGGCTTTTCCTTCTCACAGACACTGAGAGGTGCCTCCTCAGGCATCGCCTCTGAGTATCTAGCTAACAGGTTTCTGGATGCCAGGGATTCTCACCCAGAGAAGTGCATTAACATCAAGGTGGGTATTGGTGGTCACCACACATCCTTGACTCCTGCCTGTGAATTAGAGAGCCTGGTGACAGGCCCATGCTTCTTCAGACACTTCTAAGAAGACACGTCTACCATGTGGGGCCTGAGTTTTCTCTACAGACCCCCATTTATGGTCTGTCTCTGGTGCCGGGGCCTCTCCTTAGAGCTATGACATGTTCTTGTCTGTCTGTCTGTCTGTCTCTGTCCAGGATGTTAATCACTTCACAACAGTCTGTCCCTCTTGAACTTGCATCTGAGACCCATTATGTAGGCCTAGGAGTATGAACCCATCCAGCGCCCTCGTGCTAGCAGCAGAGGCAGAGGAAATGAACCCGAAGGAATGAGAATGATGTAATTCTTCATCTGTATCCTTCATCTCCCTAGCTGGTAGCTAACTGTGAGACACCACGATCTTCTCCAAACACATGGGCCTTCTAGGGGTGGCTGGGGACCTTTTCTCTGAAGATGTTTCTTTCCTGGGCCTGTCTGTCCTCAGGTACCACCTTGTAGGGCTAACTTCTCAGGCACAGAGGGGCATGGGCGTGCTGACGCTGCAGGGGAGATGTCCTCATCCCATGCCTGGGCCAGAACCGCTTGCGCTCTCTCAGAGCCCCAGAGCAGCATTTACCAGTCCTGTTTACTGTCTAAAAGCATAATTTCAGAGACCCCCTTCTTTCCTAGACTTGTGCAGTCTCCATAAGGCTCGCTAAGTCGTCACTAAGATTCTCAAGCCCCGCTCCGAAATCAGCCAGTTACGAGGCTTTTTTCTCCATCCTCTCCCTCTACCTGGGCAGCATTGCCCAGGCCGGAAATCATCCCAGGTAAGGTGTTCGGAGTTCTTTGCTGTTGAGACACACAGCCTGCCAAGGGCATGGCCAGCATCTCTGTCTTCTCGGGAGATGCCCTAGGCAGAAGGGCATGCCACCACTGCTAACGCAGGGCATAGGCTAATCTCATATCTACTAGGATTCTGAATAAGTCTCCAGGAGAAATGACCAGAGACAACCTGATCGGGCTCATCCTCTTTGCTTCCCATGCCCCACCTCACAGCACCCTTGTGCTTGGTGCCCGGATGCTGGGCTACCCAGCCCAGGGTCAGTGAGCCTTTCTCTCCCTCATCCCATTCCATCCATGTAGCCCACAACCTATACACAATTTCCATTTCCCTCCATCTGCATGACAGTCCCACATTGGCTCAGATCTTTAAGACTCAGTAAGTGAAAAGCCTCAGAGAGAGAGAGAGAGAGAGAGAGAGAGAGAGAGAGAGAGAGAGAGAGAGAATGAATGAATGAACATGAGTAGCAGTCACAATAGCTCAGAGAAGATGGAGGAGCGCCTGCCATAGGGGCTTGGCCAAGCAATGCCTGAGGAGAGGGAGCTAGGGCCAAGCCGAGAGGCCATGGGGTGGCCAGATTGCCCTCTGTTTAGGGAAGCAGAGGCTGGCAGGATCCTGGAGCTAGCTGGAGGGGCAAGGCAGCCTTGCAGATAGCCGTGGCCCCTTTGGGCAGCTAGGAGGGAAGAGGGGCACCTTATGGCTGGTCCTCCCTGGGTAGCCCCAAGAGGATGAACTGGAGGACTGGTGACTGGGGTTATCTGCAAGGCTGAGAAAGGGCAGCTGTGGGAAGATGCGGGCGCAGGGCAGGGGATGGAATACCCACCCTGGGGGCTGTTCAGCTGCTGGGGCGGGAAGCTCCTCCGGGTAAAGGTGCCTCCTCCAGAAACACGTGGGGGATGGGGTGCAGGGACAGAGAGAAATTGAACTCCCAGGTATCCTGTGGCTCCCCAGGGCTTGGCAGGCTGCTGGGTGGGCATCTCCCTTACATCTAGGGGAACCCTCCTGTTGGTGGGCATGGCAGAAGACTGTCTATGAGTAGCTGGTGGTCCTCAAGGCTTGGCAGCCAAGGAGGAGTCTATATGGGAGACAGTGTATGCTGCCTCTAGGGGCTGCCTTGGGGCTGGCAGAAGCCAGCTGTGACTTCTAGGTTCCTTTCCTTTGTGGGTTGGAGATGGCACCCTCTCCTCCAGCGAGGAGAGGGTCTTTAGCTTAATCAGCTCATCCCCCAGGAAAACCTCTGAGAAATCCTAGCCCTACTCGGCTTCTTTTTCTCCTGTGCTCACCCCACTCCATGGCCAGCTTCCCAGAGACTAGCTGTTCCAGGGAGAAATTCCTTCTCACTCTCTCAACCCCGGTCCTCCAGTTTCCCCAAGAGCTATCCAGACATCCCTAGAAGTGATCATGGAGAACTTGGCTTTGGGGGTGACTTTGGGAGGGAGCCCAGGCTCCCTGTACAAGGAATGAGAGGACCTAGAAAAGGACCATTGAGTCTCTGATATGGCACATGTTTGGGGGATAGCGAGCAGTATATTGGGGGGAAGTGGGTGTACAAAGAGCATGGAAGGGAGGGCCACTAGTGTTTGTGGGTTTATTGCCCTGGGCTGGGCTGGGAGCTTGGCCCTGGAGGGCAGTGGGCCGGGTCGGCTGGCTGGCTGGCTGGCTGGGGAGCAGTTTGGCAGTGCTTGGGGCTTAACTAGGCGCTGGAAGAGTGGCGTTACCCATGCTAGCAGTAACTTTTAATTGTATCTCTTGAAATTGGTAAAATGGTGAGTCGGGCTGGGGAGGCATTGATTAATACCTGAGAAGAGAAACAACAGAAACGTGAGAAGAGGGACAGGGGGTCATAGGGTCACTCACCTGGACGCTACCAGGCCTCCACTTACCTCCCCCGAGCTCTCCGCTGCTTTCTCTCCCGCCATCGTATCCCTCTTGGCTTTGAATGCAAACAGCACAGGGCTCATTCTCCACCAGTTCTGCCTGGATCCCTTGGCCCTCTTCCTCCCATCCAGCATATCTGCCCTATGGCAGGTGTGGGTAGCAAGACTGTAGGTGCCACACACTCTCCACCGGGGAACCGCCTGGCGTAGCAGGCAGTCTAACAGGAGCTTCACTAGGCCACTTAGGAGCTGTGTAATTTTGGGTAGGGTGCTGCACCTCTCTGGGCCTCCACAGACTACAAAGCCTCTGGAATTCTTTCTGACATGTGTACTGGGAAGTTGTTTTATCCCAGTCAAATCCTTGCCAGTATGATCTGGGAAAGGTGGCTTTTGAGTGGGCCCTGATTTGTAGGCACCATATAAATCTGCTTCCTTTCTCCCATAGGTCCCTTGAAAGAGGGGCTGTCATTTGCTATGGTCACTGTGGCTTAGTGGCATTGTGGAGGTTTGAGGATCTAAAGGCACACCTACCAGGGTGCTTGCCACCCACAGAGCTGCTAATGGTCTGTAATTAGGTCTACATCTTCTCACCACTGGATATGCATCAGGGACCCTGTGGACCCCCAGGGATGGCTTGAGGATGCTTCCTGGCTATGGTCTTCTGAACCTGAGCTCCTTGAGGTTCTCACTCCCCATCCCCAGGATGGCAATTTTCAGCCTTCTGCTTCCCGAAGTGCATAGGAAACTGCACAGTCAGGACACCATGGGCAAGTCCCTGGAGTTGCACATCCAGATCTGACAGAGGTTTGCAGCTCCCACAGAGAAGCTGGGGGGATGAGTAATCTCAGCTGAGAACTGATGGTAAATCCTGCCAGCCCTGAAAGTAGCAGTGCCCCATATCCCAAGCCCTTAGAAAGTAAAAGGGGCTATTGGTTTAGGTGGGTGGCATTTCCTTATGGTGTCACAAGATGACATCTCAGAGAGATGCTTTCTACAGCACAGAGAGCCCAAAGCCTTGCTGGGAAAGGGAATAGCATTCCTCGACTGGTGCAATCAGTCCCTGGGATGCTGTCTACCCTAACCTGGCACTAGAACCAGCTGGAGAGGTATGCATGGCTTGCAACTGCAGGAGTCCACTGCGCTCTTAGCTCAAGCAGCTGTTCTGCGCCTGTGGGTGCTCAGAGTGCTCGCACTATAAGCTCTGAGTGTGGGATGCAAGACAGAGTGTATAGGCTACTGCATGAGCTGTGCATGGGGTTTCTGAATATCTCCTGTTTCTCTTCTAATGTCTCCATATTTGGGGGTTATGGGGGCATGCACAGCCCACCTCCCCCCACTCTCTACCAGTGGGTAAGACTGAGTGAGGTAGCTGGCAGAACGGATAGTCAGGGAGAATCAGGATTCAAGGGCTGAGCAAAAGGAATATGAAATCCTAAGCTCTCTCTGACTCCATTTGGCTAGAGGGGAAATTTAATCTGGAGAAACCACTTAAATAGAGTTTGAGGCTCATCTGGATTCAAGCCAGGCTCTTGGCCTGACTCCAGGGGCAAGTGACATTTCATATACAGTCCTGCACTTTGGGACAGTTTGCAAAGCGGACACATTTCTCTGTCACCTTTTTCCACACTGAGCTAAGGACTAAAGGTTAAAGACACAAGTCTGGAACTTCTCCATGGAAAGAACTAGCTAGAGAAACAGCGTGGCCCCACCCAAAGCCCCCAGAGCCAGGTGCAGGACTGTGGTGACCTCTGCATGGGCTGGGTAAGGGCAGAGCCCAGTCTCACCTGTAGGTGATCCTTGCTTTGATTGTGGGTCCCCTTGGGCTCCAGTGGACCTTACAGAGAGCGTCTTAGTTCCCTGCTGCTTCTCCAGTTCCCCTAAGGAAGGGACAAATATGAACAGAGGCAGCACTTACAGCCCCAGCCCTGGTGAGCAAGGGGATATGGGGAGAGCAGGAAGAGGTAGGGGGAGAGGGCCCTCCACTCTGACAGATTTGGGTTGGGCCAGAACACCGAGAACCAGTTAAAACTTTGTGGCAACTCTTAGTGATGACGATGGCCAGATTTGCTTGACTGTCAGAGGGGCCATGAGAGACTGGTGTGGGACAGGAGGTGGGCTGCTGGGATTGGCACCCTGACTGATGGTTCTTGGGCACGTTCCTTAGCCTCTTTATTCCCCACTTGAGGAGACAAATGGACTCACTGCCCAAGGTCATTAGGAAGATTTCCTGAGGTAAAACACATAGAAGGAGGCCTTACTTGGGCAAGTGTCCCATGTATTAGTGTTAGGACAGTGTGCAAGACAATGCAGCATAGCCCCTAGACACAGTTGGTAACATCTAGTCCATCCACATGCACTTAGCAGGACTGTCATCCCACCCCACAGCTGCTGAGCTTCCCACGAGACGTTGTTCAGTGCTTCCCCAAGGAGTAGACTCCGTAGCATGTCCCAGCTGGCCCTCCACTGGAGCCTCTCTGCTTTAGTAACTATCCAGTTTATTCTCCCAGTGGCTCTAGGGAAAGGCCAATTGCCATCCAAGTCGATTTGACAGGTATTATTAAAGCGTTCTCTCAGTTTCTTGGTTCCATGGGACATGATTCAAGTTTCCTTTATTAAAACTATCCACTTGGGTTCCATTTGCTGCTTCTCTGGCTGTTTGAAATCCAGGGACACTGAGCAGTAAGTGTCCACACCAGCAGTTTGCCCGTGTTGCTGGAACCACACCATTCCCCTACCTGTGTGCAGTCTTACTCAGCTCAGCGTTAGTTGCTTGCTGAATCTCAGAGGGTCCTCCTGACTTTGGGGGAGTTAGTGCCACAATTACACCTAAGTCCAGGGGGCCTGGGTGTGATGTTCACTGTCACTCACTGTGAGAACTTGGACTCCCTTTTTAAGCTCTGCTGGACTCAGTTTCCCTGCTTGTACTAGGAAGGGAACAATATGCACAATGGGAAGTTATAAAAATTAAAGAATGTGTCCTGTCGCCTGCCCAGTGCCAGGCACGCAGCAGGTACTGACATGCGGCTCCTCTGCTTCCCATTTGCCTCCTTACTGACTCATTTTCTCTCCTGCCTTCTTCTGTGGCCAGTCTTCTGCCATCTGCTGTCACCCTACTTTTCCTTCATCTGAAGACCAAAGGCTAGCTTTCTTCATATATTCCTGATGGCTTTCTTGTCCCCCAGTCAGCCACAGAGGCTGTTTTCTCCCCTGCCCCTTGCTGTAATGGATTCTGACTGGATCTGCCCTTCTGCTGCCCTGAGAATGGACTTCTGAGTTGCTGCCAGGCTAGAAGAGAAGCACCTCCCTCAGTACAGCTGAGGCCAGGTGGGCAGTTTGGAGCCATTTGTGACATTCTGACCAGGAGAAAAGTAAATCCACTTCAAGACACACCTTTAAGAATGTTCAAGAGTGAATAACCAAACTGGGTCCCATATGTAACTAGTCCAACCCTTGAAAAGAGTTTGTTTGTGACATCCCTGAGTCCAAGAAAACCAATGTCGTTCAAAGCCAGCATGCACTCAGTACACACACACACACACACACACACACACACACACACACACACACACACACACACACACATACACACACACACAGTAGTAACTCCATCCTGCTGGGTTTCACTTTAGCCCAGTTTTGAGTGTTTTCTTAGGAGATTATACACAGAACCTCTTATTTCAGTCTCATAGTAGAAAGACCATGGGCTAAGCACCACACTCCACTGCAGATGCTACCATTGCCTGTGTGCTAGCACTGGTTACTGTCTCTGAGCCTTGTCCATCAAAGGGGACAAAACAGCTCCCTTGTAGGCTACTGCAAATATAAGCAGAATCTATCTGAAGCATCTCACCCCTAGAACTGGCTCAGCTCCCTTGGCTATCTTGGCTGACACAGCAGTGTTCTAGGTGAGAAAAGCCCTTATGCACTCTAGTCGGCTAGCAGATGTGCATACAGATGCATGCACTCTGGAAGGTGGGGTCATTTCAATTGTGAAGCAACCCCACATTGGGATGGGAAGCTGCAGTGGGCCTAGGGGTGCAGGGGGAGGGGGTGGGGCTCATGCTGGGGCAGTGCAGACAGGGCAGATCCCAGGAGGTAAGGGTGGATGTGTTTTCAGGCTGCCTCTGCCCTTGAGGACCCCATCTCTCTGCCTTGGGAGCCGGGGCCCATCCTTACATTCTATCCGAATCTGTTCCAGCTCTGTCACCTCAGCGATGGACTCTTTCAGGTCTTCCACGAACTTTTGCATCTCGTCGGAGCCCAGGGCGCAGAAGTGCAGCACCTGCTTCTTCTCAGAGCCCGAGAGTGGAGTTGCCAGAGTGATGCCATGGGAGTAATCTGGAAGCCAGGGACACCCCACCAGTGAGCTCCCTGCAGCAGGGAGGCTCGCTCGGGCAGCTAGGTGCAGGGAAGGCCGGTGTTTCGGGAAGCTCCCATCCTCCAGGCCCCAGGACTCACACTCGTTCTCGAAGAGGTGAAAC
This sequence comes from Uromys caudimaculatus, assembly GCA_028551405.1. Classification (NCBI taxonomy): domain Eukaryota; kingdom Metazoa; phylum Chordata; class Mammalia; order Rodentia; family Muridae; genus Uromys; species Uromys caudimaculatus. Next base: position 24,659,773 of record CM052700.1, on the reverse strand, counting down.
CGCATGCCTAACAGGCCGACTGCCTTGCAGAAGGTGTATGTGAAGGAGCTCTTCTTCTTTGGGCACAGCTTGAGAATCTGCCCGGGGAAGGGGCAGAAACAGATGAGCATGCGCATAGACAGGCAACAACACCCAGAGATACTGTGGACATTGTCAGTAGACAAAGATGCACGCCTGTTCACATGAGAACAGTTCCCCCCGGGGGGTTACACATGGGCCGTCACTGATTAAAACCCACCGGAACCCATTACTTCTGCATCAGAAGCCCTGGCCTGTAAGTTCTCCCAGATCTAGCCTCTGCCCCAGGTTGGCTTTATGCTGGTCTCCCAGTGTCCTCCATTTGTCACTTGACTCGGCCTAGCTCAGTCCTATGGCAGCCGTTCCCTTCCGCAACTCTCCCTGCAGCTTTCTTCTGCACGGCCAGATTCTGCTCATTACTTACCTTAATCCAGATGCTCCTTACAGAGGGCTTCCTTTCAAAATCCCATTTAAACCCACAAACTAAAAGCAAGCTCCAAGTCTCCTGGGCAACCTTGTCATCACCCTGTCCCACCCCATTTTATAGATTTCATAGCACCCCTCCCATCCGATATGGTTTTATTCTTTCTTTCTTTCTTTCTTTCTTTCTTTCTTTCTTTCTTTCTTTCTTTCTTTCTTTCTTTCTTTCTTTCTTTCTTTCTTTCCTTCCTTCCTTCCTTCCTTTCCAGTTGCTCAATATATAAACATATTTTATTTAGGACCTCTTGTGCCCTGGGCACAGAGGATCCAGAGGGATAGAAATGACAAGAGTCCTGCCCTCTAGGGGCTCGTGTGGTGGGGGAGCAAGATGGCTGAGAACAGACCCCCTCTACCCACCCAGCAAAAGCAAAGCAAAGCAAGGCACAAACGAGGTAACTTCAGAAACTTGGATGTGTTTTGATGAAAGTAAGATAAAATTAGAAATTGAAAGTGCCTGGGCAGACTGCCTTGCTTGGGCAAGAGGCCACCTGGGGAGGCCACATTCAATTAAAGACCTGCTTGAAGATTGGGAGGTGACCACACCCAGAGAAGCTTTTGCAGGGAAGGGAGGGAGCAGTCTGAAGAGGTCTGACCAATGGGAGGCAGCTCCTGGGGCCTGGGTGTTAGAGCAATCCAGGAGTGCGCAGAAAATGAGCTCAGAGACCTCTGGGGTCGGGGGAGCCTGGGGCAAAGATGGGGGTTCTTTGTTATCTTGCTGGAGCCTGGTGGAGGATAGGCCCTGATGTGCACTCCAAAAAGGTACCAATGCCCTGTGGAAGGGATAGGAGGCAGGAGGGACTGAGAGGAGCATTAACATCCTGTGTAATACAGATCATTTGAACTCCATATTGCAAAAAGAGAGAACCAGCTCATATATATGTGTATGTATATGTATATGTATATGTATATGTGTATGTGTATGTGTATGTGTATGTGTATGTGTATGTGTATGTGTATGTATATGTATATGTGTATGTGTATGTGTATGTGTATGTGTATGTGTATGTGTATGTGTATGTATATGTATATGTGTATGTATGAATACACACACATATACACATTATCACTGACTGTCCACACACACTGTCAATGATTCGCTTACTCTGAGTTAAGTCCCTCCCCCTAGACCCAATGCTCCTGCAGGAATGAAGGGCTACTTAATACAAACAGTACTGAGTACCACTAACTAGCATCACTAACTAGACTCAGGGCTTCAATAAGTGTCTGAGCCCAAACTTCCACTGCACGACAGAAGAGGGCAAGGGTGGGAACAAGAAGAGGGTGGACTTTGCAAATCCTCCAGATGACTGCCTGACTGAGGGGCAAAACTGAGCTCCAGAATGACTCACTGCCTGTGTCTCCCCCCCCCCCCCCAGTAACCTGCTGGGAGGGGATGATATGAAAGACAGGCTTTTAAGATGCTAATCCACTGTCTTCTCAAATTGTTCGCTCTCTGAGTAAGGTTCAGTTTCCATCTCTTCATATTGGCTCTGTGAGTGACAGGCACCGGGGTGCTCTGGTATTCTGGCTCCAGAAGAATGACCTGAGATTGTTGCTGGCCAGATTGGCAGGATGGGGAGAGTGAGAGGTGCCTCTGTGGGATCCTGCACAGGTTTCCACGTGACACATTTATGGAGAAGCCCGAGAGAACAACTCTGTGGAGCTCATTCACCCCTGCCTGCTTCTTGGCACTTGGGACAAGTCCCTGCACAGTGTGGGATGGTTTACTGATTTACTGATGGGATGGACACCTGTTTCCAGAGAGAAATGCACCACACATACATATGCTAGCCAGCCTCTCCCTGGGCCCAGGGACAGTGGCTTTCTCATGCTCTCTCAGGCGGGATTGTGGCGCCAATGCTGTATACCTCACCCCAGGTTTTTGGTATCATGGAGAGGAAAGTTGTCTGGGGTCTGGTTCATTTTCACATTGACCTGTGTCTGTGCCTCACACTCATGGTGTATCATGCAGGAACCAGCATACCCACAACTGCAGTCTTGGTCCAACCTGCCCAGTGCCTCCTTGCTTAGTCTTGCCCTGCCCAGTGTCAGTAGGCAGGGACTCAGGAGAGCACCAGCTCCAGTTATCCCCTGCCCGGGCTTGGACTGCTCACCACCAGCAGATCATTGAAGAGGAAAACTTCTCTCTGGTGTGCGGCTTGTTTCTGTAGCTTGTTCACGTCAGTCACCTCGAAGAGCCGGCTACAGCAGACCAGGCGGCGGTGTGGCATAGACAGCACCTGGAACCCAGACAGGGCTCTACACTGAGGCCCCCAGAGACCCCAGAGCCCTCTTCCCAGCCAAGGGGATCATTTTCCAGAAAAAAAGATGGAGGTCCAGGGAGAGGGTGTGGGCTCTGCTCCTATGGGAAAGGCAACACTTGACCCTCCACCTCTCATCTGGGGGCCTCTAGTCCCTTCGTAATGCCTCTAGGGCAGCATACTCAGAGATAGGATTCATTTATGCCTGTGTAATGAGATTGAGGGATGAAAAACAGAAATTGAAATAAGCCTTCGGAGTGTTCAAAATCCACAGCCAGCCTTTCCCCCGTCTATGACTACGCATGTATGAAATCCTCATCTATCTCTTTACTGCACACCCAAACGCAAGTGTGCAAGGGAGAAGGGAGTATAAGGAGCCTGGGATCTATTCCAGTAACTGACATATCAACTGGCTTGCAGAGCAGATGAGTGCTGAGCCCTCAGCTTTAGAGGCTCCACAGTGATATCCCTTCCTGCATGAAGGAGGGAGTTCACAGGCAGAGCTCATAGGTATTACCCCCCCGCCCCCCCAGTGGGAAGGTCTGGAACATCCCTGACTTCCCTGCACTCAGTGCATAGGGAGCCTCGGGGGATGCCAGCTTAAAACTCATTGCACATTAGCGTGTTTCCTGAGGTTGCTACAACCTACAGTCTCCGTAGTTCATTTTCTGCCTGTTTGCTCATTTGGACCATCCTGGCGTGTCTGCTATCCACTGCCTCTTATGAGGGGTATCCTAAACTTTCCCGACTGGCCTCCACAGGCTTCAACCTTAGATCACTGGCCAGTCCTTCCTGACATCTCACCCTAGTAACAGCAGCAGGGGCAAAAGGGACGGGGAAATTGTGCAAAGGGGAAAAGGCCGTAGTACCTGGCACACAGCACAAACTCGATCCATGGCTAACAGAGAGATGACTTCACGAAAGATGAGGGAGAGATTGGGGGAGATTTCAGGAAGAAAGGAAAGGACAGGAAGTGGAAGATGGCTGGCTAGGTAACTCAGCACAGGAGAGGAGGTCAAGAGCTTCAGGGAGTGCTGCTTTGGGTGGGCACTTACCGTCTTCATGCCCACGATGGACTTCTCCACCTTGGTGACATATGTGACATGATCCTCATTGGATTTGAGCTCCTTCTGCTGGATCCTTTCATAGATGCCTACCACCAGCTCTCTGGGGATGTCCGCGCCATCATCCACACCTACCAACATAGGAGGAGGGGTCAGAGCCTCAGAGAAGAGGGACATGATTTCCCTCCACATTGAAGTACTAGGGAGGTGGCTTTGATTGTGTTTTGTCTCTGACCTTTACCAACCGGCTCCACACTCCCACCAAAGGAAAGATACACTTTTCAGCCACGTCTGCTAATGTCCTCTGCACCCATCTCGTCTCTTTCTTGTTTTCTCCAGGCTCCTACTAACACCTTTGCTTCTGCTCTTCTATCGTCTTCTGTGCCTTGATCTCACCCTGTGTCTCCCCACGATCATGAAGGCCATCTGTCTTAGCTTCTCTGGTTTTTTTCTCTTTGGGTCTTCCCCTCCCATTTAGCAGGTTGTGGAATGGGGGATAGGAGTCTTCCCTCACTGGGAGCTCAAGAGCTGAGCAGGAAGCACACAGGAGGCCGATGCCTGGAGGTGACACAGGCAGGGAGAGGCTCCCCTGTCCTGCTTCCCAGTGTTATAGACTGCTAACCTTTGGTGAGCAAAAGAGCTACCAGATGGAAATAAAAAGTGGGCTGCCAGAGGAGTGAGGAGCAGGAAGCAGATGTGAAAGGCAAGGCTGACGAACATCTTCCAGAAAGACAAGAAAATGGCTGTGTAGAAAACTGCTATACACAGTCAACGAAAGAGGATTCTGACTCCCGAGTTACGGTAGTTAAGAGAGTTACAGTAAGAACATGGAGAAGCCATGTGATCAGTGCAGAGCACTGGGTGGCTTCTGTATCCATAGCTTTTCTTCAATCAAAAGCATCCCAAGATCTTCATTTGTCCCAAACATGGACAGATGTGTTTTTCTTGTCTTTATTCCCTAAATAATACAGTATAACAACTGTTTACGTATTTACATGGTATTGGGCTTTATAACTCATCCAGAGATGACAGAGTGTAAAGGAGGGTGTGTGAGGGATACATGCCAGTGTTTATGCACACACATGCACACACATGAACACATGTATACACATACACACAGACACACACACAGACACACACACACACAGACACACACAGACACACACACACACACACACCTCACATATGCACTTAGGAAAACACAGAACCTGAGCACCCAACAGGGTGCTGGAAACAATTCCTTGGAGACATGGAAGGATAACTGTGTACCAGAAAGCTTCACATGGCTGGACATGTGCTTTTAGACTAAAATGATCGACCCCAAACTACAGCGGATGAAAAAGGCATATCACTGTGAAAACCCTCTACACAAAGACAAACAGCAGAAGAACCTATAAGCTTTCAGACATGGAGGACAAATAACTGTCCAGGGGCCAGGTTCTGGGAGGGCAGAGCAGCAGTTCTGGTAACGCAGAGCGGGGTAGTGCTCACATCTAACCTATGTATTTCCAGTCTGGATTCTATTCCAGTTAGCTCTCAATCACACATGAAGGCAGAAGAAGGCAGATTCAGAATTTAAGCTGCCAGTTTGTCTCCAATGTGTCTGGAAAACAGCTAAAAAAAAAAAAATAATGAGAAAGCTGTGATGTCCAGGAACCAGGAAATCAGCACAGAAGATGCCAGGGGCCAGGCAGTGGTGGCACATGCCTTTAATCCCAGCACTTGGGAGGCAGAGGCAGGTGGATTTCTGAGTTCGAGGCCAGCCTAGTCTACAGAGTGAGTTCCAGGACAGCCAGGCTACACAGAGAAACCCTGTCTTGAAAAAAACCAAAAAAAAAGAAGAAGAAGAAGAAGAAGAAGAAGAAGAAGAAGAAGAAGAAGAAGAAGAAGAAGAAGAAGAAGAAGAAGATACCAGGGTGGTACTGGCAAGGAGAAGAAAGAATCCAGATGTGAAGCACTGATGCTCAGATGTTTCAGTGATGGAAACAAAGAAAATCACCAATCTAAGGGAGACGGAAACTGTAGCCATGGTACTCTGAAGGGTCCACCGAGAGCTGTGTTTACTCAAGGGTTCCTATCCTGCACTGGTTTTAGTGGCGGTGGATGAGGAAAGTGGATAAAAAACTCTACATAATATAAAAAAATGTAAACAATGGTTAAAATAAAAATGTATTAAGTAAAAATCCCAAATATTACAGTATACGTACTGTGTGAGTCCCTTTTGATACCTCAGGGAAGGAGAAGGCTACTGGACAGCACTGCAAGGCACGATAGTGGTAAGCTCAGACAAGTGTCTGATGAGATAGGGTGAGAGAGAAGGTTCTGGGGGGGTGGAAATGGCCAGTTTGTAGACACAGGCGTGACCACGTGGTGCCCATGAATATAAACTGTCATATTTATACATCTTATGTAGTCTGTGTTTATAACAAGGGATAGGAAGAAAGAAACAGCATGTCATTTATTGATGTGGAAGGAACACTAAACACATAGCCAACAGGCTGGGGATATAGCCCAGCAGACGGGGTTGTCTAGCATTCAGAAGTCCCTGGCTTTTATCCTAGCACCGAAAAATAAATCAATAAACAACTGAAAACCATTGAAAGTGCGGTTCGAGGGAATGGCAGGTGACAGGGCAGGCTCTTCTTTTCTGTAATGAGCCTTGTAGAATTATTTTACTTTATTAAATACGTACATGCATAACTTTGAGTGTTTTTTGTTTCAATTTTTGGACAAGGTATCATTCAAGGCTGGCCTTGAACTCACTCTGTAGCCCAGGCTGGCCTCTAACAAGCAGCAGTCCTCCTGCTTTATCCTCCCTTGTGCTGAAGATTACAGGTGCACAGCACCACACCCAGCACTTTGAAAATTTTAATGCCCAGAGCTCTCAGTGGGACATGCATCATATGCTGATAGCTTTGACCTGGTACCTGTAAGCGGTGCATAGTATCGATTAGAAAGGTTTCTCTTGAATTCTCTTGAATGCTATCAAGTAACTGAAAGGCTGAATTCAGCAAACACAGAACCCAGAAGCTCTACTCCCAATCCCTTCTCTCCTATGTCATGAGGTGAGAACGGCTGGACCCACTCAAACACCAGACCAATGACCCTGAGGGTGCCCAGTGGGGATGGTCAGCAGTACACAAAAGGCACAAGGCATTGCTATAGGGCCCTGTGGCTTTGAGTAGGGCTATGGTACCTGGAGACTCAGTTTGCTGGAAAGGATGAAACTTTCCTAGCCTGCTAGGGATTACTAGGTCCTCAAGGACAAATAATATCTGCACTTCGGGCTCATATTCACAGAATTAACAGGAACAGGATTGGGCTGCACCGTGCAGCACCCTCACCC
>CM052700.1:24639849-24652504 GCA_028551405.1 Uromys caudimaculatus | reverse complement strand
GGGGGGGGGGGGGGGGCAGGACCATGAGTTCCCCTGTCAAAGCTCTTGAAGGATTTTGGGATCAGGGAGGCCACTGGCTGTCCACCCTCCAACACCCACCTCCCGGATGTGCTTAGTAAGATAGGTTGTCTGTAGATAAACAAGGAGCATGTACTGGGAGGGTCCCATGTGGTTTCTGGCTGGGAGGACTCACTAAAGGATTCTGTTCCTTTGTTCCATTCAGCCCGCCTTCCTGCCTATACCCGAAGGGCTTCAGTGAGCAGTATCTCTGTGCCCAGAATCATGACAATCTTTCTTTACTACTTCTGTTTCCCAGGAATCAGGCAGGGATGCTTGGACGATGGGGACAGGAGCTGGGAATGGGCTCTCACCTGAAAGCTTCGATGAGACGCTCTACCTTCTGGGCTTCCCCCTGTACGCGGATGTGGGCTTGAAACTTCCTCAGGGCTTCATCCAGCTCCATGTTGGAAAAGTCCATTTCATCCACCACACAGCTGAGGGCGAGCAGAAGGGCTTGTGAGTGAGGTCAGTCCCTGTCAACTCCTCTGGAGGTGGGGTATGAGTTGAGGCCACCATGGAGGGGTGGGGAAACTTGGCTTGTTTCTAGCCAGGAGGGAGTGGAGGAAGAATCTTGGAGCTTTGCTTACCCCTCTGGGGTCTCTCCCGAATAACTTGGGAGGACATCTTTCTTCTGCTACCTCTCATCTCATGCAGCAGCCCCAGGAGGCAAACTATTGGCTGCAGTACCTGTCCTGCAGCCAAATACCTGAGGCCCAGAGCTGTTGCCCGTCACCACCAAGGGTAGAGAAAGCTGAGCTCAGACCTTTCTGTTCTGGGTCTAGGTTCTCCCTGAGCCCCAGAGGATCTCAGTGTTAAAAAACAAAACAAAACAAAACAAAACACTTGTAACTGGAATGAACCAAGCTTGGCGGCTTCTACTTATGGTCCTAGCTACTTAGAATGTTGTGGCAGAAGGATCCCTTGGGTACTATAATGATTCTACCTCAAAAAAATGGGGTGGAGTTAAATGTTATATATCACATCCTATTAAGTTGGATGGAGAGTCCCTTTCTCCCCACCAGGGTCTCTGAGTGGGTGAGTCTTTCCTGGATCCCCTTTGTGGTGGTTTGAATATGCTTGACCCAGGGAGTGGCACTATTTGGAAGTGTGGCCTTGTTGGAGTAGACATGGCCTTGTTGGAGTGGGTGTGTCCCTGTGGGTGTGGGCTTTGAGAACTTCCTCCTGGCTGCCTGAGGAAGCCAGTCTCCTTCTGTTTGCCTTTGAAACAAGAGGTAGAACTCTCAGGTCCTCCTGCACCATGCCTGCCTGGGCTCTGCAATATTCCCGCCTTGATGATAATGGACTGAACCTCTGAACCTGTAAGCCAGTCCCAATTAATGTTGTCCTTATAAAAGTTGCCTTGGTCAAGGTGTCTCTTCACAGCAGTGCAAACCTTAACTAACACACCCTTTTCTTAGGCTGCCTGGAAAGGACAATGCCTTCGGAGTGTTCTCCCTGTCTGACCAACCCCCATCCTTCTGCCTCAGTTTCTTTTTAGGTGTTTGGGTCTTGTGTGGGGTGGCAGGAATCTGGGCATGGTCATGTTGCAGACATGATACTTCTAATATTAGACCTTCCTGCCAAGAGAAGCTCATCACAATATGGCTGCCACATGCCCACAGACTCCCAGGGCTGACATGAGTCATCTGTGTCACAGCTCCATCCTAGTAACCCCCTATTGGCTCCTTCACAGTCTGCCCTTTGTTGTCTGCTTGGGTCTCCTGGTAGACAGCATCACAGAATAATGTGGGCATAAGTCATCTTGTCCTTCAAGATTGCTCCCAGTTGTGAGTCAAGCATGTAGCTCAGTACCCAGAACTCCTACAGAGTGGCCAGCTGGGGCGTAGACAGGCTCTGAGCAGAACTCATGTCTTCCATGATCTCAGAAGACCCAAAGTCCAACTTTGTTGATGTTTGTCAGGAGAAAACAAAGAAAGATGCCATAAAGCAATGATCTGGGCATGAAGGTTTGTGGACTTTAACACCCTACTGTGGAAGTGGGAGAGAGGTCAGGCCCAGAGACTGCAAAGAGGCGGGGGCAGGGGGGCTGGGAAGGAGCAGGACCCTTCCTTGTCCCTCTCTCTGTTCTGGATAAATCCATAGCCACCCTCAGCTGAGCTTGCTGGGCTCCTCTCAGGCTTGTCTCAAGCTTGTCAGGATGGGTTAGTGGATGGAGCAAGAAGCACATGAAGGCAGGAGGTTTGCCAAGCCTGAAACTCAGTCTGTGCTGGAGAAGGCCGCCTGGATGGCAGAGTCTCCAAGTCTGCCCAGGTAGAGACCACTTTGCTTTTTCAATGGAAATCTGAGTATTTGCTTCTGCATTGAACTTTCCTTAGCTTGGTGTGTGCTGCAAGAGACCATCACGGGGTCAGTGGGTGCCCATAGCTCAGCCTAGGCAGGTGCCAGGCATCAAATCATATAGTGTTGCTGTCCCGGAGAAGGAAACAGCTCTAGCAGGGGACACAGAGTCAGAGGAGGCACAGAGCAGGTGTGACATGAACACAGAACCCAAGCCAGGGCCAGACATGGGAGGAGACAAAGTCTTTGTAGTAGGAGTCCTGCAGTCAGAGCCACAGAGAATGGGGCTGGGGAAGGTCAACAGAGAACCGAATAGAGACAAAGAAGCAAAGAGGTGATTGGAGAAGAGCAGAGAGAACAAGAGGAAAACAGACAAGAGAAGAAAGGAGTAAATCGCGGAGGGAGGAGAGGAAGAGACAGGAGAGTCAGGTAGAGATGATATTGGGCCAGGAAGACTCCATGTATTAGGTGAGGAGCCTGAGCATGCAGGAGCAAAGAGGTTGAACACACTGTACCCTCTTACTGCAGAGCTGTGGACCCTTTAAGGACAAGGAAGAGGTCTGCAGGCTCAGCTGGGCCAACACTGACTGGAGGTCCTGGCTCCTCCAGGGTCAGGCTGGCCATAATGGGCTGATATCTGGTGGCGTCCCAGGCCTGGCCCATTAGTCTATCTATCCTTCTCTTCTCTCCCTTTGCTGTTGACTCCTGAACACTCTCTTCCCTTTCTGTGTCTCTTCAGAAGCCCCTCTCCATCTTCCTCTGCCCCCAGAGCTCCAGGCCAGGTTTGTCTCCTACGTGATGGGAGTGGCTGCTGGAAGCAGGGCTCTATGGGGGAGACAGGGAAGGAAGTGACAGCTGAGGGGATGGGATCTGCCCAGCCAAGCACAATGGCCTAGTTCCAGTCCTCTACTCAGGTGACATGCAACCTGCTAGCTCACCAGGTCGCTGGCTCAGGGGCTGTGACTAAGGACTCCAGTAATGAGCTGAGGGTCTAAACTGTCCTTGTTCAGGAGAAGCGGCCAGGCGAAACACAGCTCCCATCCCAAGACAGGGGTGGGAGGACTGTCATGGAGCCAGAATGCCTCTAATTCAGAATCTTCTAGGCTGTTCTGAGAGCCCTGAGTTGTGATGGAGAAGGTATTAATTAATATATGCAGCTCTCTGGATCCTGTCCAGATCCAGCGAGTTAGAACATTTGGAGACTGGCCTGGGAATCTGCGTTCTTTAATCAGCTCTCTGAGTGATGCTTAAAATGGGGGGAACCAGGGGCTGAGTCAAAGCAAAGAGTAGGAGGAAGCTCAGCCCATTGGGAGCTTTTGAAATGTGAGTCTAGCCACTACCAAGCCTCAGGGACCAGTCTTGCAGGGAAAGGTGCTTTCATCCTCCAAGGCTATCAGGATTTCTCTGTGTGGGGGAGGTAAGGGACAGAGGGCTAGGATTACAGATAGATGCAACATCACCCTTCCTTAACCTGCCTGTGATGCACCTCGAGACATCAGTGGTTTATTTTTTATGTGTTTGAGTATTTTGCCTGCATGTATGTATGTGCAACATATTTATGCAGTTCCCTAAGAGGCCAGAAGAGGGTGTCAGATTCCCCTGGAGCTGGAGTTACAGGCAGTTATGAGCTGACATGTAGGTGCTGGGAACTGAACCTAGGTCCTCTGAAAGAGCAGCAAGTGCTCTTAACTACAGCATCAGGGTTTGATAATAGGGGCACTCCTGGAACTTTCACAACCTGGGGAGGAATCCTAATATTTTCTGGCTACAAAGGCCCAGCGGGAAGGGAAAAGAACGGGCAGAGCCATGGAAAAGCCCTCGCTCTTCCACAAAGGCAAGTCACTTCTCGAATAGCTATGGGTTAACCACACTGGACTCGTAGGACCTGCCCCAGCTTCATCTCAACTCTGATATTCCCTGAGCAGGACACAGAAGCAGGGTGAGCTCACAGCCCACCATGATAGCACAGTATGATGCCACCTAAAGTTCCACAGTTGCTCCCAACAATGGCAGACAAGGACACTGCACTCTGGCTGACATGAATTCATCTCCCCACAATGAGCGTGGCCATTCCGCCTGCAAGGCAGGCAGTCAATCTATGCTTTCCCGGTGGGGTCTGTGTCCTCCTGGGGAAGGTGACTGGGAGTCCGACTGTGCTGTCTCCCGGCAGTCTGCTCCTGTAGACACTCATTGTCAGGACTGTCACCCATAACCCTAGTAGCATGGGTTCCTTCAGTATGGGTTTTGGCTGGCGTCCCCTCACCTTTGACCTTCCTCAGTTTCCTTCTCCATACTCCAATTCTGTAGCATCTGCTAGTGCTTAAAATCCCCCTTTCCACCTTTCTGTCTCCCAGAGCAACAGACTGTTGATCAGCTGGCCAAAGCTTATTGCTGCTGGGACCCAGAGCAATTTGCCTCACATCCCTAGTGCCCTGACAGTCTTCTTGGCTCTTCTCATCTGATTTTACACAAAGTACCTCTTAGGCCACCTAGAGCTGTTCTTGCCCTGTGCTGGCAGAACTAGGAGAGCAGGCTACCGTGTGATTCTGGGAGGTTCCTTCCTGCGGGGCTTCTTCGTGTGCCCATGGGGCATCAGCTGGGAGGCTCCCTCTGGAGTCTTGCTTATTGAAGGTTATTTTAGGGCTTGTTATGTGTTGAGTATGAGCCGTTTCCCACAATGCCATGTGCTCGAGTGCCTGGGTCCTACCTAGCAGCACTGTTTTGGAGGTTATGGAACCTTTGGAGCTTGGCAGAAAGAAGCCCCTGGCAGCCTGCTTCTGGTTACATCTCCATTTCCTGATCCCCAACACATTCGGAGCTGTTGTCTCCCACTCCTGCTACTGTGGATGGGCCTACCCCAGCTTTGATGAACTGTAAAGTATGTGTCTCCCTGAAGTTACTTCTGTCAAGTATTTTATTAAGCAGTAAGAAATATAACTAATGTCTCCAAAAGAACATAACAAGCCAATCCTCTGGAATTTAAGAGATATTAACTAATACTTGCAAGTTTTGTAACACTTTCATAGAAGAGACTGTCCCTGTAGGGGAACTGTATAGACTCCGGAAACACCTCCTGTGCAAGCCTGGCCACCTTCCCCATCTCCCTAGTGTTCCTTGCTTCTCAGTGATTGGTGCTAATTGGTTCTCCCTGTGAGATTCTATCTCCCCCACAGTGGAGGCCTGAGAGGTGCCTTGGAGGACTTTAGACACATTCAAACAGGCAGTAACCAAGGATATGTGAGGAACTCCTGACTGTCAGAAGTTGTCAGGGAGGTTGCATAGTTACCTTCCACGTCAGAGCCTAGCTGCCACATACCCCATGAAAAAGTGCGCACTCCTGGCTTCTTATCCCTTCCACCTGCCTTCCAGGTCTTCCCAGTGCTCTGGGAGTGGCTGGCTGGTTGTCTTGCTTTCACCACATGCACGAAATAGCTCCTAAGTACAAGGCTGGGCCAAGGACCTGCTGAGAGTGGCTAGCAATACAAACAGCCTCTGTTCTGGGGTGAGGCACTGGGTTGTTTTATGTCAACTTGACATGAGCCAGAGTCATTTGGAAGGAAGGAACCTCAATTGAGGAAATTCTCCTACCAGACTGGCCTGTGGGCAAGTCTGCAATGCAGTTTCTTGATTGATGATTGATGTGGGAAGGACCAACTCACTGTGGGTGGTGCCATCCCTGGACTGGTGGACTTGGGTGCTATAAGAAAGCAAGCTGAGTAAGCCATGAGGAGCAAGCCAGTAAGCAGCACCCCTCCACAGCCTTCGAATCAGCGCCTGCCTCCAGATTCCTGCCTCATTTTGGTTTCTGCCCTGACTTTTCACAGTGATGGACTCTATATTGGAACTGTAAGCCAAAATAAAACTTTTACCTCGACAGAATTTTTTTGGGGGGGTGTTTATCACAGCAATAGAAACCTTGACAATGACAGTGAGCAGGGTTAAAACTATTTCTTTGTAGCTAAGTGTAGTGGCAAGCATCTATAATCTCAGGACTTGGGAGTCTGGGTCAGAGGATCACATGATCAAGGGCAGCTTGGGCTGTCCTCTTCTGTCCTCTAAAATTCTTCATACCCATTACAGGTTCTATGTAGAGAAAGGAGAAGTTCCACACAAAGACAAAGAAGACATATCTTGTATCGTTTTGGCCATAAAGAACTCTTAGGGGACGTGCAATTCCCCTTGAGATCTGAAAGATGAGTTGTGTTGTTGAGGTGAAGTAGGCAGGGTGAGGAGGCCAGGAGTCAAGATGCGACTTCAGGGGTCCCAGCTAGAAGTTCTAGGGCTGGGGGTGGTGGTCGTGAACTCAGGGTCTGAGACACTGTTCAGAGGACCCTGGGACTGAAGAATGGAGGGTGTGGGAGCTACGCACAGGAGGGGCCCAAGATGAGTCCCACAAACTCAGCAACAGCACTTATGGTGAGCAGGAGGCGGGACTGAGCTTTACCTCGTGATCCTAAGCTAAAGAGGTTGAGCTGCTATTTCTCTTTTACTAATTCCTTCCTTCTCCCCTCTCTCTCCTTCCTTCTTCCTTTCTTTTCTTTCTTTCTTTTTTTTTTTTTTTTTTGAAGCCAGGAGTAGATCCATAGTCTTACATACAACTCTGCCACTGAGCTACACCACAGCCCTGCAAACCCTTATGAAGACCCACTGTGTGTCTCTTTTAGTGTTCAGACGAAAGCCTGTGCTGATGGCTCCCCATTGCCCAGTCTCTCCCTTTGTCTCTGCTTTTGTTTGGAGCCAAACTTTAAGAAGACATCCATGTTCGTGCTGTCTTGTGTCCTGGCCTCTTTTCACATTCCAGTCCAGTGTATGTTCTCATCAGCCTGTTACATGTCTCTTAACGAGGCTACCACTAGTCACCCTGTCACCAAGTTCAGCGGGCTCTATTTGTCGTGCCCTCAGGATGGGGAGCATTGCCTCTTTCTAGGGTGACTCCTTTCTCTTTCTAGACACTCATTTCTATCTGACCTCCATTTTAGAGGTGGCCCCCAGACCTTTCTCCCTGTCTTCAAAATCCTTCTCTAGGAGGCCTTGCTAATCCCAGTGGCTCTAACTGCTTCCTGTAGCTCAGAGTTCATTAGGTTGTCTCTCACACTGGGTCCCCTTATTGCTGGGTCTCCATTGCTCATCTCCATTGTTTTAAGAGTCAATGACAGTGCTACCAAGCTGGGGGCATCTGCATCACAGTCACCACCGCATCTCAGCGGAGCACCAGAGCTACCCTTTTTTCCTGGTTGAGTCACCTGAGGTCTGAACGTCCTTACTGGGTGACAATCATGGGTGACAATCATGAGAGTGTAGGATGTCCTGACTTCTCTTGAACAGACGACAGACTGTGCATCCTTTGTTTTACCTGACATTTGACAAATATTTGGCAATGTCAAGTTTGATCTGCTCTGCAGATGAGATGTCCTAGGTGCAGCATACCCTTCCATTTTAAACTGAAAATACATGTGTATCAGGAAATATCTGCACCAAGGTAACGAGCCCAGGCACAAGCACAGTTAGTTCTATGCGAAGATGAGCGTCCTGAATTCTCACCCACTCAGGTGACCACTCAAGGTGACACAGCACCTTGCTTTCCTCCCACATCTGCCACAGGCTCTGAGATCCACCCACGTCGCTCCTGCGGTAGCCAGAGCTGTGGCTAGTGACCTGGTCCTTTCTTACTCCCTACCTTCAGGTCATCCTTGGGAACCATCCTTCCGGGACACTTGCCTGGTCTTCGCTGGCTCCCTGTTTGCTTTTCTTCAGAACCTTCCACATCTCGCTCCTCCTGCCCCTTCTTCCCGGCTCCTTCTTGCAGTCTTGCCTTCATGCTGCCTCACCCCAACCTTGAAGGTCTGTGGTCTCCCCAGCTTCTCCGGTTTTCTGGACTTGCCTTCTGTCTACTTTAAAAATTCCTTGCGTGGTTAGAACATGTTGCTTTTCAGCTCTGCTTTGGGACAGGCAAGCTGGTCTCCCTTTGTTTCTCTAGAGTATATATGAAGCCGTAGCCTTTGTAGGCCGATTAGATGAGTGAGTGAAAATCCGTTAGAAGAAGCAGGACCATGTGCTGTTGAAGGTTAGCTGGAGAAGACGCTCAAAGACCCTTGGAAACTCCACCCAGGGGCTTAGGAGCTCTTAGAAGTCTCTGCCAAGATGATCTGGAATTGACCCCAGACCTCTGCCAGGGAGGTGTCCTGGAGGATTGCTGATGCTGGCCAGTGACAAAGCAGCATGGCTCACATGCACTTCTTGCTTCCTCCAGCTGCAGAAGTAACTGAGTGTGTGGACATCACTGATTGGACCAATTTGAGAGAGTCTGGACCTGCTCAAGAGGGTTGTGGATGGATCAGCTAGTGAATTGGGGTGGGGGTGGGGAGAGAGGGTTTGCTTGGGCTTCCTTCTTGCCTGTATGTTGGGGGGGGGGGATATGGGGGCTAGAGCAAACAGCTCAGGAGGGCTTGGAAGCAGAGAGGCAGCTGTTCCTGCATCTGTATGAACAGTACACTCTTGCATCAAATTGCTTGTTAACACTGATCTGTTCACGCAATCAATTCGTGTTGCGGGGAAATGAAGCATCCTACACAACTGTGATCAAAACGAATTGCGTCATCTCAGGATGTTTTTTTTTTCTTTCTTTTTTAAAGGAGAGCAAGACAGTGTCTGGCAGACAAAGGAACTGGTTGGGAGCTGAAAATAGGTAATAGCAACAGCAGGGATTTTTTAACTGGCCAGAAGAGATGGTAAAGATATTGTCGGGGAGGCCCAGCTGAGGCCTGGGAGGATGCAAGTAGCTGTATTTCAGGGGAAAGGCCAGGAGATGCACAGACCTGCTTTAACTCTGCAGTGCTTGCTTACACAATTTAATTTAAAAATATCCTCATCCGCTGGAGGGTTATTTTTTTTTTTTTTTTTCTGGTCAGAACCCATAACATGCTCTGTGAAGGCCTTTAGAAAAGTGAGTTGGGGCCAAGAAAACAGAAGGAGAGGATGTTGACTCAGGGACCAACCAGTGTTCCCGTGATGGCGCTGGGACACAAAGAGCCTCCAAAAGGATGTCTGCAAGGTACAGACCCAGGAATCAAGAGCACTCTGCTGTAACTACCCAGACACGACTGCAGTCATTGTGGATGCCAGAACAGATTTTTCTCTTGATGAACTTGGCAGCATCCTGGTGGGCAGGGGTCACAAGTTCCAAATATGTCTCAGAATCTCCCGGCGCTCATGCCAAGCCTGGATTACTGGGCCCCAGAGTTTCTCACTCAATGGGCCTGGAGCAGAGACAGCGTTTGCATCACCAGCAGGTGATGCTGATGTTGCCAGTTGGTGCTCCACATTTTGAGAACTAAGACTGTGTACTGTAACAATGTGGGGCACAGGAAGAGGTCAGGCCTTTGGGTTTGGATCTTGTTTCTGCTGTGCAGCACTCTGGATCAAGCCACTGAGTTTCTGTGTGCCTTACTTCCCTCACTTACAGAGTGAACACAACCCATGTCCTGTCTTCTGGGCAGGGCTGGTATGAGTTTTAAGAAGTCAGCGTACACAAAGGTCCTGGTATAGCAGGACTTAGTAAGTAATGGCTTTTATTGTGTTTCTTCAGATCAAGCCGGTGTTGACACGTTGACCTCTTTTAGCTGAGGTGCTGAGAATACCCCTTCTGATATTGCCTGAAATGGCACCGTCATCCAGCTATCTGAGGGCGCTTTAAAATGCACACCAAGCAAGAGAAACTGGATCGAGTACAGACCTCCTGAGAGTTGGGAGTCACACTCTCTGCTCCGCTCTTTCCCAGATGAGAGGATCAGAGAACAGCAAATAAAGCAAAGAAGAGGGGTGGAGTTGTGCCTGAGTCCCCTCAATGCCCACTGGCCAGTGGACAGGTCAGTTCTTCTCTCTGGGTCTGCTCCACTCAGGCAAGATGAGAGGACTAAGCTACAGCTGAGCCCCCCGGGCTTTCCAGTGCTGCAGTTCAGAAGCAGGGAGTCGCAGGATTTGAGAATGCTGCAGATCATGCTTCTTGTGGAGTGGGCATAGACACTGGTGTCTCATTCTGCCTGGCTGCAGGTCTCAGCCATCTAATAGCTTGTGTGGCCGATGGGAAGCTCCCTAATCTCTCTGTTCCTTGGTTCCTGCATGTCTTAGTCAGGGTTTCCTGCACAAACATCATGACCAAGAAGCAAGTTGGGGAGGAAAGGGTTTATTCAGCTTACACTTTCAATTGCTGTTCATCACCAAAGGAAGTCAGGACTGGAACTCAAGCAGGTCAGGAAGCAGGAGCTGATGCAGAGGCCATGGAGGGATGTTCCTTACTGGCTTGCTTCCCCTGGCTTGCTCAGCCTGCTTTCTTATAGAACCCAGGACTACCAGCCCAGGGATGGCACCACCCACAAGGGGCCCTCTGCCCTTGATCACTAATTGAGAAAATGCCTTACCGCTGGATCTCATGGAAGCATTTTCTCACCTGAAGCTCCTTTCTCTGTGATAACTCCAGCTTATGTCAAGTTGACACAAAACCAGCCAGTACATTGCATTATTAGAAATGGGCGCTCCCACAGCTGCCACTAAGGCAGAATAAGGCCTTGCACGGGAGATTTCTGGAGCTGTGCCCGCCCTCAGCACATCCTGAACACTTGAAACAGTGCATGATCTTTGTTGTGCTTCATGGATATTCTTGTAGAAATCATCAGGATAGGCTGACTCCCTGGAAGCCCCTCCTAGAAGTTTCATGTTAGAGTGGCTGTGAGCCACGCTACTATGTTACCCAGAGGCTGGGAATGGCCCCTCCTGAGCTGGTTTATGAGAGACCTGGCTGGAGACATCCATTTGTGTAAAATCCCAATTCATATGCCTTAAGTCTGGATTTGTTTACCCTATCTTTGGGGTCTACAAAGTCTCCAATTCAGGGAGTAAGAGAGTCCTCTACTTTCATGACTAACTGTTCAAGAGAGTTCTTATCTAGCCATATCAGGTGGCCCAGAGAGGTGGGAGGTCTAAAATTTAAATCTGGAAAGCCACCACTGGTTGCTTTTCCCTCCCCTCCCCTCCCCTCCCCTCCCTTCCCCTCCCCTCCCCTCCCCTCCTTCCTTCTCATACACCTTTCTTTCTTTCTTTCTTTCTTTCTTTCTTTCTTTCTTTCTTTCTTTCTTTCTTTCTTTCTTTCTTTCTCTCCTTCTTTCTGACAGTGCCAGGACTCGAACCTTGGGCTTTATACACGTTAAGTGCCTTACCATTATGATATATATTATCTCAAGACAGCACTTTTAAAAGACACCCCTCTTGCCCCTCTGGGTGGTAGAAGAGAACTTTTCAAAGCCATGGAGATAGCACTAAGACCTACCTTTTCCTACATGGTTCTTTCCCTCCCTTCCTCTAGACCCTAGAAGGGTCTCCCTGAGCCCCAGTCCAACCTTCCTCCCCCAGGGAATTCTGTAGGCAAGGGTCTGCTCTGAAGTCACAGCAGTAAGTGGGCAAGATGTTCTCAATGGATTCCTTGCTAGGCAGAAAGGCCACAGCCTTCCAGACTATTGGGTAATGACAGACAATCTGTCTTCATTTAAAAATGTCCTGAGAAGAACAAGTCTGTTATTTTCTGGCCAACAGATGCATGCTGGTGGAAATGAAGTCATGAAAATCTGACTCCAACATCAAATGTTAATTAGTGTGTACCGGAACTTCACACAGGACCCGAGAAGACTAGTGGAAGGAAGGAAGATGCCAGAAACTTCCTGCTCGCGGCGTTACCCTAAAGCTGCCCTTAGAGCATTCCCACCGAAATCATAGGCACGGTATCCTCCTCATACGTGTGGTTCACTTCAGAAAGAATCATCCACGCTAGAAGAGAGACTGCTCACAGCTGGCCCAGAACATTCTCCCATCCGCTGGCCTTCAAGCCTGCTGAGGCAGACACTTCAGGAAGGAAATAGAGCAGAGCTAAATTCCCAGCCACGTGAAAACTGTGGGTGGGTGGAGCAGTGGGCACAGCTAGCCCTCAAAAATCCCACCTGGCTCCTATACATGCCTGGGCTCGCAAGGTGTCTCTTTGCACATTCAGAATCTTCAGGATTGCAGGGTGGTCTCCAGAACGAGCCAGTCCCATCCTGTTCTTTCCCATGGTCACAGTGGTCTCAGGGCTGCATCTGTTATATTTGCAGCGAGTCATAACTGTGCCAGACTCCTCTAATGCTATGCTACCTCAAAACCAGGGCCTTATTACTTCTAAATCCAGACTCACTAAAAGCTCCGAATCTGGGTAGGACCCAGCCAGATGCTTTGACAGATGTAGCATCTGGTTCTAGTCCAGGTCCTGGTAGAG
>CM052700.1:24601566-24639349 GCA_028551405.1 Uromys caudimaculatus | reverse complement strand
TATATTTGCAGCGAGTCATAACTGTGCCAGACTCCTCTAATGCTATGCTACCTCAAAACCAGGGCCTTATTACTTCTAAATCCAGACTCACTAAAAGCTCCGAATCTGGGTAGGACCCAGCCAGATGCTTTGACAGATGTAGCATCTGGTTCTAGTCCAGGTCCTGGTAGAGTTTTGATCACTTCTGAAGCCTCAGGAGGTGGACCTTTCATCGCCTGTGTTTCAATCAGCATCTTGTTCTTCTAAACAATAACTGTGATAGCTCTACCTATAGCCTTCTAAGACTTCTCTAGCCTAAAGCTCTAGACTCTTCCGTGTTCTCTTCTTGTCACCAGGTCTTAAGGCCCAATAGCCACATGGTCAGCCTTAATAGAGCCATGGCCCCACTGCGCAGAACCAGTTTTTCTGGATTAGCTGTTTTTCTCATTGTTGTGATCAAACACGAAACAGGAAATAACCTAAGTGAGAATGGATTTGTTCTAGCTCATGGTTTGAGGGGATACAGTTCTGCACGGCTGGAAAAGCTTGGTCAGGAAGCTTAAAGACAGAGAGTGTGTTGGGACATTAGCTCACATCTCAGCAGATCAGAAGGCAGAGAGATAGAGTCAGAACCAGGGCTGGGCTTTATAAGCATCTACCCTCCTCACCCTGTATCTGCAAACCAGGAAGATGCCAAAAGATTCTACAACCCTCTACGACAACAAGGCCAGCTTGGGATCAGGTACATGAGCGTGTGACACTTCCCATTCAAATGAAATGTGTCTTCTGGGAAAATGAGCCTAGAGCCCAGAACCACCAGAGGCCAAGAGTACTACGGGCTGCACTCTGGGATCAGGGTCCATGGTGGTTTGCTCAGGCTTGGGCAAGCATCTGAGGCAGCTCCTGCTCTTTTCCCTCACAGGTCTGAAGTAAGAATTTCCCCTCTGAGAGTCGTTCCAACTCCATCTTCCCTCCCACTGCCGCTTGCTGGGGAGCTCTGTGGCTTGGCATGTCTCAGTCTCCGAGGACATGGGCGATTTATGTCCTTTTGTTTGGCAAACAGCTATGTACGGAGTGGATGTGACTTGCTGAATGCCTTCATGCAGGGGCAGGGGAGGCCAGGGCTGTAAAAGATCCCAGTGAAGCTTTTCCAGCCTGGGCAAAGCCACAGACAGCTGTTACTCTCTGTGCTGTGTCTACTGGGAGTAAGGAAGGAGGAGTCGATTATTTAAGGTTTCCAGGTGTCAGGCTGGAGTGGCAGGGAGAGACCAATGCTCCCAGTGTCCTGGCTCTTGACGCTGACACCAGACTCTCTTTGTTTCTCCATGTCCTGCTGGCTTTTTGTAGGAAGATGCTACCTTGTATCTTGGGCACAAACTAGGGAGTTATGAACTTGGGGTATAGGGCTCTTTTTTTGTGGGGTCAAGTCAGTCGAGGGGCTGAGTATGTCAGAAGTTCAGATTCTGGGGCAGGATTTGTACCTACAGAATAAAGCATGGGACATAAGATATTTGTGGGCACAGCGTCATGCTCTCCTCTGTACTCCATCCTTCTCCCCACCCCCAGGATGCCAGCAGAAACGCCCTTGTCTTCTTATTGACTTAAAACAATTTATTCTCTCTCATCCTTCCCCATCCATGTTTAGGTGTGTGAGTTTCCTGAGACCATGAGCCATGCTTGTTCACACACATACAGTCCAGGTCTAGTCTTAATATAGAATAGGCACTCAGTGTTTGTTAAATGAATAATAAATGGTCATTTCATTCTTCCCTGAAGCCCCAGCACTGCCCTCAAGCCTAAGGGCAGCTCTGAGACATTGGCAGGATGACAAAGCGTAGTACATTTAGGCCAGAGAATCATCTGCCCTAATTCATCAGCAAATGCTTTAAGGAATGGGAAAGATGACAGATTTCACAGAACTCAAGGGGACTTCTGAGATCACACAGCCCAACTTTCTCATCTTACAGATAAGGTAACAGGACCTAAGCAAGCACCTTCCCCAAGCTACCTCGCACCTGGAAGCAGAGACAGCCGTTTCTTAAAATATACCCACCACCCCCCTCTCACCAGAAATACTAGCCGATGTGGCTCTGGCTCAAGTCTGGGCTCTGAGGTTGCCAGCTTACCCCCTAGCCTGGTCTTCTCCGGCACAGGCAATAGCAGCAGGCCCAGTCTGAAGCTCATATCCCCCACCGACTCACTCACCCATTGTCTACCATGCCCTGTCTTAGGGGAAGGGTGATAATTAGCTTTCGCTGCATTGTTCAACATAAAACCTGTGTCTTACATGTTCCAGATCAAACGTAGGCTTGGTGCTAGAATGCAGGCCAAGTTGCATGGTGAAGGGGCATGGCAGAAAAGACAAACAAACAAACAAACAAACAAACAAACCAGAGGAAGCCATGAGGGGAGCAGGGTCACTCTTGTCTCCCAGAGGAGAGAGACAATCAAAGTCCTCTGGAAGCATGGGCCAGTTGGACAGAAGGAAGTTAGTAGAAAGTGACAGAAGGTCAAAGATGGAACACGGGGGTCAGGATGGGGAGAGGTCAGGGTGGGGCGGGGTCAGGGTGGGGCGGTGAGAGGATGGAAGTGTGGTCTTTCTCCTCTCGAATTGTTTAGCTTGTTCTGGGTCCCTGCATCAGTTCCTGGGCATCCTTTTGGGACACACCCCCTAACAGAGCTGGCAGGACAGAGAAAGCGGGCCTGGAGGGAGGAGAAGGAAAGGGAGCAAATGGGTACTCCTAGAGTTCATCAGTTCTCATGACTCTTCTAGTGTGAAAGCACAGGCTCAGGCCCAGTTCCCAGAGAGGCAGTGGCGAAGCATTGCTTCTGCCTACCAATGCTGTCCGAGGAGGCCGAGATCCTTCAGACAGGGCTCAGCTCTTGCTGTCCTACCTGCATTGAGACAGCACTCCCTCCTGTCACCATCACTGACTCCAGAGCATACCAGGAGCTGCCATCTGGGCATGTAAGTTTTTTTGGACCATGAGGTGTGCCAGGATACCCAACCTCATACTCAAAGAACAACCGGTCCATCCACAGGGCCAAATCCTCCCACCCTCACAGGTTGGGGCAAAGAGGACCTGTGCTGTGTCCACTTTGCAGCAGTGCTGTGACTGCCCTATAAAGAGAAGCCATCTCCTTGACCATCCACCCAGCTCTGGCCAGAAGTCCTCACAGTGACCCTCCAAGCCCCCAGCCCCACGTCCCTCTCGCAAGAACAGGAAGGACATGCTTTCCCAAGGGCTCAGCGTAGAACCTGTGGGCCCTCATCTTTCCCAGGGGAGAGGAAGCTCCAAGGCTCTGTTCTCCGGCCAGAGAAGTGCAACCCTACCCTCTGGAGATGGCGCTGCTGAGCAGCTCAGAGACCAGCATAGCTGAGACAGTCCCTTAGCTTGCACCCCAGCCATTTCCTGGAGTTTGAGCCATTGGCTCTTTCAAGGGTGATTTTGTCAGTTGATTCATCTTTATGGAATTTTAGTATCTCCCTGTTTTAATAACCCTCAGTTTAGCCCCCTTTCTCCATGTTTTACCTCTACCAAAATGAAAGTGGACCTTAGCAAGGGTGTCCTGTGGCTGCTAGGGCAAGTGCAGAGAGAAGGTAGGCTAGGAGCCGTCCCGAGCAGAAATGGGCCTGAGCTGCACAATTCATTAATTGTTTTTATGCTCCCTTCCCACTCCTGTTTCTTATACCCTTGGGTGTCCCTGGAGCACCCAAAGGCTCCAGGCTCATCCTACCATCAAATGAATGACTGCACCCATAGTCACACAGGAAGCCAGAGCAAGGAGTCCCACCTCCCAAGAAACAATGAGAATTCTTGGGTCTAGGGCATGAATGAACGATAGAAGGGGGGGAGGGCAGGGCCACCTCACGGGCACTTACTCCAGCACGTCACGGTTGAACTGCTTCTTGCTGTTACCCAGGAACTCTCCTATCATCTGGCGGCTGAGGCCTTTTCGCTGGAGGAGGAAGTGGGCCACACCGATGGGGGTGTCAGGAATGAAGCCACGTGAGATCAGGAACTGGATGCCCTTGTCCGGATTTCTGCAGAAGGGTTGGAGTTGGGAGGAGAGAGGAAGTCAAGGCTGCCTGGGGCTGCTGTCTTGTCTCCTATAAACCCTGAGAGATCTATATTCCAGGCCTACCCCAGGGCTCCCTATGGGAGTAACTGTCACCAGAACATCACAGAGGGTGGGATGGAGGTGCTGGGGGTGAGAGGAATGGGGTTGGAGGTAAGGGGGGGCTGGGGACAGGTATGTGGTTTGAAGTGAGAAGAGGACATCTGACTCAACAAGAACTGGGAACAAGTAGAGAAGCTCCCTTCCCTGTCCCTGTCTTGCTCTGGATAGCCTCTATAGTCCCCAGGTGGCTGGGGAGGCTCCTCCTCCAGCCTGCACTGCAAGGGCTCCTGAAGCTGGCATTCACTGGGTCGAAGGAGGTAAATAATCACGAGGAAACTTTCCTCAAATGCTTGACATTTTCAGGACACCCAAGCCTGTGAGTTCTCTCCCAGCAATTCATTTGTATTGTGTTTTGCAAAGGCATCATCTTCCCATCTATAGGGGGAGGGGCTACAGCTGCTTCACTAGGGACAGGCTAGGGGTCACTGACTTGAAGGATAAGGGTATCTGATTTCACATGCATGCAGAAGTGATGGGGGGGGGGGTCACAATGGTGTGCTAGGTTGGAGCTGTGCTCACCAGGCGGCAGCCTGATCTACAAAAGGATGGATGGCTCTGGTCTCACCTAGGTTTACCTCGTGCTAACAGTTGAACAGTGTGCAACCTTCCACCCTCCTGTGAGCCTGTTTGCTATTCTTCAAAATAGGAAGATGTTCCCTATCTCTATAAACTGCCGTGAGGACTGCAGGTGCATCACGAGGCCAGGAGCTGAGTCTCACTCATCTGCGTGGTACAGGCCTGACAGTAATAGTTATATGAATGAATGAGCACAGGAAATGATTCCTGCTCTGGGCTGGGAGCTCCAAGGGAGGAAGGGTTAATGAGTATCTCACAGGGCTACAAGTGTCTATTTCCGCAGTGTGGCCCTGCCTGAGTTCTTGCTGTTCAGTCTTGTTTGGGTCTGTGAGTTCTGGCAGACATTGATTTCTCTCCTATTTCCTAGTCCCCTTTCTATCTGCTTGGTTCTCTCTATAGTTCCTTTCTGTTTTCCACTCCTCTTACATATCCCACTACTTTATAAAAATTATTTTCAAATAAATTGTTATTGTGGGGAGAGGGAATGGCCTTCACAGGAGGTCAGATGACAACCCTGTAGGGTCATCTTTCTCCTTTCACGTTTATGTTTGCTCTGGGGACAGAACTCAGGCTTGCTGACTGAGCGCTCTCCACCGCGACTCTAATTTTTACACCATCTCTTCTGTCTCTCCCATTTCCTCATTCTGTGATTCCGGTGAAATAACACCGTTTCCCTAACATTTTTGTCCTCAATGATTCCTGGTCAGTCTTCATATTGTCTGTGCTCAACTCTGTAGTTTCCGTTTTCCAAGCCACCATTTCACCTTAGAAAGCAATACTTGTAAAAACCCTATGTTTAATATGTTGGTCATCTGGAAAAATATACTGTGTATTTCTTAAACACCGCCTGGGGGCTCAGGTGAGGGGTATCAAACTAGGCACAAACTGCCTGGGACGACCCTGGGAAGATGTTGTCAGGACTTGGTACCCTAAAAGACCTCTAAGATTCCTCCCTCCTGTCCTTCCCTGGACTCCAAGCTCACTCACATGTTGAAGAGGTTGAGGCCGATGCGGTACAGCCGCTTGCGCAGGGTGTCTGTGGAGAGCGTGGGGGACCTGCAGCTGGCTGGGTTCTCGCAGTGGTAGCGCGGCAAGCTCAGGATCACTGCCTGCAGGGCCTCCTTGGAGGCAGCGGCAGAAACTTCTGAGCCAGATTTGGCGGACTTGGTGGAAGTGCTGCTGCTGCTCAGCTGCTCAGAGTTGTCACCTCCCTCGGCCTCCGCCCCTTTCCCTGCCTGCCTGGCCCCTTCCTCTTCCTCCTCTGCCTCCGTAGCCACCGCCTCCTCCACCACGGCCTCGGCCACCTTGGGTTCATGTGCGCTCTGGGCGCGGCTCTCCGCTGCCTCTGAGTCCTCACTGGGTGGATCCATCTGTTCTGAGACTGGGACTTCCGAGACCT
Source organism: Uromys caudimaculatus (assembly GCA_028551405.1). Lineage (NCBI taxonomy): Eukaryota > Metazoa > Chordata > Mammalia > Rodentia > Muridae > Uromys > Uromys caudimaculatus. The sequence continues at coordinate 24,633,213 of CM052700.1, read as the reverse complement.
CCTGAACCTCGGTGTCCCCTGGTTCGGTTTGGGCGGCTACAGGCTCCACTGTGGCCTGGGCGGTCTGTGTGCCCAGACAGTTGGCAACAGACAGGGCGGTGGAGGAGGAAACAGAGATGTTCTGGTTAGCGATCTGCACCGTGACGTCCCGGAAAGCCATCATGAGGGTACCGCTGTGACCCTGTGGCAGGCCACCGGCCTCATCTCCAGACCCTGGGCCACTCTCAGGCTCCCGCGCCGCCTCGGTCTCCAGGCCTGGCTGCCCCGCACTCGGGTGCAGCGCCTGGTGGAGCTGATATGCGCCACTCTCCTGCAGCGAGCACATGGTCTTGAGGCTCCAGGTGCTGAGAGCGTCGTCGATGGACTTGGCCAGGGACTGCACCTGCTCCGTAAAGGAGTCCTCCAGCTCGGTGAGCGAGCCTGCGAAGGTGGGCGGCAGGGAGGGCGAGCGCCCCAGCGGGAGCCCCAGGAGCCCACAGCCCTCCAGGAGCGCCTTCTCAGCCACCAGGCTCTCCGCTGTGGGCGCCCTCACCTTGCGCAGTGAGATCCGCCGAGGCAGGCGGCTCTCCAGGAGTGAGTTACGGATCTTCTCAAAGTTCTTGCTGAGCTGGTACTGGCGAAAAGCGGTTTGGATGGTGCAAGCAGCGCGTCGGGATACCAGGTGACCCCCGTATTTGTGTTCTAGCATTTCAATCTGCAGCAGGGACAGAGAGAAGGGCTCAGTTAGGGAGGGTGGAGGGAGCGTTTTAGATCAGTATAGCCCACCACGAGACCCAGGTTCTGGATCCTCGGTGCACAGGTGCACAGCTTTACGGGGAACCTACATCCAAAGACCCCCAAGCTCGACATGCCTGAGATGCCAAGTCCTTAGCAAGACTCCTAGGGGCAAGATGGAAGATTCCACTCAGAATTTTGTGATGTCCCCTGTGGCGGTGGACAGAGGTGTTAGGATGGAAGCCCCATTTAGATAATCTCCTGATTACGCTTACATCAGAGACGCACGCAGTATTTATGAGTAAAATACTTATCTTGAATTTGTATTAAAATACAGTAAAATGTACTAGCTAGCATGATATTAATATTAATAAAACATTAATAAAGATGGCTGGAGCTTCGTGATGGCTGTATGGGAGTTTATTACACTATTGTTTCTGCCTTGATGCACACTTAAAAATAATTAAAAATGAAAAATTAAACAGTGATGTCAAGATCAAGCAAGCAAGCAAGCAAACAAAACTCCTACTGTGATCCCTGCTCACCCCAGGGCACCTTCAGTGAGCTCACATCACTGCATGGGGTGCTTATGTTTCCCTGGGGGCACTAACAGCTTGGCATCTAGGTCTGACTGTCTTTACATCACCAGCACCCCCCCTCCCATCCAGATTCTGGCACATGGGAAGTGCTCAGTAAATGTGAGCATAGTGAGATGGACCATGGCCCAAGAGTAGGATCTCCTCCAGGGCCGCATGAGTAACAACATCTTTGTTTGTATCAATAGGAGCTGTGCAGCCAGGGCCAGGTTTGGTTAGAGCATCATGGCATCCGTGTGTTCAGGGTTCTGCCTCATTTCCTTCGGCTCCTATCTCTATCTCTGAATTTCTGTTTTTCTCTGTGCTGAGCTCTTGCTTTCTTTACTTTATCAAAACTGCTCAAGAAAGGACTAGGGACGTCACCTGTAAGAGAGCCAACCCCTGACACTATTAATGATACTCTGCTATGCTTGCAGACAGGAGTTTAGCACAACTGTCTCCTGAGAGGCTTCATCCAGCAGCAGATAGAAGCAAATGCAGAGACTCACAGCCAAACATCAGGCAGAGCTCTGGTAGTCTTGTGGGGAATGGAATTGAATGAACTGGAGGGGTCAGGACACCACAGAAGACTACAGACTCAACTAACCTGGGAACATGGAGCCTCACAGAGTCTGAACCACCAACTAAAAAATGTGCAGGAGTGGACCTTCATCCCCTTACACGTTTGTAGCAGATGTACAGCTTGGTCTTCCTGTGCGTCCCCTAACAATTGGAGCAGAGGCTGACTCTGACTCTGTTGTCTGCATTTGATCCTGTTCCCCTAAATGCACTGCCTGGATGGGCCTCAGTGGGAGAGGATGCCCTTAGTTCTACTGTGATTGGATATCCCAGGGTGAGGTGATATACCCAAAGCAAAGGGGGCTTCCCTTCTCTGAGGAGAGGGGGAGGGGATAATTTGGGGAGAGATTTATAAGGATGGACTGGGAGGAGAGGAGGGACAGAAGGGTGCAATTGGGATGTAAAGTAAATAAATATATTTATAAAAGACTAGGGAGACATTTCCCCCTGCACCATGCCCCCAGAAGTAACTGACCATTTAACTATGCCCCTTGGAGGGCTTTGCATTTAAATAAAAGATCAGGCTAAAACTAACGATATAGGGTTAATTAGTATTGCAGACTCCTCAGTAAGTCTCTTGAATCCTTTGTGAGTGAGAAGGTAAACCCAGACTCTGAAATTCTGCTTCACTCATCCTAGTCCCTCACTTATACACTGTGTCCTTCTGCAACTAAAGGTCTGGATAAGTGGGCTGAGAGTCACTACAGCACTGCCATTCTGACATTCTCTGGGAATCAGGATGGAGAGGGGCACAGGTAGATTTGCTACCCAGGGAGCAGATGGACAGGCAAGCTCATCCCTCGATATGGCATTGCCACCTGCTTCCTGGTCTACTCCACCCACCGAAGGCTGAGTCTGGGATGACTGGTACAAGGCTCTAAGCATCATGAGGAGTCACTACAGTGGTGTTAGAGCCATGTGTTGCAGCGGAGGTTTAAGGTGATATTAAAAGCATTCCAGGTTGGGTTTGGAGACATAGCTCAGTGACAGAGGCCTTGCCTAACACGTGTAAGGCCACGGGTTTCAGTCCCAACGCTACTTTAAAAATAATCATACCAAGTATGCTGTCTATCAAATTACTAAATACTTAGCAGCTTAAAATAACACATATTTATTTTCTAAGGTTCTTTACATCAGTAGTTTAGACACCGTTCAACTGGGTTCTCCATGTAGGGCGGTATCTTTGGAGGACTTTCCCAAAGTCAAGGCTGCAGCTCCTTTCTAAGCTTCAGTGGACATGCTAGAGTTCAGCACTGAGAATCAACCAAGCCATAATTCTTCTTTTCTTTCTAGAATAATGTCTGCAGGAGCAGCAACAGATGTCCTGAGGCAGAAAGTCAGGTTTCTTAGAGGTACACAAGGAGCTACATAGAGAAACCAAGTAGGCTACTCTCCAGTTGGGTGGTAGATAGAATTCCAAGATGGTCCCAGCGAGTCTCACCCTGTTGCATTTATCCTATGTGATCCCCTCTCTTTGAATTTGCGCTGGCCTAATTCACGTGATGACATCATACCTGTGAGTTTCCAGTATATTAGAAACATGTTTCCCATCAATTGACTTTCAGTTAACCAAAAGAAAAATCGTCCTGGTGGGTTTGATGCAATTGGGCAAACCTTCTAAAATAAGATAAGACCTAAAGTGGGTGTTTCCCCCATGTCTCAGGCTGCCGTGCTGTGGGGAGTAAGGTGAACAATGTTCCCTCTACCACCATTGTTTATCCCTTCTCAGGGACCATGAGGAGTCACCCAAGGCCCAGACCTCACATCTCTTTCCCATTTCTATTTCCTGGAGAAACCAAGACCCAAGAGAATCTTGACAGGTAATAGGATTCCATAAGCAATTGGAAGAAGTTGTGGAAGTTCATTGCCTAACACAGCTCCAATATGGTATAGAATCTCTTTGTTTGGTATGGTATTGCACTGGTTAGGTGATTTTGTTGTTGGTTTGGTTTGGTTTTCAACTTGACACAGTCTAGAGTCATCTGGGAAGGGAAACCCTTAATTTAGAAGATATCTTCTTCAGGTTGGTCTGTAGGTAGGCCTTTAGGGCATGTTTTTGATTAATGGTTAATTGATTTGGGAGGGCTTAGCCCACTCTGATAGTGCCACACCCCTGGAGAGATGGTCTTGGGTTTTGCAAGAAAGCAGTCTGAGCAAACTGAATAGGAAAGCCAGCGAGCAGCATTCTTCCATGGCTGCTGCTTCAGTTTCTGCTTCTAGGTTCCTGCCTTGAGTTCCTGCCCTGGCTTTTCTCAGTGATGTACTGTGATCTCTAATCTAAACAAACCCTTTCTTATCCAAGTTGCCTTTGGTCAATATGCTTAGTATATCAATTGAAAGCAAACTAGGATAGTTATTGTCACACCTAGAGGCAGAACACAGGGCAAGATGACTCTAAGAGGGTTCATCTTCAAGCTCAGTGTCTATGCTGTTCGAGAAAGCCAATCATTAAATTCCTGTCCCTGTCTTACCAAATCATTCTGATACTTTAATCCTCTATGATCCAATCTGAAGTGTCTCCTAGTGGCCCATGTTAAGGTCAAGGTAAAATGTTAAGGCCTAGGTAACTGTTACCTGGCTAGCCTGCCATTATAAGGAAACTTTATCATATGTTTCTGCTGTTACTAAGAACCTTTTAATGCCAAGTCGCTTATATATTCTGTGCTCTTGGAAACCAATCATGATAGAAGTCAGTAAAACTCCTTTGTATAATTAGTTATCCACAATAAGCTTGGACCCGAACCAACTACTCAGCAGCACTCCTTGCGCCTGTGTATAAGCTTTTATGGTATTTGTCTTTATAAGCTGCCCCTGGGATGGACCCCAGCATAAGAGATATAAGAAACTATTTAAAATAAGACTTCCATTTTGAGTAGGGGTCAAGTAAAGTTTAAGTTCCCAAGACCTCCTTGGGAACTGACATCCTACTTGGCAGAAAGAGACATGTATGTGGGCAAGTGACACCCTGGTTGGCAAGTTAAGACATAAATGTTAGACAAGTCCCATCCTGGCAGACAAGTTAAGACATGAATGTTAGGCAAGTCCCATCCTGGTAGACAAGTTAAGACATGAATATCAGACAAGACAAGTCCTCTGCTACAGTTGAATGCCCAACCAATGGGAGCAGGATAAGTGTACAACAAAGACATGTTCCTAAGGAATTCTCCTATCTCTAAATTCTGATTGGGGGAATAACTTGGCACAGATGTTTGTAGATGTCAGGCTTAAAAAACCCCATAGGATCTTAACTTGGGGTCATGGTTCAGTTCCAGAATCTGGACCGTGTCCCTGATTGATCAGTCTTGGGGTTATCTTTCAATAAACCATCCCTATTTGACTGAGATCAGTGTCTGAGTGGTTTGTGCAGCAATTTCCGGACCCCAACCCCATACTTTGAATGCATATTCTCCAGTTAGTAGCACTGTTTTGGGGGAGAATGTTGAGCCTTTTAAAGAGGGTCTATCTGGTAGAAATAGGTAAGAAAAGACAGGTTATAGACAGCCCTTCCTATCAGTTTCTGTTTTCTGATGACGTGAACAGCCCCTACCACTATGAGCTGAGATGCTCTGCTATGCTTTCTCTGCAATGGTGGCCCAAACATCCTCAAACTGTGAGCCAAAATCCTTTTTTTCTCCTTTAAATTGTTTACCTTAGGTGTTGTGGTCACAGCAAAACTAACCAGTGCAGAAAACTGGTGCCACAGAAAAGGTTGTTACTGTAATTAACTCTGCCCATGAGGTTTTGAGGCCTTTGGAACTAGTTTGTAGGAGGAATTTGAAGAGTTTGGAGATACGAGTTTCAGAAACCATGGGATACTGTAAGCAGAGGTTGATCAGTTGAAGCCCGGGAGGCTAGAATGGTGATAAAAACATGGACAGTAAAGGCTGTACTCATGAGACTTTAGATGGGAACAAGGAGTCTACTGGGAACTGGGCTACAGCCATTTACATGCAGCCTGGAAACAGTTTGTTTGCATTCTGCCTGTACCCTGAAATTTTAAGTGAGACTGAATTAAAAAGTAACTTCAAGACAGTTAGCATTCAAGTTGTGATACGGTTTTTGTTGCATACTTTCAGTCAGGTAGGTAGCCACAATTTGGAACAAAAGGCCACACAGAAAGATGAAAAATGCTGTTTGTCCACAGTAGCAGCTACGCTGGCTAGTTTTATGTCAATGCCGCAAGTTAAAGTCATCTGAGAGGAGGGAACCTCAGTTGAGAAAATGCCTCCATAAGATCAGGCTGTAGGCAAGCCTGGAGGGCATTTTTGTAATTTGCAATTGATGGGGGAGGGTCCAGCCCATTGTGGGTGGTGCCATTCCTGGGCTGGTGGTCATGGGTTCTAAGAGAAAGCAGGCTGAGCAAGCCATGAAGACCAAGCCAGTAAACAGCATTCCTCTGTGGCCTCTCTATCAGCTCCTACTTCAGGGTTCCTGCCCTGTGTGAGTTCCTGCCCTCACTGCTTTTGATGATGAACTGTTATATGGAACTGTGAGTGAAATAAACCCTTCCCTCCCCAAGTTGCTTTTGGTCATGGTGTTTCATCACAGCAAAAGTAACCCTAACTAAGACAGCAGCACATTTAAAGTGGCAAGACCGCCCGCTGGAGACTCCGGAGTGTAAAACTGCAAACTCATTCAAAAGACTTACCTTTGAAAAGAGAGTGCCACTGGGGCATTCCACTTGTAAAGGACTGCCTAGAGAAGGATTTTCCCAGGTTTAACCACACAGGCACTCAGAGGCTGCTGTGGCTGTGGTCTAAAAAGTCTGGCTACTGCTGAAGCTCTGGACAGAACTTGGCATCATTTATGTGATGCTGGTTTTGTAGGCATCCAGAATACAAGAGTTATGAGGTCACAGAGGATTGGACCCATATTTTTAAGGAAGGGCTGGAAGGTCAATGGGGCCATATCCCCATTTCAGAGATTCCCTGACAGAGAGAGATGCATGAAACTTTGAGGGTAAAAACATGAGATACAATAAGACCTCAGGATGCTTGAGATGCCAAGGATTCAGAATATCTGTCTGCCAAGGAAAACTGTGGGCATTGGTGGAATCAGCCCAAGAAAGAGGTCATGTGGCTTGCAAATGGCAGGATTGCACAATCTTGATAGAGTTCAAATGATGTCACAACCACCAGTTCTCAGGATCGGGGCTAGAAAACTTGACATTTCCCTGCTAAGTTTTGGTTTTGCAGTAGTCCTTCCTACCTTTTGTTTCTGTTTTCATTTCAACATTTTTGGAATGAGAATACTTACTTTGTGCCATTGCATATTAGAAGTAAATAACTTTTTTTTTTTTTTTAAACAGAAGCTCACAACTAAGAGACTGCTGTGAGTCTTCATAAGACCCTGCAGCTTAGATCCCCCCTCTAACTTTTGGGGGAATATATGTATTATTCATAATGTTCAGTTTAATAAAGGCAGTTGTTTTCAAATATATCACGTACTTTGACATATTTGCTTCTACTCTTTCCTCTCTTTTGTTCCCACTCCCCTGAGGCTTGGGCTTATGAATGGTGTTGGAACTGTTAAGACTTAGATATGCTTAGATTTGGACTAAATGCATTTTGTATTATGATAGCCATGGATGGAGTGTTTTGTCTTGAATGTAAGATGCCCCCACTGGCTCATACTTTAAATGCTCATTTTTGAGTTGCTGGTATCATTTTGGGGGCATTTTGGCATCATTGTGGAACTTTTTGGAGGTGGAGACTAGCTGGCTACTAGGGGTGGATCTTTGACGGTTATACCCAGGGTCTGGTTTTTGTCATGGTCTCTGGTTCCTCATCTATAGTTTTGCAAAGAGCCCTACCACATTCTCCCTCCAGTGTGGACTGAGCTGTAGCTCCATGCCTTGCCTGCTGTGATGGAACTAAAGCTATGAAACTTCTGCTTTCCCTTGAGTTGTCTCTGAGAGCTGGGTGGTCTCAGTGATGCAGACAGAATGGAAACAAAGTCCTGTGAAGGCAAAGGCTTTGCTTGCCATTTTCACTGTCTGATCCCCAGACTTTGGACAGCACCCAGCACCCAGTCAGCATCCTATGTAGTGAATAAACGAGAGAACAAATCCCGTTATCCAGCAGACCCAGAGCAAATGGTCCCATAGCATCTGTCTCCTACGGATGTTCCCGACAGACAGTCCCTCATCCTTCTGTTTCTTAACTGCATTTCCAGCTGCTACCCTTCTGTCTGCAGCTTGTCTCCTGCTTTCTGACCCTCTCCCTGTTCTTAGAAGACTAAAATACAGCTCCACTAGACTCCCCTGTCCACGAGACAGTAGCTTAATTTCTTTCTGGTTTCCACTGAACCTCTTGGATGACTAGTGTACACTCCCAGGCTCCTTCCCAAGCAGCCAGACTCCCGAGGAGTTACCTCCTGCTCTACTTCGTTGCTCACTTGTTCTACACACCCTGTTACTCTGAGGTCTTCCAAAGTGATGCTCAAGAAGACTAACTGTGTGGGTTCATCAGCACAGGTCCTCTCTCTCCCTCCTTTCCCCTCCTTTTCCCTCCTTTCTGCAGCTCTTGATGCTCCCCCTGTGAAACTCCTTGGCACCCAGAACCCTTGTCCCTAGCCAGACAATCAATCCCAGATGCTAGCTATAGAATCGCATGCATGCCAGTCAGAAATGCAATTTGTGGCCATTTTCAATTCTCTGCATACATTTTCTGTTTTCCCCTATCCATTTCAGAGCATCTTCCATGTTTTCTATGTTGGGAATCTAAGGGAGCAGCATTTGATGGCTGATAATTAGCAATTAATTAAGCATCTTGGGGAAAGCCTTTCTCAGGACTCCAAATATATCCCCCAGCGACTCTCTTCATGCCTTGGCCACTATCAGAATACCACCCTAGTAACTTAATGAGAAAACATCACAAAAGAAAATAGTACCTTTCAGATTTGCCTCTTCTGTGCTAGTGGACCTTGGGCATGTTTTTAACATTTCTTATCCATTAAGTGAAGCCAATTTTGCTGACCCTGAGACTTGTGAAACTTAAATGAGATTGTGAGGCTCCCAACATGTGGCGTGTGCTTAGTGAAAGGTAATTAGTTAGACATGACAGTAATGGGCATTGTGTAAGTCTCAGATCCATCTCCATCCCGACTCATGATCTTAGAGCCACATGCTCAACTTTATGGATCTCTGTGTCAGATGCTAAAACGCCAGTGTCCTACCTCACCCACCCTAACCAGCTCTGCCTTCTTTGTTTGCCTCTCAGAACTTTGATTCTTACACCATCCAGTCTAGGCATGTTGGGTTTATCCCTGTGTCCTACTTTGCCCTGCCCTGAGAAGTCAGACTGAGGCCCTCACTTCACCTTTTTGCAATCATGCCTGATCTTTCTGTGACAATGTCACTACAAGGAGCTGCCTGTGACGACTTACTTGGGCCACTCTAAGAACCTCCAGGCAGGACCATTTCTGCTTCTGTCCCTTCTTCATTCTGACAATCTATGAACCTAATCTGCCTTTTTAAAATGAGATGGAAGCACAGGTTTTCTGTTGTTTTAGAGTCATCACCCACAGGAAATGGAAACTCTTCTCCCTTGTTTTCCAACCCAATGTATCTGGCCAGGTTAACTTCTTGTTCTTTCTGTGCAGCTTATATGGCACCTAGCCCCACCGCTAACTCTCCCTAGCCACACGAACCTCTTTGCTGGGCCCCGATTCAGCCTCTCTTCTCCAGGTACATGTTTCCCTTTCTCCAAGACCTGTTCCAAATATGCCCCTCTCTTCCAGAAGGCTGTCTTAACAAGCCAGCCAGTCAGTATGGAATGTTGTTCAGACTGGTCTTTGACACTCTGTTTTCCCATGAATTTGGGGGTATATTTAGACTACCTACCCCTCTCTTTGTTTGCTCTTTTCATCCCAGGCTCAACAGGAGCATTGGTTATTAGAGGCATTTGCTATGCTTCTGTTACCCTGGATACTCAAGCAGTGCCTAGCCCAGAGAAGCTGCTCATGGGAAGCACAGAAATTCATTATTACTTCATCGCCCTCTGCCCCAGGCATTTTGCACAGCCATCCCCTGCTGGCTCCAGCTGCTTCCAGTACTGCCTTCCCATCCTTTACAGCCACCTATGATGATTGCACCTCTGCTGGCTCTGACCCCTCAGCACTCCCATGCTGCCCCTCAAAGCCATCCATTGTGCCCGGTGCTGGGCCAGACCCATGGCTGGAGTTTAGTAAAGGAGTGTGGCCACGAGCTAAATGAACTTTTTTCCTATGCTTGGGGGAAATAAAAACCCAGACTTTCTCTGTGGTCTAGGCTGGGAGCCAAACTCTCCACCTTTCCTCCTCCTCCATATTGCCAGACAGATTCTCATAGGACTGGAGAGCTCTGCAGTGCTCAAGGTCAGGCTTCCCCAGTCACTTCAATCTGTTCTTAACAGGGTCATGTGGAGAGCTAAGGGGTGATGTGGCAGCCTGGAGTGCCCAGGAAGGTGGAGGGGGTGGCTGGACCCACTGGCCAAGGAACAGCTCTGTTCACTTCTCCCTGAGCCCATGATTCATAGGAAATAAATTATGACCCTGTCTGCTTCCAAGAGAATGCTCGCCCACCTCCTGCCAGGAGCAGCAGTGAGGGGCTCTCAGTGTCCTTAGAACATGTTCCCTTTTCTCAGAGGTCAGCCCAGCTGAGCCTGTCGAGGGCCCTGAGAGATGGCAGCAAGTGAGAGTGGAGAAAGAGTTGCTGGCTGGGGGTGGGGGATGGGGTGGGGGATGGGGTGGGGGCGGGGAACAATGCTGAGGAACGGATCTTCTTTCAAAATGAGGGAGGGTTTCCTCTGGCTGAATTTCTCGATGGAGAATATTAAAGCCAGGTTATGAATTTCTGGACCTTGCAAGCAAACCCAAACATCAGGTTGAGAGCAGAGACCCCATGTGCAAAGCTGCGCCACTTTGAACAGCAGGTCGGGCTGAACGCATTGACCTGTGGAGCCTACACGAGGAGTTGACTGTGATGACCAGAGATGGGAAGGAACCAGGTTAACACCATGGGCTGTGTCTTACTTAGTCTTCCCATCTATGGTCTGGTACAGTAACAAGATCCAGATCTGAGACACAATGTGGGTGGGGCAAAGGCTTTGCACAACGCCTAACAGGTAACCAGTACTCAGGTAGACTAGATGGCACTTACATGTCACTGTCTACCACGGGAAGACTGACTCTGTGGCAAAAGGGATTGTGTGTTTTGCATTATTGGTGTCACCAGGTCTCACAGTGAGCCCAGAGGGGCAGGGTAACACTCTTTCTGTCAATGAAGCCAAGTGGGGTATCACTTCTGTGTAGTCTTGTCTTCACCCCACCCTCCACAGACTGGTCCTCTGGCTCCCTTCTTACTCCTGGTAAAAATCTCACCTTCCTTCAGAATAAAAAGAGCCTAGGAATGCTTCAGCACAGCACTAGAGTTCACAAATGAGGAGACAGGCTCAGAGAGAAGAGGCGATTTGGAAACCTAGCCAACCACTTCTTGGCAAGGTGCCTCAGGGTAAGGCCGGACTTTGAAGCTTGGGGTCTAGAAGATAGGCCGAAGGAGAGGACCAAGTGTCACACCTATGGGTCCTGGATTGGGGACATTGCCTGGATGCTGCTGACCACAGCTCCATGGCCCTGAGGTTTGGCAAGATGAGGGAGCTCTACAATCTAGACAGCCAGCCAAGATGGCTTTTTCGGCAGCCACAAGAGAGCAGGGTACAAGCTCCTTGGAAAGCTGCAGGATTTGGGAATCACATCAGGCTCTTCTTAGTACAGAGGGTATAGCTGCTTCCTAAAGGGCGTGTGGAGCATAATGCGTACTCTTTCTCTCTGCTCCCTAGATTGTAGCCCCAAGGATCATTGCAAGAGGAAGTGAACAGACCAGGGAAGAAGGGGTAAAGGGTATTGGAGTTGCGTAAGGGGTCCTCTTCCTGGGGCAGGGTCTTGGGGAAGGGGTTAGTGAGGTGCAGGGAAGCACGGGGCAGATGTCTTTCACTCACTCATTCCAGGCTGAGCATTTCCTAGAATCCAGGGACTATGCTGAGTGCAGAACTGTGGTGAAGAGCAGAGCAGCAGTCAGTGTACCACTCTGGGACCACAAGCTGTCCGTGTAGATTATACTAAGAAGTACAACCTCTGCCCCACCCCCACCCTACTCTCACCCCTACCCCCACCCCCACACTGTGAGTGTTCAAAGGACAATCCACTCAGCTCTGCAAGAGCCAGAGAACAACATGGTCCTAGTCTATATGTGGGGAGACTCCCAGACAGCAGTGTAAGCCATGGGCACTCTTTACACGTGCTCACCCAGCTTGGAGCTGCTGGATGAACCTAAGTGTAAACTGAGACCACCCGAGAAGCACAGTGGAGCCAGCTTAGGTTCAGCACTTCCAGTGGACGAAGCAGCCTGAGTGAAGAACTAGAGGCAAAGGCTAGCCAGGGGGATTCAGGGACTGTGAAAAGGAACAGCAGGGACCCTGGAGTGGGCTTGGGTCTGTGGCAGGGGTGTGCAGAAAAGATTTTGTACTGCACATAAAGGCAGCCATCAAAGGTTTCAAGCAGAGAGCAGCATGATCACAAGTGCACTTTGCAGTGATGACTCAGCCGTGCTGTGGAGGCCAGGGTAGAGAGGCACAGCTGAAGCTGGAGCTGGCAGGAGGTGACCCAGGGGTACAGGCTAGCCCGGCATTAAGTGGGGTGGTGGGAAGGGTGGGATTTGGAGAGAAGTTAGAGGTGATCTCAGGAAGGGTTGAGGATGGAGATGACATAAGCTAACAAGGAGTCAGAGAAATGCTTCTAGGTCTCAACTGGCTGACAGGAAAACCTGGGTGGGAGAAGACTGGGGAGACCATGGTTACCCACACCCCCAAGCCTGAGAACTGCTGGATTTCATGTGTTGTAACTGAAGGGTCAGAATACTAATCCCTCTCTCTCAAAGAATTCTAAGCAGTTGGGACCCAGTTTAGGTTTCAGGCCCATTCCTATCTCTCTTTGTCACAAAGCCATTCTTCCTCCTTTTCGGTCTTCGAACATCTTTTCTTTGGATTTTGTTCCTGATAGCTCTGATATTTTCATACATTTTAAATTAACTTTTAGTTGGCCTAACAGTGATATTTATTGTGGCATTTCATACTTCGTTTTCCTTCTATAATGACTAGGGTTTTTATTAATTTTAAGAGGCCCCTCCCCATGGCTTAATTTCACCACCACCACCCCCCCCCTCGGGATGCTGAGGATAAAGCCTGCCCCATAAGCTACAAGAGTGTTCTGCCACAGAACGTCTTTTTAATACGAGGTGCTGAGCTGGGCACTTGGAGGATAATGCCGAGAGGCCAGACAAGCTTCTGGAGAGTCGAGGAAACACCTCCATACAAGCTGGAAATTAGGAGGCCAAGGGCAGGAGCCCTTGGGAGAGGAAGAACTTCACAGACAGAGGCAAAGGGGGTAGCACACACAGCCTCAGAGACCCATAGGAGCTAGCTGAGGCCCAGAGACAGTCAACAGCTTGCCCAAGGCCACACAGCTCTTTAGCAGAGATGGGGGAATTCAGTCTACTGTAAATGTGTCCAACACTTCAACTAGCTTGCTCTGGCCTCCTCAATGCCCCTTTGCCCACTTCTCCTCCTGTCTGCCCTACCTATGGTTGGTCTAGAAAGATACAAAATTCAGGAGATGCTAGCTGTTCCTCAGGCCGAATTCACATGATATACTGACCCAGTCCTAGTGGCCTGAAATGCAATCCCATCGGTTAGAATCAGGCTCGCCACTAACAAGCTAACAAGTCACCAGTCAGATTTGAACCTGCTACAATTCTCCATTCCCAACACATCAGCTAGCACTTGGACTAATTTCTCCTGCTCAAGTCAGGCCTTCCTTGGTTTGGTTGATGGGACTCCAAATGTGATTGCCAGCCTTCCGGCGTGGGGAAGATGCTTGACTTTTCTCCTTGGTGCCCGAATGCTTGTTGCTTCGTGTATCATAGTTACTAAAAATAATACCTACTCCTACCAGTACTTACTACGTCCAAGATACTTCGCTGGATGCTGAGGGTGGGGGAGGGGAGGGTACAAAAGATGGCTCCTGCCCCAGAGGGGCAAAGAGAGTGGTGGAGTGTGTTCACAGCTTACCCATGCCCCAAGTCATACTGTCCTGATCCTCATAGAGCATTATCCAGTGACAAAGAGCCCAGGATCACCCAGGCCAGGCAGCTGTACCTAATCCTTAAGCTAAAATGCTCTCGATCCTCAGTGTTCGTTTGCCAGTATCTCTGTATGTTCCTGGAAGGATAGAAAATGCATCCCCTTGCTTTCACATGCCTCAGCCCTTCCGTACTTCAAACTTGTCTTCTAGTCTATGGTCTCTTCCTGTGACCATAACCTACTCTGTTTCCCCCCAGGACTCCCAGAGTTCTCATTTTGTATCCAGAATGCAGAAGAACCAAAGAAGTATGAGGTACGCATTCCTGGCTGGGCATCCCATTGTCCTGGATCTGCTCTGAGGCTGTCCCAACCTCACTAACAGATGACATCTGTGAGTTTACGCTCAACCAAAGCCCCGGGCTCCTGCTCCAGGGCCCTGTTCTCACCAGACACACAGAATAGCGAAGCTTTGGGCATTGCAAGACTACAAGCAGAATTTTAGAATTCTTCCTATGTTCTCTGACTTATTTTTATTTAAAGCATCAGTCTGTCCATTTAAAAAAGAAAACAAATCTTGGATTCAGTTATTAATGTTCTTGCTGCTGCTCTTCAGCCACATCTTATTGGAACGCTTGATAACTGTAACTTTCATATTTTTATCCAGTGGATTCTCAAAATGGGGGACTAGGCAGAACCAAGGACAGTGGTCACATTCCCTGGATAGAAAACCAGATAGAAAATGCTGATCATTTGGGGTTTTGCTTCTGTTTCGCAAGTTCTGCTTTTGAAAAACCCACACCTGTCTGTGTTGTCATCTGAGCCATAGAACCCTGTCTTGTCACATAGATAACATGAAGGATTTCGACAAAATGCTTTACTAAAAGTCAGACACACTGCCCACTGCTGGTCCCAACCCAGGAGGATAGCTTGACATCAACATTCCCAAAAGGAATGAAGTTAGTTTGGCTTTACTCAGTCCTCCTGGCTTACAGGAATTTGCCTTGTTCACAGGCCAAGACTGTGTTCTTCGGGGCCTACACATTACAGAGCTAGCTGGACTATTGGCAGTAACTGAAGGCCTGCTTCCCAATCTCGCTGATGACAAAAGCACTACCCAGAATGTTTCCAGGGCATTCCTGAAGGAATCGTGAGACCTGGATCCCAGATGTACCTCTCCAAGTTCAAATCTGTTTTCAGATAGACTCTAGTAGTTCATCTCCCTCTAAGGATGTGTCCCTCTCCCAGTAGGGAGGTTCTGAATGCCCTCAACTGGATCAGCCTCAGGAATTCTCTCAACCTATACGCAGCCACGAACTTTGCACCTTATTTTACGAGTGTACGCCTAAGAATTGGGCTTTCCCCTGGAAGGCATGGGTAAAGTGGGAGTGAGGACTCCCCTGATGACAGCGACGTGTGTAGAGGTTTGCATCTTGTAAAGGGCAGAGCCCCTGGGTATACTAGCTACAGGCTTTGTGGTGCAGGATGTGAACCTTGCCCCATAAAGGCCAGGAAGAGAGTTAAGCATGACCTTCTGAGGAACTGGTCTCTAGGGAAGGGCAGTTAGGTAGCTCAGCTGGGGAGAAACATAAAAAGAATGTGTATCTGCAGGTCCCTGGCACCCTGGACAGTCCCCAAAAGGCAGGGCCCTTCAACCACCCTCCCCACCCCCCTGTGAGGCCCTGGGTACCTGTTTATTCTTTAGGTCAAGGGAGAGTTCGTACTCGGAGGCAGCAGGAGTGTGGGAGCAGAGCGCCGTCGCCAGGGCAGGCTGCTGCTGGCCAGGGGAGGCCGCGCGGAGGGGGCCAGCCCGTGGGGAGCCCGCCGCCCCTGGCCGCTCCTCCTCCTGCTGTAGCTCCGGGGCTTGAGCCTTCGGGGCATGGGCACTGGGTCTGCCGGATGCCACCGCTGCCACCACGGAGTCCTCCATGCCCCCACCGGCCTGGGCACAGGAGCCATCACTGTGAACAGAAGGCAACGGTGCTCGGTTGGGGGAGAGGGGGGATGGTGCATGTGGCCTGACCTGCCTGGTGCTAGTCCTTTCCAGTGAGAGGGGCTAATGGGATATCTCCTGTTGCCCCTCTAGGGAAGGGCTCTTAAGGCTGGAAAGAGCCGCAGGCAAGGGTAAACCTGAGATTGGGAAGGCACTCCAGGTAGAGAGAACACCTGGGGCTAGGAGTTGGAACAGGAGCAAAATGGTGAAGAGTGACAGGGCTTGTATCTGGGACTTTTGTCTTAGCATCTTGGCTACCCTGGCACTTGTTCAGAGTCTGGAAATGCGCATGTTAAATGCAGGCTTCATGGAAAGTGGAAAGGTGAGCAACCACTGCGGTAGTCACTGGTCTGGCTCCATGGCCATCACTGGGACTTAAATCTTTAGATGGCTTTTAGGAAGTGATATTAGAGGCCAAGCCTGGGGCTAGGCCTACAGAGAGGAGGGAGCTTGCACTGCTGGGTTTAGAGGGCCTCTGTTCTTTGCTATCTCTCCTTTCCTCCCATGGATCCCCCAGCTTGGGTGAGCTATTATTGCCTTCCTCTTGCCTACCCTAAGGAGATACGGAGTTAGTAATTCGGGCTGCTTCTTTCTCCACTGGACTCCAAGCTGTGCCCTACTTCAAGGCCCAGAGCTAAGTCCTTCTCTAAGAAGCTCCTCGGGATGACTGTAGCTCTTCCTGCTCTGTCTTAGAACACTGAGAGCCATCCTCAAGAGAGTCGTTGTATTCTGAACAATAGAGAACAGTGGTGTAGTTAACAGCCAGCTCCAGTCCAGCCCTGACTGTGCGGTACTGGTCATGTTGCTTTGCCTCTGAGCCTGGGGTTCCTTATTTGCATAACCAGGGTTAATACTGACTTTAGCGAGTTACAGTAAGGAACACAGGAGTCTATGGATATAAGGTCAATTCTGACCTCAGTGAGTTACAGTGAGGATCACAGGGGTCTAGTGCATAGAGGGTTAGCACAGGCTACGTGCTGAGTGAACTCTTCTTTCTACATAGTCCCTTCCTAGAGGCCAAGACCTGGGTTCTATTTGATTCTTATTTCCCCACTGAGAGCTGAGCAGATGATAAATGCACACAGTTACTGATGTATGATATGAAGTGAACCAAGGGTCTGGAGAATGCTCCTACAGCAGACAGAAATAGAAGGTCATGATTGGAGGAGACCTTAGGGTTATACAGTGATGCCTGTTTAATTGTGACAGAGGAGGAGCAGGGGGTCAATGAGGGAGGTGGCACTGGCACTGGAGAGCTGCAAAGCCTCAGGAGTTAGTTCTTCCAAGACTGCTCCTGCAGAGTTACTCTAAACTCTGCTAGAAGGCCCTTTCCCATGCTTTCCCTGACCTTGACCCACAGAGGTGGGGTGAAGAACCCTCTTGTCCCCACCTCTACCAGCTGTCCCAGCCTTCCTTACTCACCACAGATGAACAAGAGCTCATGGGTGTGCCTCAGCTACAAGGGGCATCGCTCCACAGCATAACACTCCAGTCTATCACCTCCTGTGTGGCCACTGAGCAAGCCCCATGGTGGGAAGCGGCGCCCTAGACATCTTCCATGTTTTCTCGATACAGTCACCAAAAAGTTCTTTTTGCCATCCTACTTCCACCTCTTGCTACAGCACATATGTCTCTTCTTCCTCCTAAGTGCGTGGAGACGGCCCTCACCCACAAACAGGTCGCCTGGCCTCCTGGGCTGGCCAGAAGCACGCTCTTACCCTCTTTTCTCCAGCCTGTCCTCGCCTCCGTCTTAGCCCTGACACCCAGAGCTACTTGATCCTCTAGGGAACTGGCTCAGGGCAACATAGGCATTTGTTTTCTTTTGGTTGTTGACATGTGCCTGTCAAGAGGCTTCATGGGGTTGTTATCCTTTTATGGCTGTGTTCTGCCCATGATACATCTTGTCTTTGCCTTCCTTCTCTGGGCTCACCTATAAGCAACATGAGCCCCCTGAACTGCTCTTACCAATGTGGTCAAGAGTAAATAGTGGAGAGAGATGATCATAGCTTTGTTATCAGGAAACTTGAATTATAATTCTGTTTTGTTCCTGCCTATATGACCTTGGTCCACTTAGCCACTTTCTTTGCAACTTTTATCTGTTCATCTACAGACTGGATAAGTCCCTTGCAAGACTTTGTCATAAGGAACAGATAAAGCGTATATCCTGTGCCTAGCGCACACTTGGGCCTTAATAAGTAGAGGGGATGGTTTGTTCCTGAACCAGAACTACACGGCGTGAACTATTCTTAACTAGAAGGGATTTCCCCACATTTGGTCTTCTGTTAGCCTTCTCAAACCTGAATAACAAGGTTCTCCGTATGACAATGGCCTTTGTCATCCCTCCAGGTAGACTGGCTTTCCTGAGGCTGGTCTGTGCATGGAGAAGAGGTCCTAGTTCTGACATTATCACCTGTGGGGTTGTTGGCTCCTCTGAGCTCATGGCCTCCCTGCAGACTCCTGGGTGGTACCTATCACAATGTGACCTTCCCTGGATAGGCACTGTCCAGAGTCCATTGTGTATATCTGTGAATTGGGCCTTTGGCCAGGGAGCAGCAGAGTTCTCCATGCTCAGAACCTTTATTTTGTGTCCAAGCACCAACAGAGTGGGCCCTGTGCCCTGCTTAGACAGTTATTTAAAGAAATGCTGGGATTCTCCTTTGGAACCACCTTGTTAAGCTATTGCAGATGGAGGATTATCCACTCCAACCTAGAGACAGCGATCTGAGGTGCACATCTCCTTGCATTTGAACCCAGAGCAATGCTTCTTCCAGGACATAGGCTGTGTCTCTGCAGCTCCTTAATGGGTCAGGTTCTAGGCAGCCTAGCCTTAATAGAGGTTCTGTAAATGGGAGTCATTTACTTGCTCTACAAACAAAATAGCTTCCTTACAGTTATGCCTCTGAGAGTTTAGAGGGTGTTTAAGTGAACTCAGCTCCCTTGGGCCCAGGGATGATGCACTTGCCCTGGACATTGCTAGTGTGTGAGTAGCTGGAGCTGTTCGCTAGGTTCTTCCTTGGTCTTGGGCACCTACTTGAAAAGGCAAAAAAGTAGAATGTGGTGGCACCAAAAGGAAGGGCTCTGAGAGAGCTTAGATTCTGCCTATGTGACTTTAGGTCCATATGTCTGCAAGGTCCCACACTTGAGAGTGCAGTAATTTACATATGGGAAGTGAAAGTCTTGGGAGACAGTTGCTCAGAGGACTCTCACATGTGCCCAGCAGCAGATGACCCACATGTCAGAACTAAACATCGCATGTGAAGAAGGTCACTTAGGTGGGAAATTGACCTGTGGTTTGAGGGTCCCTAGACACCTGCTGTGCATGCCTCATCCTGCCTTATGTTGGCATAGGTAAGTCTTTCCTTGGGTTTCTTATGACTTCTCCATTCTGTCCATGGTGTCCGTTGTCAGAGCCACCTTCCTGAAATGCAATCCTCTGCCCAGAATCCCTCAGATCCCAGGGCTGGGGGAAGAAGACCATTTACAGTTATCCCACGAATGAGCTCTCCACTCACCCACACGGTCACCAAGTCTGCCAAGCCCTCTCAGGTCACCGTGCACCCCACAGGGTCCTTCTCTTCCTGCGTGATCCTTCCACCCACACAGTTCTCCTTGTGAACTCTTTCAGGACCCATTTAGTGCTTGTGGGGAGAGCTGATCCCCCTTCTATGTCCCCATTCTCACCTTGGACGGGTAAGTTTTGACACTTGATTCTCTTTCAGTAGTGACATTCTAATTATTTAGCAGTGTGCCTCTATTCTGCACTAGACTCCCATGTGCACCCCGCCTTTAAATCACAGGTACTTATTACATCAGGATGGCTCATAAGATGTGTATAATAAATGTTAATGGATGGATGAATGGACAGGTAGGTAGATATATATTGCTTAATCTTTACTGCTTTCCTAAGGGCACAGACACTGGAGTATGATTCAGTATGTGTTATTTTAATTGTCACCCAAGGATTGCTTTCTTGCCCATCTACTGAAAGTGCTATGGGAGATTCTCTTTGGCTATGGGTGTTATTGTCCCTACCACAAACTCCATCAGCAATAGAGAGCTATCTGTCTCCAAGCCATCTTCTTCAGGAATTCCCACATGACCAACTAAAACAGAGTTATTAAAAGTTCACTGAGATCCATTGGGACTCCCCCCACAGATGGTCTAAGACTAGTGGAGTTTTTGCACTTGGACTTTGCCTCTGCTTTGTCCCTCATGTCCCTATGGAAGTTACTCAATTGCAATGCAAGTAAAAAGTCGACACATGGAGGTCACCGTATGCTGACCAAGCTCACAGTGGAGGCCCAGCTTGCTGCTCCTCCTCTTTCCTGGATGTCTAGGATTATCTTTGTCTTTTGTTCTCAGATCTATAGATCCAAGCCCCAAGCCTTTGCTAAAATCTCTTTGTTCTCTCCCAGGGAAATGTCCACATTCTCACATCTAGCATGTTGTGCTGTAGGGACTTCATGCACGACCCAAGTAAGAACACACATCCGGAACAATGGTCCTGGAGAAGTTTCTGTGCCAAGGGCTGCAGGTATCTCTGGGGATACAGGGGAGATGCTTAGAGAAGAAGCTCTACATAGCTTTGCAGAGACTTGTTGTTGTCTTCAGTACTGATGGAATGCTTAATCAAAGGTCAGAAAGCCTGAGAGGGGTAAGTCCCCTGCTTCTGTACCTGACACCCAATGCCTTGCTCTCTCATCTGAAAAAAAAAAAAATAAGGATGTGAATACTTCCCTTGCAGGTCAGCTGAAAATGGTGCGACCTCACAGGTAAACTGTGTCCATAAAGCTCTACAAGGGAGCTGACTTGGGATGGGTCAGTCCTCTCTAGGTTCCTTAGGAGTCCCTAGTAGATCATATTTTGCAGTTTTGGGAGCTGGAGGGTACAGGGGCAACTTGAAAACAGGAGAAGGCATGGGGCTTTGTTTGGAGAGGGGACCCCCCAAGGCAGAGGCTAGCTTGCCTGACAGCCCTGCACACTGTTGGGATAAGGTGGTAAGGAAGCACACAGACCCCTGGGGTCAGTGGCAGCAGATGTTGTCCTCTGAAAGGGTCAGATGTGTGTATTTTCATACCACTGCAGTTGCTATAACAATAATTACCAGGGACCTTGATGGAAGGGTTTTGAAAGCTTAAGGACTCCCCTCATGTCGAGGCCCCTCCCGAGGGCCTGGACACCCGTACTAGATTACTCCCAACTCTGCCACTCACTCTCAAAGCTCTTCTGAGACAAAGAAACAAAGCATTGTCTAGACCAAAGCTAACAATACACTTCCCATCCCCTCAAGATTTTTCATCCTTTACTAAAACACATTCCTTTTTTCTCCTTTCTTTGAATCAGTGGAGTGGTTTTAGATGGTCTGAATGAGCGTCGGAAGCCAAGTGTCCTCTCAGGCCCCAGATGGGACCAGGGAAGGGCTGAGATTAGAGAAGGCCATGTTAGTGACAGACAAGAACCAAGTTGGGGGGAAGGCTGAAAAATCCTCTACAAGATGGGCAGAACAAGGCCAGAACAGGGCTGGTGTCTCTTCCTTCTGTGTTCTCTGGCACTGTAACATCATGCTCCCTTAGTGGACTCTGCTTCCTCACCATGCAGCAGTGTTCTAGACAAGATGCCTCAATATCTGGAAGGAAAGAGAAGCTGGCTTTCCAGTTCTTAAGCCTTGTACACCACCAGAGGCCATACTCTCCCACCCCTGCTCTTGCTCGAAACCCTCAGCCCACCCCAGATCCCAGTGCAGAAGCCTTCCATGTCTTCCTGAGAGCATTTAACACAAGCTTCCCTGGCCCACAGTTCCTTGACCACCATGACCTAATCTGAAAGCTAGGTTTGTCATAGAAGCCCTGGGAGGGCTCTTCCATTTGAAGCCACAGCTCCTCTGGTGGTGACAGCCCTGCTCCACCAGCTTCCTAGGGCCCTAGTTGAGATGTTATTTGTTTTTTTCTGTTGGCCTCATGGAAGATCTGGGCTCACAACTGCCTTACAAGGGGCTGTTGAGTTTGCTTTGTCTCCAGGGCTTCCTGTCTAAGTGAGAGTAGTTTCTTGTTTGAGCGCCAGCCCTCACCCTATCACACCGAGGTCATAGAGGTGGTCGGAGATGCTGACCTTGGTGGTGAGCTGGAAGTTCCTGTTTTATCCATGCAGCAAGAGTCACCACTCATCTGCCAGGTCCCAAGACACTTCAAGTGGCTCGTCTCAGTCTCCGATGGACAGTGCCTCTCCTGGATCCCAACCCGAACCTAATTGTCTCATATATGAAATCTTCATGTTGCCAAGCATGTCGTGTTCCCACAAGCATGATGGAGTTCTTGTATTTGAATTGAGTTCTGAGACCCTTCTCTGCCCTTCGCCATCACACAATCCTGGTAGACAGCCGAGGAGCACTGTGGACCGCTGGCATTGTCTTGCTTCATCTATTAGGCAGTCCTCTAGGAAGCTCCTGTCTTCTGACACCCTTGTTTCCCTCAGCCTTAGGATGAGCCTCAGACCTTCCCTGAACATACATACACCCTAATGCAATGTCACAGCTGGTCCAGGCAGCACTTAAGAGCTTCAGCTGCACATGCACTGTGTGTGACCCCAGTGTTTTGAGGCTGAGGACTTAATTGCCTATCCACAAGGAACCCACACAGGGCTTATTAGAGTGACTGCCCAAAACTTGTGTATGTGACTCATCCAAGAGACAGGGCAGGATTGCGTCTTCCCTCCTCTGAAGAGTCCCATCGTTGTGCCTTTGTCCTGTTCCAACCCTGGCCACCCAACTTGCTTCTTTGTTCCTGAGCTAGTCACAGGCTGAGTATGACTACATGTCATAGGAAGGTCTTTCCTCAGGAAGACATGGACTAGGGACTTACCAAAAACTGTAGCCTAGTACCTACTTTGGTTTGATTTATCAGTGACACCCCAGACTCATGATCTGAGATTTTAGTCCTTGGCTAGTGGTGCTGTTTTTGGAGCTGTGGTGATCAGTTATTCTCAGCTGTCAATGTAATGAACTCTAGAATCACCTGGGTGGTGGGACTTCTGGGCAGGACTGTTGGGGATTATTTTGTTAGAGCAACTGAGGTGGGAAAATCTGCTCACCGTCTTCTGGGTTGGAGTTCTAGATTGTACGAAATGGAGAAAGTGAGCCGAACGCACATTCGTGTTTCCGTTTCTCAATGCACATTTGTGTTTCTCTGTTTCTCAACTGTGGCTGCACTATGGCTGCCACCTCAACCTCCCACTGCTGTGACTTCCCTGCCATGGCCGACCTTAACCTCAAATTATGAGTCAAACTTCCTCCTTAAGTTGCTTTTGTCAGGGTATTTTGTCAGACGAGCAGTCAAAGTAACCAAGACAGGAGGCTTTGGATACTGTGAGATCCAGGGCCTAGCCTGCACTAGGAGCAGGGTTTGAGGGGTTATACCCAGCCTCTGTTTCCTGTCTCTTTCTCTGCTTCCTAGCCCTCCATAATTTGAACAATCCCTACCACAAGCTTCCACTGCCATGAAGTTGTTCAGTTGTTCTGCTATGCCGTCCCCTCCATGATAGACTGAAATGTTTGGAAACCTGAAGTGTTTCTATCAGGTACTGTGGTAATTATGAAAGATAATTACTGCCGGGCTCAGAGTTGGATACAGCAGCATCAACAGTAGAGTAGATGTCATTTCAAACACTCTTAGTAACTATGGAGCAAGACCCCTGCAGCCCCTCTCAGTTTTCCTCCTATGAGGCTTTTCTAGTGTCCTGTCTGGTTTTTCTTGCTCCAGTAGAAAACAAGCTATGATAGCAGACTGGCTCCACTATTTCCTGCAGTCCTAGTAGGAATGAATGCCAGCCTGCTGCAGCATCGGAGATGGTGAGCATCGTCCAGAGCCTCTCCACTACATATTGACTTTGGGAGGAAGCCTCAAAGTACCCAGCTTGCTCAGCAAACCTTTCACTCTTGAGATTAAATTAATTTATCCTCTCTGAGGAGCAGACAGGCAAGCTCTGGGCTGGCAAGGAGACCTTTCTGATGTAATGCCTGGCTCTCTATATCATCACAGCCTCCATGGTGACATCCCAGGTCTGGTTTAACCTCTCCATCTCCTGCCTGATGTCTAGAAAATCCCCAAAATCTGTTGCTCTAGTTGCATGGCATTCATCTGAGACAATCCTTTTGTGATTTCTGCCTTAAGTAAGACCATCCATTCAGAGTTTGTCTTGACTGTCAGACTCTTTTCAGTCAGTACTGTATTTGCCACAGATAAGAACAAACCTCTTTGAATGAGGGTCCCTCCCTGTGAACCTACCACCTGCCATGCCTAAAAAAAAAGGACCTCTCTCTGAGGGGCCCAGCACAATGGCTGTTAGAATTTCAACCTGAAGTGCTCCCCCAAACCATGAGTTGGTTGCTAATCTGTGGCTCTACTAAGAAGCAGAGGAATATTTAGGACATGAGGTCTGGTGGAAGGAAGTCAGGGCACTGGGGTGTGCTCTTCAGAGGGATAGTGATAGCTCAACCCTTTCTCCTCTTCTCCCTTCTCTTTCTTCCCTGTGAGTCCATCTCTTCTTCCTTCTCACTCCTTCCTGGCTGCCATGAAGGAAGTGACTTCCACCGTCATGTGTTCCCTTCACAACATGTGGTACTCCCAGGGGTCCAGAAACAGTGGAACCACATGATCACTGACTGTAGCCTTTGAAACTGTGAGCCAAGATACACCTTCATACTTTAAGTTGTCTTCCACTGGTCCACCCCTGGCTATTGATCTAAACACTTCTCAGTTGTATTGAAAATCTTGCTCCTCCACCCCTTGAATATGCGTGTGAGTGTGTGTGTGTGTGTGTCTGTGTGTGTGTCTGTGTGTGCAGGAGAAGAAGTGAGAGTCTCATGTGTTCTAGGTAAATACCATCAACCTATTCCTAGAAAGTCTAGCTTTCAAGAAGCTAGCATCCACTGAGTTCTTAGGACATGTCAGGCATCTTCCCAACTCATTATCATATTTAATGTTCCCAAACATCCCAAAAGTGAGAGCTGTTACTGTCCCTGCCTCACATTGGTGAAGATGAGACCCATTAAGTCACTTAACTGAGGTTAGGTTTGAAAGCACCATGCTTAGATTTGAACTTGAATTTGAATGACTCTAGTTGTCACTGTCACTTGCTCCACATTGGACTGTCATGAAGACTCCCTGCATCCATCTTCTACTGCTGAGCACTTCACGACTCCCTTGCCTTTGGAGGGCAACAAAACCCTCTGGGGACCATCCTTTGACCCCTGGAGGGGGAAGGGAACTCATGTTTTTAGTAATATACAAACAGAATCTTGCCCACTAAGGTGATTCTCCATCATGAATTAGCCTGTTAAGATATACTCACAAATATATTTGGTAAGATAGCTTTCCTGGGGACTCAAGGAGTTCTGACTGACTCCGTAAGCCTTCTGAGCTTTGGTATAGACCTAGAGCATGATGACCACACTGACAGCTCCCAGTCTGTGCAGGTGCTGGTACCTGTGGTCCAACCAAGGTGAGACATTCAAACATGAGTAAAAGAAGCAGGTCTCACTGCCACCACTGGTGGTTGCTGTCTTTGAATGGCTTCTGGTCTTTACCTCTGCCAGCCTCTACCCTCTTGGCTTATCTTCTCTAAGGGGACACAAAATTCTTCCCCAAGGTCAGTCAGGAGGATACCCAGGCTGCCAGTTCTGTACTGAGAAGTGTGTAGCTGATGTTGTGTTGGGACACTTCTCGTGAGGATAAGGTGAGGCCCAACCTCCTCAGCCCTCTTTGAATCACATGTGTCCTTGGATGTGGAGCAAAAGAGTGTCTAAGTCCAGGACAAAGGCTGGGATTTGACAGTACATCCCTCAGACCATATTGATGAAACCGAGGCACAGAGAGGAGATGTCCCCTTTCTTACTGTGATGGCAAAAGTTCTGGGCTTCTGGGGGCCCCAACTGTACATCAGCCCCAATGGGAATGGAGGTGACAAGCCTCTTCCAGTGGAGTCCCCGGCTCCTCTTGCCCCATGCTTTTACAACACTGGAAACATTCTCTTCACTCCTCTGGCTCTTCTTCCTGCTAGGGACAGTCACACACACTGGCCTTCTCTATCTCCTCACCAACAGTCTTTGTCTTATTAATTTTTCTTTTGACGTGATCTTCCTATGTAGCTCAGGTTGGCCTTGAACTATTGATGACCCCGCCACAGCCTCTGGTATGTTGGAATTATAGGCATATTGCCACCATGTTCTACTGTTTGTCCTTTTAAGAGATCTTAAAAGAAATCTCTAGATGCCCCCTATCTTAAATTATCTTCAGCCTCTAAAAATGAAATAATATCTTTCAGAATGTCTGATTCGATTAAACCACTCTTGGTTTGATTTTTTAAAAAGATTTATTTATTTGTTTGTTTTTGGTCTAACATTGTGGAAATTATAAATTATTTTTATGGACGGATGATAGGTTAAATGATAATGAACTGGTAAAAGTGCCTTTCAGAAGGAAAATCTTCAGGCCTTCAAGGAGCGGATGGTCTTCACAGGAACCGGAAAAGACCATCACAAGGATTCGCCCAAGACAGTCTCAGTAAATAAAATGAAAACAGCTTCACTAGAAAACTGGGCAGTCTGTGCTGATGATGAACACTGTGGGACCCCAAGGTACTGGGGTCAGGGCAGGACACTGCAGGATCCCTGAAGGAGGGGTCCTTTTTTTACTTATTTGTCTCCTCTGCCACACATTGCCTTCCTGGTGTGAGAACACTGGGGCTCCAGGGCCAAGGGCCTGGCAGGCTAGGGGTCTGCCCCAGGTATCTTGAAGGATGTCATGGGAGGATTCCCCAGCAGTGTGGCCTGGATGACCCCCCTTGGCTGATCTAAATCAGCGGGTGAGATAGGTTTCAGGCAGCCTCTGGGCCTCAGTGACTACAGGAACAGGCATGTGGAAACTGTAATTGTCTAGTAAACACAAGCTGGCCCATTGATCTGTTTCAGGCCCATTACAGCCAGCTGGGTGAAGGCTGGAGGTGGATGAATTAGGGGTTTCCCCAGGCCAATGCAGAATCTCTGCCTGATAGTCCTCCCAACATGATCCCGCCTTGAGGGTATTAAGCTGGCCTAGCATCCTGCAGAGATCCTAGATCTCTAGGACCTGCTGTAGGCATCGCTGGTCAGCTGGCTAACAGTTAAGGCATGTAAGTTGCTACCCAAGGCAGGTATGGTAGGACCAGGGAAGCCTGGTTAGGACTGGGGGCCCTGGAGAAACTATAATGCCGCATACCAGAGGAGAATGCAGGCTACAAATTCTTTCTTCTTCTTCTTCTTCTTCTTCTTCTTCTTCTTCTTCTTCTTCTTCTTCTTCTTCTTCTTCTTCTTCTTCTTCTTCTTCTTCTTCTTCCTCCACCTCCTCCTCCTCCTCCTCCTCCTCCTTCTCCTCTTCCTCCTCCTCTTCTTTCTCTTCCTCCTCCTCTTCCTCCTCTTCTTCCTCCTCCTCCTCTTCCTCCCCCTTCCTCTTCTCTTAATGGTGGGAAAACGTAAAACCCAAGGCATAGAGAAACAAAATAGAAGGTTGTCCACTCAGATATTATCAGTAGTAGTTCATGCTGTATGATTGAAGAGCATTTTCATTTTTTCTTTTTCTTTCTGCATCCACTAGACTTTCAAAAGGAAATATATGTGATTTAAGACGAAGTGAAGTGGCTAGATGGATTTTCCTTGAGCTCTAGAGGGGAAAAACTCTCCCAGTGTCAGCATCCAGGGAGGTTAGGCCTTGGAGTTGGACCTGGATCTGCTACCAGATTTCACTGGCTGTGGTCCTTTTGCCATGAGTCCTTGTGTGCACTTGAACATCACATCTGGAGTGGGTATGCTGGGACGACTGCCTAGAGAAAGGGTTGAGGCAACGGAGATGGGGCCGGCTCCCAGGGAGAGCTCCCGTCTGGATGCTGGGGGGAGGGGGGCAGGTTTCCCAGCTGTGGGTTCCTCTTCCTCTGGCTGGGTTTCCTCTGCCACACGCCAATCCTACCACCCACCTCCCATTACTCTAATGGAAGCCAACCGTCCTCACCTCAGTCCTATTACCACCCACAGAGAGAAGTGGGCTGAAATTCTGAGAGCTGCTGAGAGGCGGCTGGCCAGCTCTTGGGTCATCCATTGTTCCGAATGTCACTGGTAGCTGCAATTACAAGCTTATTCAGCTCCCAGAGCACAGCCCTGATTTCACAGTACTGAGGAGGAGGAGAGAGGGAGGGAGAGAGGGGGCCAGCACCAGGTCCCCAGCCAGGGTGCGAAGAGAGGGAGAAACTGGCACATAGCTGCTGTTTCCTGCCTGGTCACAGGGATGTGATGCTGAGTGGGGCTTGTCTAGCTCCCCAAGCTCCCACTTGAGGGTTCATTTCTCTGGTTAGCAGCCATTTGCCCGAGCTGTGTGGGAGTCAATCTCATTGGTACCCACTGCAATATTACTTCTTCATCCTGCTTCAGCAGCCTCTGCCAGTCCACAGCCGCTCTTTGCACCTGGCTCCCCGGTGCCCGTCCCTGCCTCCCCTTCACAGAAAGCTTTCAGATTTACTCATTTTCAGCTCTTCCCTCTCCAACAAGCAGCACTCACTGGCAGGCTTTAGGTCTAGAGAGAGTCATTCCTGACACAGATACCAGCTGGGGACCCGGGGAGGCTGTCCTCTCTTCCCTATGACTGGGCTTCTCTGCTTCTTTGGGAGCAAGTGGGTCCCTGTAGACCCCTGTGATTTTCTGTCTACAGTGTTGGTCTCAAGATAACACAATTGAACAGATAGGCAAACTCTTGTATCCCCTAAGAGAAGAGCCCAAGGATTAAGAAACAGGTAGGTCCCTGACTCAGCCCTGCAATAGGAGAATTGATATGCTACAAACTTGTGCTGACCTTGACCTCAGCTGGAAAGCAGAGGAAAAAGAGGAGATTCCAGAATTAGATAAAAGATCTTACTGGTTTTGGATTCTTTGTCACTCAAAGTCTTCTGTTGAGACCAGTTAAGTTTATCTCCAGAAGTCCTCTGTCTGGAGATTGACAGAGATGGTAGAAAACCGATCTGGCCGTGGCAAGATGTTTAAGGGTAGTCCAGAGGCTCTGGCATGCCTGTGCTAGCCTACAGTCTGATCTTTGGCCTTGACATGGTCTTCTTGATGTCGGTGAGTTTAGTCTATTGTCTCTGGAGGTGGGATGCCTGGTCCAAGGAACGGGACAAAGGGTTATCTATGTAAGGCTCAGGAGCAGATGCTAGGATTCTAATGGGAGAAAATTTGTCTTAGTTTGGAGTTTTCCCAGAAACCAACAGACATATGAGTTGTTGAGCAGTTCTCCCAGAGGATCCAAGAAGCTGGCATCAGACAAATAGATAAAACAGACTATAGGAAACTGTAAGCCAGACAGACGAGACTATAGCTGAAATCTGGAGACAATCTGGGATGATTGCCTGTCTCATGCAGAAAAGACTCTGTTCCATGTAGGGACCTAAGAGGCCCTCCTGAGACATCTCTTGTTCTTCCTCCCCCAGTACTTCCAATCTTGAAGCCTATGCCCGAACTTCTAGCAGAGACACAACAAACCTTTGGTAAGCAAGAGAAAGGTTTTTCTACCATCCACTCTAAGCCTTGAAAACCTTCACCACCACAGGACACTGTACTCCTTCCTGATGCTGCTGGATACAGTGAGCCCAGGGGAGCCATGCAGCAGGACACAGAAGACTGTAAGGTTGGAAGAGAGGTAAGGAAAGAGCCTGCCCTATCCGGGCCTTAGCATTCCTGTTCCACCTTCCCAAAGGAGTCTTGTGCTTAGGCAATACCAGCACAGTGTTCACTGAAGATAGCATTGACTGCTTGGGCAGGAGACCACTTCTCCTCCTCTGCCAACTGAACAGTGTCCGTCCAGAGGAAGGAGCCAGTGCCCTCTGTCTCATCTTGTGGTGTCACCTGTGCTCCCACAGAACTCCTCTCTTCTTTACTCACCCCCTTGTGTCCTTCATTGCTCTTTTTCCTAATTTCCTGATGAACTGTTTCCACTTTGTTAACCCAGTGCCCTACTAGATGGGAGCAAAGGGCTTCTCGAGGGGCCAAGGGAGCCTTGTGTGTCTTATGCCTCAAAGTTGGGAGAGACCATGCAAAAGGGAGCACACGTGGCACTTCCATTCTGTCTCCCCTCCTCCATCCTGGCTCAGGGAACCCCCAACCTCTTCCTAAGCCTTGGATTTAAAAGCCCAGACTATGTGTCCCTCTCTTGACCCCTAGTGTCTGCTTCAGAGTCTCGTCTTTTTGTATTACCCCTCTTAAGGACATCTGAGTAGCAATGCCTTTTGGGGTGTGTGTGTGTGTGTGTGTGTGTGTGTGTGTGTGTGTGTGTGTGAGAGAGAGAGAGAGAGAGAGAGAGAGAGAGAGAGAGAGAGAGAAAGTATGTGTGTTTTTTTTTTTTTTTTTTTTTTTATTCCTCATTGTTTCTCCAGGAGTGAAAAGGGCACAATTGTAGAATCATGGGATCTCAAATATGAAAATGGTAACTATTGAGAGTTGAAACCCTCCCAGTTCAAGCCCAGGTGCTGGTACTGACTACATGTGACTGTGGACCATGCATGAATCAACCTCCCTCTCCACCCATGCACAGCAGGGAGGATCACCTGCCTTCTCTGCCTCATGGAGCCTCTCAGAGATCAGTGACATTACATGTAAATACTACTTTCTAGACGGACCCAGCCCTATACTGTACAGATGAGGAAACTGAGGGCCAGGGATGTTAAAGAATTCATGTAATTTCCAAGTCTGGAGATTTGAGATGGGGCCAGAATACAGGTGATATGAAGGAAAGAGAAAGGTGAGAAACTGGCAGAGATTGAGAGAAGAGGAAAGACGGAGGTGACAGTGATGTGGGTGAGAGGGGGGGCTGCTAAAAGCACGAGGCAGGGAGGGAGAGACGCACAGAGGGGGTGTGGTGAAAGTCTGGCAACAGGACACAAGCAAAGGTGACTGAGGCAAGAGAGAATGTGATTGGCTTAGACAGAATGAGGACAGTACGGGGCAGTAACACCAAGCCTGCCGTGTCTCCACTGCCCTTCCTCTCCAGGTTGTCAGCCAGCCCAGTGAGGGCTGAGAAATCCTCACAATTAAAGCCAGTCTCCTTGGCCCCTTTTTGGAAGGAGAAAGATCGGTAGGAAAACTGACTCTGCCACAGGAAGGCCATGCAAAGTGCCTGAGCATCCACTGAGTCCAGCCACCCGGTCCCAAGGAATACCTACAGGTGTAAAGTCAAAACCATCTCTCTTGTTTGCCAAATCCATAATTTATACAAGCTGATCAGAAGGAAGGAACATGGCTGGATACAGAGCAATGGGGTATAATGACCTTGAAGAGTGGGAATCACTCACGCAGGACCAGAGGGAGGAAAGAGGAGTGGGAGGATGGGAAGGCAGAGAAAAGCGAACAGACCACACAAGACTAACAGGAGGCCAAAGCAGCGAGTGTTGGATGCTGGGCTCAGACAGGAAGGAGGGTGGCAGGGAGCGGAGGAAGGTCCAGTTCGCACCTTTGGGAAGCCAGGTCGGAGCAGGCAGGCTTCTGCTCGGTGTCAGCAGCGGGGCAGCAGAATTGGTGTAGCACGGTCTCATTCCTGCAGGCAGAGAGGGGGAGAAGGTCAGAGTGTAAGACCGGCTAAGCCCAGCTCTGAAGACCCCTCAGCATCTG
>CM052700.1:24563643-24592685 GCA_028551405.1 Uromys caudimaculatus | reverse complement strand
AGGAGGAATTCCCTCACAGAGGCGGGGAGGGGGAGGGGACACGGGGTTTCCAAAGAAAAGGGGAATCATCGGAAATGTAAATAAAAAAAAATTATTCTGTTATTTCATAACTGTAAATTTGTCACTGTTGTGCATTGTAATATAAATATCTGATATGCAGGATATGTGACATGCGACCCCCAAAGGGGTTGTGACCCACAGGTAGAAAACCATTGCTTATAGAAGATGAGGCAAGTGAATTGCCGTGGGTTCGTGGTCACCCTGGAGTAAGTAGTGACTTCCTGGCCAGATGAGCCACAGAGCAAGACTCTGTTAAAATCCAACTCTACTGTCTCAAGTTAAACGTCCTAATCCAAGACCCTTGATCATCATTGAGAAACCTAGCCCTACCTCATTCAGCCCTAATCTTGTGGAGAGAAGCTGCCTGCAGTGTCCCTTGGCCGCCCACCCTACCTCACTGGTCCAGGAGGCCTTGATGAGTGTTCAGTCCTTCCTAATGCGCTTGTGGACTTTACAGCTACTTCCTCATGGTGGAAGGAATTAGTAAGGGATGTGTAATTACCTCAGTCTGTTTTCTGTTACTGTCACCAAATTTCTGATGCTGCATGTATTAAAAACAAAAAATTTTCTGGCTTGGAGCTTTAGAAGTTGGGAAGTCCAAACAGTATGGCTATGGGAAGGTCTTCCTAGCTGTACCCAAACATGGTGACTGGCACAAGATGGCAGGTGTGTGTGTGTGTGTGTGTGTGAGAGAGAGAGAGAGAGAGAGAGAGAGAGAGAGAGAGAGAGAGAGAAAGAGAGAGAGAGAGAGCGCACTCATATAGTATGAGGACAAGAGAGCTGAGAGAAGCCGAGCTAAGTCATGGCAGGCCACCCTTGTGGGACCTAATCTGCTCTTGTGGGAATTAATCTACTGCTCTGAGACTGGCATTAATCCTTTAAAGCTCATGACCCAATCACTTCCCATTAAGTTCCACCTACGTTAACACCACCTTCAGATTTTATATATTAAAATATATTGGGAACCAGGCTTCAGCACACGTTTTGACAGGAACAAAGACATCCAAATCTGTAGCCAAAACTGGGCTTCATTTAAGAGTGGAATGGAGGGGCAATGAGCTAAAACACAAAGCATTTGAATACAAGTTAGCTTAATCAATGGCGACTGCTATCAGCATGTCCAACTTAGGCCGTTGTTTCCCTTCTCCATGTGGCTTTGAGTAACAGGTCCTCTCTATCCCCATCCTTTCTCCATCACTTACTGGCCTTCAAGGCTGTTCGTTTCATAGGCTGTTTTGTTTGGGTACAAACGCTTGCATCTCCAGTCACAAACCCATGACTTCCCTATTAGTCAGCTCTCCTTTCCTCCTCAGCTAGCTCCCAGGGGAGTCAATGCTGAATGAGTCTCCCTTCCCTTTGCTCTCTTGTCCTCTGCTGGAATCTGAGGTCTTCCTCAGACCCTTAGCAGTACCTTCCCACGGGGACTCCCAATGATTTCATTGTCAAATTGAGGGAATTTTCCAGCTCCCAGTGGACTCAGCTCTAGCAGTAGCCAGTGGTCTGAGCCTCCTGGAAACATCCTCCATTCATGGTTTCTCTTCTTGGCAGAGGAGTGAGCTATTTTGCTTCCTGATTCTTTTTTAAAAAAGATGGTAATAACAGGTAACCAGCACTGGGAGGAAGTCCAAGCAGCTGCTCCAGAGAGACCCATGGAGAAAGGGACCACCAACCAGCCTCAGCCTCCAGCCATTTGATGACCACCCTAAAGACAAGGCTTGCCGCTCCAGCCAGGCCTCCCTCTTTCAGGTTCTGTGGAACAGAAAAGAACTGTCTCCATTAGCCCAGGGCACATTGCAGTTTTCTTTAAAGTAGAGATTTCATTGCATGCTGAGTTTCGGGCTTGGTTTTAAGACACCAGTCTCACAGCATGCTGTGGCTGTGTGCCTGCAGTCACGTGATACTGGGAGGGAGCCACTCATTCATAGGGAGAGAGATTTCACAGAGGCCTCATCTCAAATCATAGCAGAAGGCATGGTTCCCAGGACAGCAGTGGGCTGTAGATTTGTGAGACCTGCCTTCAGATGTTGTCTTCTTACTGAGATGGCTTTGGATTCACAAGCAGCTTCCCTGACCTCTTTCATCCTGAGTTGCTCAGCTGTTAAAGAGACGCCCTGAAGCACGTCCCTGTGAGCTCTCAGCGGCTCTCCTCATGACTAACTGACTGCAACAGCCAGTTTTTTCCTGATGCATTGCTGGGGCTTATATGCATCGCACAGCTCCCTACACTAGAATGAGCTTTCCAGAGCCACTCCTGTGGCCAATTCATTTCCACATCCAGTGCAGGACATGGCCAGGCACATGATAGAGCAGCCGCTACTCGTCACAGAATCCATAAGTAAGTTCTGGCTCCTGAGGGACTTGAAAGCAATGAGTGAATCAAGCGCACGTGCGCGCGCGCGCGCGCACACACACACACACACACACACACACACACACACACACACACACACACACACCCCATATGCATACATACAAATGAAAGCACCAGTGCATGCCATAGACATATGGCCCTATTCATCACTGTCACCACAGGCTCCCTTTCTGTGCACCACCCCAGTATAACCCCCACTTCACACCCGTCTGCAAGGCTCTGGGGAGATTCACTCAGAACAGAAAGTCAGTTTGCACGACCAGTGCGTCACCAAGTCTCACCTACCTTTCCTCCCCCGCTCTGGCCACCCACCCTAGCCCCAGAAGGTCAGGGCTCATGCCGCCTTCTCTGCTTCTTCTTTGCAAGCCCAGGCAGTTAGCTGTCCAGCTCTAAGTCTGGCTTCATCTGAGCCCCATCAGATTTGACAGGAGCTAGGTGGCCTCCCACTTCCAGGCTGGCAGCACCTCATGAGTTACAGAGCTGAGCCTTCACCGTATGTTGTTAGCTTCCCTCAAAGGATACCTCTTCATTAGTTGGCAGACTTGAGCCTGACTGCCGAGCAAAGATGACTCCATAGGGTGGATCAGGGCCATCAAGCCAGTGACGGCTCCAGAGGCTGCCTCACCCTGAGCTCTGCTGCTCAGTACCAGAGCTGCAGGAACCTAAAACTCACCTTCCTTCAGTTGTGTGCCTGTCTTCAGGAACAATCAAGTCTGGCCAATGAGGAGCCCTGTGTTTGTGCAGTGTTCCTGCCTCACAGTCATGTCCTAAGAAGAGCTCGTGCCTAATATATTCTTAATAGCACAGCCTGGTTAATACATTATGTTAATAACTATAATTATGCAGTGGTGTCATTTGGATGATGGAAAACCAGAGTTAAGAGGGGTCTGATGACCTCCTGAGGACCCATGGCTAAGAGTTCAGCTGTGCCTTTAGCATAACCTCACACTGCCTCTGGTGTCCCTTATATTCCACTGCTCCACTCCAGGCCTCTGGGGGGGGTGGGGGGGCTTCTGGTCTGTGAATGGAAGAGGCTTGATTATGTCTTCCATGGAAAAAGCTCTAGAATTAGACAAAAACATTGGACCTCATCCACCCAATCACCGGTCTCATAGCTTTAACTGACCTCTGAGTGCTAACTCTGCTCACAGTACTCATCTAACTTGTAGGTTCATGGAATACCTACTTTCTTCTGATAAATCAGTCAAAATGTAACACTCAACATACTTGTGCACACCTGTTTTGGTGAGCAAAGATCCACACATACAAACACATGGACGTATGGGCGTGCGCAAGTATACACACACACACACACACACACACACACACCTACCTCTTGGTGCTAGCATGTCCACATTCCTAACTTCATGCACACATCCAGACTACTCATAAAAATGCAGAGTTCTCTGGCTGGAGAGATGGCTCAGTGGTTAAGAGCACCAACTGAGTCAGGCAGTGGTGGCACACGCCTTTAATCCCAGCACTTGGGAGGCAGAGGCAGGTGGATTTCTGAGTTCAAGGCCAGCCTGGTCTACAGAGTGAGTTCCAGGACAGCCAGGGCTACACAGAGAAACCCTGTCTTGAAAACAAACAAACAAACAAACAAACAAAAAAACAAAAACAAAAAAAACAAAAAAAACCAACTGCTCTTCCAGAGAGGTTCTGAGTTCAATTCCCAGCAACCACACGGTGGCTCACAACCATCTGTAATGGGCGTGTCTGAAGACAGCTACAGTGTACTCATATACATAAAAAATAAATAAAATCTAAATAAAAACGCAGAGCTCTCACCTAGACTTCCAGTTCCTCAAACCTAGTCTTGCACACAGAAGCATGTCTACATGCACACTCTTGGGTATATAGCTTTATACATACATAGTTTTGCACACAGCGTTGTATGTGCACACATGTTACCTGTGTGCATGTACACCGAGGTCAACCAAGGATGTTTATCACCTACATGAACCCTCTTGTCCATACACATCACAGACATAGTCAAAGTTCTGTGACAACCTGTAAGCCATCACCCTGTGGCTACACGTGGGGAGCATTCACCAGTCCTGCCTGGCATGACAGAGGTAAGCTGGCTAATGGTCAAGTTCACTGCTATGACAACATTAACAACTGTCATATGGGCATGGTGCCACCAGCCTTTTTGTCCCTAAACATTGACTTATGTCCCATTCCTCTTCCCCAAGCCTGAGACAGCCACATCAGGATTTAACAGACTACAGAGCTTGTGCACAGGGCCAAAAGATGCGCTTCTTTTTCTCTGTGGCCTTGGGTAGGTCACCCTAATTTCTCTGTCCGTCAAACTCTACCTCTGTGGAATAGGGATGGAAATACATTACCACCAGAGCCATGTGGATAAACGAGGTAATAAATGCCCATAAATGCCATGCACCACAGAAATTAAATACTTCAGGCTGAATCTGGAATAACAGTGAGTGACCTCTCTTTTTGGCTCTTAGCCCTTCAGCTGTTTAATGTGCTACTGGATGACATCACTCCTCTGCTCAGTCACCCCTGACTTCCCATGAGTCTTCCACCCACAAGCTCCTCCATAAAGCCTTTTCCAACCCCGGCTCCATTCATCTTTCCTGCTGTTACCTATCTAGATCACACAATTGTCGTATAGCCCAGGGTCTTTGCATGAACTTCTACAGAAAGGTGTTTGTGCAGATTCAAGCCCGGGTGTAGGTTTTAATTTTTCTCTGCTCAAATGTCACCTCCCCGCGGGTCCTGCCTAACAGCACAGCTCTCCTCCCAGCCACCCCTTAATTCTTTTTCTGGTCTTATGAGCTTAGATGGCACAGTCACGGGTTTCCTTGTCGTACGTATTGTTCACCTCCTCCCCATGAGGAGATACGGACAGACACAATGGCCAGCCCTTTGATCTGCTGGTGAGTCCCCAGTGCCAATGACAGCAGCAGAGCCCGGCACACAGGATGTGCCCAACAGATACCGTCTACCTCAGTAGATACCTGACTCCTCCCTGAGGAACATAAATAAAATTGTTCATCCCCAGCAGACACACCCTCTGTGCTCTCTCTCAACTCCCTTTTCCTATTCAACAATGCACTGGGTGTCTAGCCTTGTTCCATGCATGAGATTAGAGAGTGTGTGTTGGCAAATGAATGCATGGGGCTGATCTTGTAAGCAGGGAGAGGCATCAGAATCCCAGGGCTTAATCTGAACCCCTTCTATAAGCATTTCCTTGTGACCGAGTCCAGGGCAGATACCTAGACAGGTGCATTTTGTAAAACCTTCTCTGGGAAGCTTGGATGCTTGCG
The DNA here is from genome assembly GCA_028551405.1 of Uromys caudimaculatus. NCBI lineage: Eukaryota > Metazoa > Chordata > Mammalia > Rodentia > Muridae > Uromys > Uromys caudimaculatus. The sequence continues at coordinate 24,586,961 of CM052700.1, read as the reverse complement.
ACTGTAGTCATCCGCAGGAGGCAGGGGAGAAGAGAGGCTCTCAAAGCCAGAGCTGCAGCCTGGGTTTCAATCTGGAGAGCAACCCCATGTGGAATGGAGCGGACTCATTATGTTTTCCTAGGACATACTGAGAGAAAGTCTGTAGGGCATTTATACGGCGCCCACCCCATGGCAAGTGCGTGCTCACATTTCCTGTGCACTTACAGTGATTAAACAATTATTTTCCTCCGGGAGTCTTTGCTGATTGCTTTGCAGTGCTTAGGTTGGGAGTTTTCCTGCAGTGGGTGGCCAGTGCATGGAGCTGGCTGGCGTGCTGCTGAATGGAGCACCCTTTCCTCCATTGTAAAGAGCAGCGACTCAGTCACCCAGTTTTCACAACTCTTCACAGCAAAAGTCATCCAAGAGATCGCTTCACACACTCTATGCCATCCTCTACATTCTATCTTCCTTTTACACTCCTTCTCCGGGAAACTTCAAACACCGCTAGCTAACCTTCACCCCTGGATTTTGGTGGAGTATTTTTTTCCCCTTTAAAACAAACCCCGGAAATAACAACATTTTATTCAGCATGCATTTCTAACAGGTGAGAACTTTTAAAAGATATAATAACAGTATCATTATCACACCTACTTAAATTAATGGTAATTCTCTAATCTCTGCTAATACCTTGTCTGCCTGTAAATTTCCCTGGTTGCCGGTTTGCTTCATTTAAATCAGGTGAAATCAGGCCCACACATTGCTTGCATCGGGTTTGCTTTTTCTCTTAAGGTCCTTTTCCTTCTCCCTCTCTCCATGCTCACCGCAAGCATGCTTGCCATCCAGGTCACAGTTGCTTAAATATTGCTGAGGGCGTTGGTCAGTTCCTCCTTGTCCTGCTGGGCACGGTCATGCCAGCAGCCACAGCCTCTGCTGCAATTCCTGGGGTTCACCAAGCTTTTCTCACCCACCTTTGGCCACTGCACCTCAGCTCCTCCCCTTTTCCCAGCACTGGGGTGTGCCAGGGTTCTGCCCTGATCCTCTTTAGCCCCCTCCTTCATGTCGTTACCAGTATTGTTCAGTTTCAAAAACTTAAAAGCTGACTCAAGTTTCTATTTCTAGAGACACAGAGGCCCACTTAGTATCCAACCCATCCCTACCCCATCCCCACCCCCACGGGGATCTGCTGGACCTCTCAACCTTCACCTGTCTGAATTTCAACACCTGCCCTTCTGATGACTTTGGCTTGACCCTTGAACTCATCCCCAACCTCAGTCTCTCTCAGGTGCATGCCGTAAGGTTAGGTTGAAGAAGGGCACCAATCTGCATTGTCATTTGGGACAAGACAGTAGGGAATTACTAATGCCACAGACAGGCAACCCTTGAGGGGTTCTGAAGAGCTTTCAGTCTCTCCAGACCAAGCTCACTTGGTCTTTCTTTCTTAAGGTTCCTGAGGATCCAGGGCCACATAGCCAGTATCCAACGGTCTTAAACGCCTACAATTTTGGTTGCCTGTGATTCCTTTCCTGCCTCAGGCAGTCCATTGTGGCTGACCACAGCCCACAGTAGGTGGTCTGTCAACTCTGAGCAACAGTGCCTGGAGAGGGGCTGGCTGCAGGGTGTGTGTGACAGTGTGTGCAGGGTGGTCTCTGTGACAGTAGCTCCTGATCTAAACCACATTAATCTACTTACTGGACAGCCCAGCACGCCTCCATCCTATTCTTGGATTTTTGCAAACCTCCTACGTAAACTCCCTGTTTCTGCCTTCTCTTCTCCAATGCCTTCTCAACTCAGTGTTCCAAGTTCTCTAGAAGGATTCTTTGCTCAAAATTATCCTATGGTTCCATTTTTCTCAACACTCCACGATAGGCCTTCAATCCCTGGACAAGGAGCACTGGTATGGCTGGCAGAGGTCTTCATTATTGTCTTAGTCAGGGTTTTTATTCCTGCACAAACATCATGACCAAAAGGCAAGTTGGGGAAGAAAGGGTTTATTCAGCTTACACTTTCAATTGCTGTTCATCACCAAAGGAAGTCAGGACTGGAACTCAGGCAGGTCAGGAAGCAGGAGCTGATGCAGAGGCCATGGAGGGATGTTCCTTACTGGCTTGCTTCTCCTGGCTGGCTCAGCCTGCTCTCTTATAGAACCCAAAACTACCAGCCCAGAGATGCTACCACTCACAAGAGGCCCTCCCCCCTTGATCACTGAGAAAATGCCTTACAGATGGATCTCATGGAGGCATTTTCTCAACTGAAACTCCTTTCTCTGTGATAACTTCAGCTTGTGTCAAGTTGACACACAAAACTAGCCAGTATAATTATGTAGGTTGCACTGGGCATTGCAGGATACTCCACAGCGTCCTCTGGGGGATGCATCCACTGTGGGCCTTGACCCACTAAAAGTTGGCAGAGACATTATCTCTCAGCAAGTCTGTCAGTCACTTAGAGTTCTGGGATGTCCGTGTACATTTTCAAAACGGCCTGAATCCCGGTTGGGAATCTCTTACTAGATCTGCTATACCCTTCACCCTTCCTGTGCTGATCGGTTTCATCAGCTTGGTATAGTCTAGGTTCACATGGAAAGGTAGTTTCAGTGAGATTGTCTAGATCAGATGGGTCTGTGAGGGCTTATCTTGATTTCCTTAACTGAGGGGGAAGACCCACTGTTGGGCTGTCCCGTTCCCTAGGCAGAGGATCTTGAACTCTGTTAAGACTGGACAAGGTGAGCTTAGCACATGGATACAATGGATTGATTCATTCCTGTCTGCTCCTTGACCATGGATGTAACGGGAAGAGCTGCTTCCTGCTGTCTGGATTTCCCACAAGGATGGAGTATAACTGAAGTGTGAGCTAATATAAACCCTTTCTCTCCTGAGTAGCTTTTGCCAGGGTGTTTTTATCACAGCATCAGAAACTAAGGCAGACACCAAGCTCTGATTTTGCCTCAGGCTGTGCTCCTTGTGTGCTTAGGCTCTTGTCTAGCTGAACCCCAATAGTCCAGACCCTACCTCCTTTCTTTAGCACTTTGTGTAGAGACTACCTTCCCTGTGAGGACTTCTCAGCACCTGTTCATATCCTATATTTCTTACTTCCAGCCTTCTCTACTTGTCCTTTCTCTAGAGCAGTTAACTCACCAGATACACCGTGAGTTTTAATCATTTTATTTGGGGCACTTCTCCAACCCTGAGAGCAAAGAGATCCCCAAAGAACAAACGCATGCTAAACCAGAGTTTTCTTTTCACTCAAGAAACATTCTCCCTGGAACTTAGCTGCAATTTACCAATGTTCACAGCATGGGGGAGCATTTCAAATGGAGGCCCTCCGTAATGGCTGCCTTTCACCCCTCCCGCTAACAGGAAAGCATATGCCAAGTGACCACTCAGAGGCAAACTGTCCAGAACTTGCCTTCCAAACCAACAAAATCAATAGACAGATGAGAAAATTGCTCACACTGGTTGCTGTTAGGTAGGGATAAGGTAAGTGTGTGTGTGTGTGTGTGTGTGTGTGTGTGTGTGTGTGTGTGTGTGTGTGTGTGTGTAAGGGGGAGAAAGGGAGAAAGAAGGAGAGAGAGAGAGAGAGAGTCAGAGAGACAGAGACAGAGAGAATGCTGAGCAGAAACCATCTTCATCCAAGACCCTGTCACACCTGCCTTTACTTCCCCTTCTCCAAAGAGAATCCCCAGGCAGGCCTGGGCTATAACTCAGAAGGCCAGGCAAGGGCACCCTCAGCACCAGGTGACCAGCCCTGCCCCCACACCTACATCAATTCTGAGGAGGTACAGGCCACCATACTGTGGTGGAGGGGATGAGTTACGAAGAGATGGAGAGTAAGTGTGGGGTGTGGAGGTTGGTGGGGGAGGGAGAGAAGGCTGGCTGGCGAGCCTGGGGGTGGGGGCAGGAAAGTATGGAAGGACACCGGGGAGTTGAGGGCCCCGTAAGGGGCGGGGGTCAGCGCACAGGTGAGGACGGCTCTTCCCCCACGCATGTGACTCAGCAGCGGGCATGCGCGGGGTGGCGGGGGCGCGCGGCTTCCCCGAGCCTGGGGTGCCCGCCCCCGCGAGGGAGCGTGACGCCGGCCCGCAGAGGGGGCGCGTGGGCCGGGAGATCCTGTGCTGTTCGTCAGCAAGCCAGCCGCCCACACTCCCAAGCCCGGCCTCCGCTCTCGCCCCCAGCCGGGAGTCTCAGGAGTGTGGGTGGAGGAGGAAGGACTTTCCTGGGTTTGCCTGTGGCTTGGGGACCAGGCAGCCTATGGGGTCTGGCGAGTAGAGGAGGGGGCAGGGGGCGTCCCTAAGCTCGGGAAGGAGGCTGGCAGGCTGGCTGCAGAGACCCCTGCTGCTGCTCTTTAGGTTTAAGCCTTGATGGCCACAGGGGACCCAATGGAAATTTCCAGGGTTCTTAGCTCTGGAAGCCTCTTCGGGATTCCCCTTCATTCCACCCTCCGGAGGGAGGCTTACCGGTTACAGTTCCCCTACTCCCAGAAGGAGAGCATCTAGTTTCTCTCAGGCTCTCTTCCCAGGGTTTTGCCTTGAGGTGTGTTTCCCACTAAGGGCTCTGCTTCATTATTCTTGGTGAGCTGAAGGTACAGGCCAAGGGAGGAAATGGTTGGACCAGCGGAGTAGGATGGAAATCGAGGCCCGGGCAAGGCGCCAGTTTGCTGCAAGGCTGTAACTGGGTCTGTGAAGGAGGACTGGCATCAGTGGCCTTGGCTATAGGATCAGAATCCAGTTGTGTAAAAGGATAGTGCTGTCACCCCTCTGCCTATAGCTGCCTCCGGAAGTCCTGGAGGTCGGCGTTGGTGTGTGTGTGTGTGTGTCTGTCTGTCTGTCTGTCTGTCTGTCTGTCTGTCTGTCTTACTGAGTAGCATGAAATAGTCAAAGCTGCTGGGCAGGGCCTCTTGTATGCAGCGGCTCTGTAAGGGAAATCCTGATGCTAGACCCAGTCAAACAATTCCCAAGTGCTTCGCAGAGTTTTTGTTTCTGTTGTTTTTTAAATAATCATTGTGTTAAATTTTAGGACTGATTGAAAATTGTAGTAGATTGGAACCATTCATCAAGGAAGAAATTGCGGAGTTCCCTGCCTGTGCCAGGGATGGGAGCGCATTCCTGATGGCTGGAAGCAGGAAGCTGGTTTGACTTGGCAAGTTAAAAGGGAGGCAGCTAGTTAGTGCCAGGCTCCAGGCCGCAGGACAAGTGGGGAGAGTCTGCAGAGAAAACCTTGCAGGTTTCTCTCTATTGTATTCCACTGTACTGTATTATTGAAGCGCGGTATCTCTATACAGAGAACTCCTAGGCGCAGCTCAGCTGCAGCACTGCCCACTTTCTAGGGGGTCTTCCTCCCAGAGCTTCACTTTTTTGGGGGTGTGTTTGCGCGCGCGCGTGTGAGCCTAGAAATCCTGCCTTTCCCAGATAGAACACCAGTGACAGGAGGATGTGTGTGGAGGTCCAGTTTTGCAGAGGATTACAGAGGTGAGGTGGGAAAGAACCAGCTAGTCCAGGAGAGGGAGAGGGAGAGGGAGAGGGAGAATGAGGAAGGGAGAGGGAGAGGTAGAGGGAGAATGAGGAAGGGGGAGGGAGAGGGAGATGAAGCTTGCCATGAAGAGAGGGAAACAGAAACAACAACAACAACCTGGCTTTCTGATAGTACTGAGATGACCAGGCTAGGGGTGGATAGGGAGGTGACAGTTGTCTCACTGCTAGGCCTGCACAGCCCTGGATGCACCTTCAAGCCCATTTCAGGAACACACTCACCTAGCCTCACAAGCACACCCCCACCATGTGCGTGTCCACCACTCTCCATCGGGATCTTAAGATCACCTAGGAGATGTTTCAAGAAATTCTTGGCTGAGGGGCAGGACTGGAGGGTTCCTATTGTGTCCCAGGCAGAATGGGATTCCCCACCTCATCTGCCAGCTCTGTTTCTCCTCTGCCTTCCTCCCTCTTCCTGGGGTGAAGAAGGATGGAACCTAGAGCTTCCCGTGTGCTATCTACCACGAGCCACATCCCAGTCTCTCTCTTCTTCCAGAGATAAGGCCATGCTTCAGGACTCCATCCTGTAGACATTTTCTATTGCTCGTTCACCCCCCAAGGGTATGCGTGTGACTAAGACACTCATTAGCATCTTTTCTCATGCTTGGTTATCGGTGCATTTCCTAGACTAGGAGACAGACTAGTCAGAGGCTGGGAATGAAGGGAGAGGTGAACTCTCCTTGCTCACAGACGGAACACTGGGATCCATTACAGATGGACAGGTGCTGTCTACCGTACACTTCGTTTCCATAGCGTCCTGGAGTGCTGAGTCCTCAGATCTGCTCTTTGCGCATGCTCAGATGAGGGATAGTAAGCTCAGTGCTGCTGGGTTAATTGTGAGCTACAGGGAGAGGGGTTTGTCTTCTGGTCAGCTCTTCCTCAGCCCTGACACCACCCCCCTTCTCTCCATCCACTCCAGAAGCCAAGAACCCTCCTGGCTCTGTGGACCCTGGCTTTTTTTAACCACCATCCTTTCATCAGAGACTGGCTCAGTGCTGAGCTCTGCTCTTGTCTCGCACATCTTTGGCTTCATGGACCATCAACCCCTGCTTGCTGCCGCTAGTCCATACTTCCTGCTCTGTAGCAATGCCTAACTCTGTCATGGGGCATTTTGCCATCCCAAACGTCATCTCGAGATCCTTGAAAAGAGCAAGAGCTTCCCCGGCAGCACCCTGATGCTTCTTCGTCCTTCCTTTGTGGCAAAGATGACCTCACAGGAGAGGCTGTCCTCTATAACCCAAATATAACAGAACCACCCCTGTGAGTGAGCTTGGTGCCTTCCCCCTCCTCTCAAAGGGTTTCAACTCTCACAACACAGTAGTAGAGATAAGGATGCACTTAGGTCCTCAGCAATTCTTTATGCCCCTTTATGTCTCTGAGCCTCCTGCCCTGGCCTTCGGGTAACCAGTGCCTTCATAGAGCCTCCTCTCTGACTAGCACTGCCCTGGGAATTGGGAACACACATCTACATGGATGCGGGAAAGACTGATAGAGCTGCATGGATGGTTTTTATCCTGTCCTACAAGGGATGTTTTAACCAAAGAGATAAGCTAGAAGTGTTCAAAACAATCTCTCTGGAATTGTGGTATCAGGGAAGAGATTCTGGAGAGCACCCGTGGACTCCCACAGCCCTCTGAGCCCCGGGAAGTAGCCACAGGTTTGTTTCTGAGCACCATGGAACCATCCAGATGAGTTCTTCTAATCTGTCACCACGAAAAGCCAGAGGAACAGGATGAAGAGTTAAGGGGAGGGGGCAATGGGGGGATGGGACTTATAAGGGTGGGACTTGCAGAGGGGGCTGCAGTTGGGATGTAAAGTTAATTAATAAATAAATTGGTGAAAAAAGAGTGAGCTCTAAACCCAGTCCAGCGACTAACTAGTTTGGAAGCCCCAGACACTTCCCCTCTGCCTTGTGTTTTCTCATTTGTGGAAGAAGCCTGGACCAGGTGGCCTTAAAGCATCCTTCTAGTGCTGACATTTGCTTGACTCCCCAGAGAGCCCCATGAAGTCCTTTAGTCCTTGTAGCTCTGGACAAGATGAAATAACCTGATGGCAGCACAGAGCACGGGGCCTTCTCAGGGAAGGGACTCTGCACACCCTCTGTCCATAGCAGCTTGCCATGGGGGAGGGGCAGGTACCACGCAGCAGCACAGCATTGGCCTTAGTTACATAACCCTCCTGATCCCAGCAAAGAACAACAACAAAACAGCCTGCTCCCAGAGCACCCAGAACCCCAACACACACACACACACACACACACACACACACACACACACACACACACACACACACACACACACACACCATTAGGGGCTTTGTAGCCACAGGCACCTGTGATAGAATCTGAGAATCTTTCATGTGTTTTCTTTTTTCTAGAAGTATCTCATTTAAGAAAACTATCAGAGAAGTCTCATATCCTTTAGGTGTGACCAGAGATAGTAGGGTCCCCACAGTCCCCTCACATCATTTGGCATCATACAGGCCTCTTGTCTTTTTAGTCTCTCCCTGTTTTCTCTCCATCTCTGTGGAGGTTCTGTGGTGAAAGTCTACCCTCTATCCCCAGTAGGAGCAGTCTGCAGAAGGGACTCACTGGACCTGCTTTTTCTGAACATGGAAGGCATTTCCCAGGTTCTATCCTCACGGGTCACTGTTCTCCCTGGCAGGTCACTTTGCCTTTTCCCTGAGGAGCCCGTGACTTCCCATTTAGGAAAAATGGCAGAGTTCCTTCTTCTCACCAGAGGGCATGGTGACATCCCACATGTCTTTGATATCGTAAGAGAAGGGCAGACAATCTTAAAGTGCTTCGGAGAGCGTGCAGCTGGCATACGATGCATTTTCAAGCTGTGAAGTTGTCACATCTCATAGAGATCACAGGCCACGGTGGCTTTGTCCTGCCTGGCTGCCTGACAAGGTCGAGCCAATAGTCACAGCTCTGAAATACTCTGAGTGCGTGTTGTCTGGTGGTAAAGGAATAAAATAACAAGGGACACATGTCCAAAGGTGACCTAATAGACCAGAAGGAACCTGAGTGTGGATTCTGGTCCATTGATGTTATCTGAGAGTAGATGATGCATTCATCCTTCCTTGGTCTTTATACGTTGAAATATTGTGCTGTAGTAAGTGCTTAATAAAAGCCCAGAATAGTAATAATAGTAATAAGTAATAGTTCGGAGTTCTTAAGGACAGAAAGAAGGAAGTGGGCTGAGGTGAGGTACCCAAGCGATAAGACTGAGCTCCTGCTTGTGTGTGCCAGAGATCCCAGATTCTCAGAAGCGTGGACCCCAAGTGTTCTGGGCTTCAGTGGCTCCCCAGCTTTCCAGCTGAGAGCTCCAGCTTGTCTCTTCACTGTGCTCTCATCTTAGGCTTTCAGAACCAGAAATGACACCCAGCTGTCCCCTTCCCGCACAGAGGTGAGAAGCCCTTTGCAGCTTCTGCGGAAACTTGCTGCAGTGTCCTGAGCTTGGAAGCCTGCCAGAATTCTCCTGGTTGAGAACCTGCCAGTGTAACGAGTGTCCCTAGAGCCTCTTATGAAGCTGCTGCTGTGCTGTGTCCTGGACCGTGGAGTTTATGTTTGGACCCCTGTAGGGGGAAAATGTTCTGACTTCCCAATGAGGGAAGTTAGTGTAAAAATCTTTACATGGGATTTAAATTCAAGAGTTGGGTTTTCTTTTAGACCTTGGCCCCAGCTGTGGGCCCTAGCTTGCTCTTCTTTTTCATATCACAGCCCCTCTCCACCCCCACCCCCCATCCCTAACCCAGTCTCTTTCCCTCTCCTCCCCAGGAAGCAACCTTTGGAATTGAGGCTGCATAGATACTTGCTGAATCAGCAGTACCAACTGCTGTGCCTCTTGCCTGGGTTGGGGCCAAGAGGGACCTGTGCCAGAATGGCTTTGTAGGGCCCTGTGGTGTTGCCCACACAATGTGGAAGGAGATGGGGGGAGGAAAGGAAGATGTGATACATGGGGTGGGGGATGGCTTGAGTCTCGAAAACTGGGGGGGGGGGGTGTTGTTTGTTTGTTTGTTTCTGGATTGAAGGCAGAAGGAGGATCGGTCTGGACCTTTGCAAAGGTCTGGTATGCAAATTTTATAAAGATTTGCCCTGAACCAGCTTCCTGGAATAAGTAAAAGGCTTCACTCCCTCCTCAGGGGAACCTTCCTCAGACCCCGCTTTCTAACTATTTGTTTGGAATCCTCTGCCTGTTGATGGCAGAAAATGGACAGGGTGTGGTTAGACAAAGAAGTGAGCTTTGGCAACAAGGCAAGTCTAGGCTCAAGACATGCTGAGACTGCCCCGACCCACTGACACGCTCAGACAGGGACACAGTGTCAGAGGAAGGAGTGATGTCGGCATGGAGCACAGATGCATCCGGGACTCAGTCTGATAGACAGTTTCCTTTCTGGCTAGCTTTGGCTCTTACTATTTTCTGACATTAACCCTCACCTCTAGCCAAGAAACCCTTCCATCTGGTTCCAAATTTCTGTGTATGCCCATTCTTTTTACTCTATAATATTCAGAGAGAAGACGGCTCTAGGCAGCTGCAGTATGCTTACACTTGCTTAAACATTTCTAGATGTGTCTCATTATATGTCATGTAAGGACCACTTCCTTTCCACAGCACCGAATTCAGGCTTTTAGACAGACTGAACACCTGATACATTTAGCTCACTTATAGAGCTCCACACTCCAGAGAGCTTTCAGGGTGAACCAGCCAGACACTTGCCACCTCCAGGAAGACCACCCTCACTCAACAGTAGAGGTATCTGCTCCAATCAGCATCCTAGACAACTCAGGCTGAAAGGCATATGCATAGATCATTGACCTGTCCCTAGGCCCTAGGCATCACGATGCTAAGGCGCTCTAGAGCTGACTGAATATGCGTTTCATGTGGTGCTGGGTGGGGGGAGCTCAGTGTTAAAACATGTGCTTAGCATGTACAAAGCCGTGGGCACAATCTCCATTAGGAGAAAAAAGGGGGGAACAGAGGGAGAAAGGAGGGAGAGAGAACATTCAAGAAAAGAGGGGGAGAAGAAGAGAAAAAGGAGGAAAGTAATGAAGGAAAGGGTGCTCCGGGGGTGATGGAGGAAAAGACAAAGCCACAGTAACTAAGGGCACTTGGATCAGGGCACTTGGAGAAAAAGCTGAAATTGAGGCACAAACCTTACTTCAGTGTGAGCAATCACCTGCCTCTGGGACTGGAGACGCAGGCAAGCCCTGGGGTCCCAACTGAGCATGTGATTGAGTAGGTGGGTAGGTATGCTGTAATTGAAGCCATGGAAGCCATGGCCACAGGCAGCACAGGGCCACATGCTTCTATGGTAAGGGGTCTTTTCCAGGTCAGGCTGAGACCTGGCTCCAGCCAGGAAAAAGACAATAATCAATTCCATAGATGCTGTGAGCCTCGATTAAAAAAAAAAAAAACAAAGAGGAAGAAGCTATGTTTGCTGCTTCCATTAAATAGCATAAACAGTGGGGGCTCGAGCTAGCAGGAGCTGGAAGCAGGCAGAGAAATGATGCTAACCCCTAGGGCTTCTGTAATACGGCTGTACTCACCCGCCTCCACACTGCTGCTTTCTTAGCCTGGATCCCAAGGCCAACCCCTTTGTGTGTCCCCCACGTGAAGGAGGGAGAGAGGCCAGGCTGCACACTAATCCATCAGATGGCCACTAAATGTTCCATCATTTCCCAGCTCCTGAGCTCCTTCACAGTGTTGGGCTGTGTGGCTGGTAATGTGTGTGCACATGCGTGCGTGCGTGCGTGTGTGTGTGTGTGTGTGTGTGTGTGTGTGTAGATGGTATCTAACAGTGTCTGAAACGTTGAACCTTTTCTCCATCTGTAGCCACCTATGTAGACCCATTGTCCTTCTGTAATGAGGACAGAGAGGGAAACTTGTGATCTGAATATCGTCCTCTTCCATCTCTTCCCCTCTGCACAGTAGAGAACTGACTTAGCAGAAGCACGGGGTGGAGACCAGGTGGGGCTCAGGAGCACAACTGCTGGTTCTGGTCCCTTCCCCTCCCCTCTCCCTAGACACATGGAGGTCTCTCTTTACCTGCTGGCTCCATCTAGCCCTGCTCTGTGGAATAAAGAATGCACAAAGGATAAACATCCATGACGCCATGGGTAGAGGACAGAGTGAGCTAAATACTTAATGAGTCACAGTGACTCACTCCTGAGCTCTACGCCAGTTGAGGTTAGGCAAAAACATGGGAGAGAAATAGTATTGCAGGGGCCTCCAGCCATCCAAGGTGTGCTGCATTCCACAACGGAGGGAAGAAAGTTGCAGGGAAGTGAGGTAACTATGTTCTTACTCTTGATGTTTCGGGGCATCTAGGCCTGGGGAAAAGGGGAAAGGCTGGAGACTCTGGAGAAGCTAATGGTCTGATGAACCCCTTAGCGTCTGACACAAGCTTCCTAGTAAAACGTTCCCAGCAGCTTCCACTCCCTCCCGCCATGCTGGTTGGTTCTTATTTTTGCCCCATGGGAAGCAGAAGCAGGGTAGGGAAGACAGGATGTCACATGGTATTGACATGTGAGGCTGGAGAGGAATCCAGGTGATCCTTAGCCTCTGGTCTCCTAGCGGGAGCATCTGTAGAGAAGGCATCGGCTCTTTAGGATCCTTTAGGGGGGCCACAGAGAAGTCTTTTTTCCAGGAACAAGATCTGACATGAGCTCTTATCAATCACAGCTTCCCAACAAGTTACAAAGATACTGAAGATGTAATAGGAGAGAAAGAGGACACCAGATATCAGAATAAGAGGAAAGAATTCAAGTGAAGATTTCTAAGTGCCAGGCCTCTTCAGCTTTCCCCAGGGAAGTGGGGTGTAATTGGAATTGTTCTCTCTGTTGGGGAAAAAGACCGTATAATATCTTGGGAGAATGTTGCCTTTAGCTGAGATGTGGGCATTGAGGAAAACCCAACTCTCTGGTTTTCAGGCCAGAAAAAAAAAAAAAAAAAAAAAAAAAAAAAAAAAAAAAAAAAAAAAACAACACAGCCACAAAACTGAAAGGCAAATAGTCCATGGAGGATTTTCTTGGGTCTTGAATCAGATGCTTCAGGTCTATCAAGCCAGGTCATCCTAGATCTCTACCCCTGAGCTCTTACACTTCTGGCCAAACCTACCCTGTGATCAAGCATGCCTGGTCCACCTTTTTAACTCCACCTATATGGGAGAGGAAAGTGAGGTGGGGGGCAGAGAAGAGGTGAGCCTTTAAGTAATGCAGCCAGTCTTCACAAGTGCCTTCCTGACATAAGCACATGTGAGTAGAGATGAGTGAGGCACTCGGCGCTCCTCACTCCCCCCCCCCCCCAGCATCACATCATCAAGGCCAGAGCTGACCAGGTACTGACCGCCACAGGGCTGTTCTTCCCTTGCCTGTCTAAAGCAAAGCAATACTGACAGGATCACCAAGCTCTCCCAATACAGAGGAGAAAACATTTCATCTCCCTTCATCTCTTCCTCCCACATTTCTATACCATGGACCTCACAAGTGAAGAGAAATCTTGAGGCCCTAGACTCTGCATGGGGACAATTAACATTTCTCCTGGAATCCAAGATGAGGTTTCCTATAACCAAAGGGAAACAGGGCTTGCCATAAGAGGCCACTACAGAAATTTATAGAGGCATTACATTCAAGAAGCTGTTTTCCAGTTGTCTCTGATCTCATTGTTCTGGTCCCATGATCTGAACCCAGATAAACTTCTAAGTCAGTGGAGAGCTCCAGCCAGATGACCCATCAAGCTGAAACAGAGACTTCCAGGAGTCTGGAGGGTTGTTTCTGTGTAGCCTTTGGCACTACAGGGACTCAGCATAAAGATGTTCACTTGGGTCAGAAGGGAGAAAGCTTCCCCAAGTGAGCCACTCCTGGCTCTGACTCCCACTGCATCAGATAAAGAGTCAGTTCCTTCCCCTGGGCAGCGCTGTCTCCCACCATTCATCTTCCTGTATCCAGCTCCCCTGCCTGTTCACATCCTACCCACTCTAATCCGTGCTGCTGGACTCCAGTCTCTCTAAAGCTCTTAAACCTGATCAGGCCTATCTTGGCGTAACGTCTCACTCTTTATTTAAACAGTTGTACTATGCAAACTCCCTTCTGAATTTTTTTTCTAGCGTAAATCCTTCAGTGGTCCCCTACTTTGGCTTAATTTTTGCCCCCAGCTTCCTTCCAATTTTATCTCCTTTGATTCCTAGAAGTTACCAATATCCCCAACCAGTTAAAGCCCATGCCTCTCATTCTTTGCCCCAAAGATGGTCCAGATACTTCCTTTTGCTCCAACCACCACAAACCTTCCAACGCGGATCTCAAGCCCTCCTTTACCGAACTCTCCTTGACACATTTTTACCCAAGGCATTTTTGCCCGCTTCACTTCACAGTACTCAAGTCCTTCACTCTTACGCGCAGATTTCCCCTATTTCCTCACACCCACTTGCGTCTCCCACCTCCTTGACCCCACTCACTCGGGTCTCCTGCTCAGGACGCCCTTGCCGAGGGCAGCGGGGGATGCGTGCTGAAGCAGGGCTCCCGCGGCAGCACAACTCGAGGGACGCTCCTTCTCCTTGTCAGCTACGGCCCCGGGTGCCACCGGGTGCTGGTGGGGCGACTGGGGAGTCTGAACCCTGCTGCTGCTGGGGGCCGGCTGGGGCTGCGCCAGGAGCTGTCCCTGGTGCTGAAGCGGCTCCGGCGTGGCCGGTATGAGCTGTCCGTGGTCCTGATGCGGTTCCTGGGCCGCAGAGGCGGCGGGAGCCGTGGCGGCAGGAGCAGGCAATGGGGCAGACAGCGGGGGAACCAGCCCAGGCGGAGGCTGGGCATGCAGCAGCTGCTGGTGTTCCCACAGGCTGCGATTCTCCGCGCTCAGCTCGTCTAGACGCCGCTCCAGCTCATCGATGCGCTGGCGCTGGGTATGGATGAGGCTTTGCTGGTTCTGCACGATGGCCGTGAGCTCCTTGAGGTAGAGCACGGCGCGCACCGGGTTCTCCAGCAGGCTCTCCATGCCGCCCGCCGCCGCCTGCGCCCTGCCTGCGCCTAGGCGGGCGGCGGGGAGCGTGAGCGCGCAGGAGCCCAGCAGCCCAGCAGCTCTGGCGATCGGTGGCCTCCCTCCCTCTCCCTCCCCTTCCCGCCGTCGCCTGCACGTCACCGCCACACAGGCTTTCGCACACGCACTGAGGGGCGGACCGGCGCCAGGGCCCACCTCCCACCTCTGGGCTTCGTGAGGAACTCTGCTTCCCGCGGGGGCGTAGGGGAGACGGGGGGGAGGGGGGGAAGCAAAGGGAAAGAGGCTGGGTCGAGCTTGATACTCTATGAGAACCCAGGATGGAGATCAGTCCTACTGGGGAAGAAGAAAGGAAGAGCCAACCCAAGCAGAAGCACTGGGAAAGTGCTATGGAACTCAGACAAAAAGGAAGCCGCCTGAGAAGGAGGAAGAATAAAGGGAGGCTGGCACAGAAGAGAGACATATAGGCACCCATCTCGGAAAGGTCACAATCGCGTTTTCCTGTATCTAGCCACCTCAGAGGCAGGGCCCATTTTTAAGACATTCTAAGGAGAAGACACATCTGCCTTTTTGATGCTCAACAATTTGCTTTAAGGGATGTCCGTGAACAGTTAAGAGACCCTAGAAAACAATGCATGTGTCTGTTGCTTAGTTCTGGCAGGGGTGAGTTAAGGCAGGAAGGTTGCTCATGCAGGGATTTTCTCTGGAAATGAGATGTCATGGCTCTTTGGACCACTCTATCAGGAGCAGAAACTAAGTAGAACAGGGCCCCTGAGGCTCCCGCTTCCAGAACCTTCCGAAGCAACCATTGTTTGACATCTAGGAAGTGCATGCAATTAGTAAACACTGGACTAGGAGATGGTATCATAAAAACGACCAGGATAGATTTGTTGGCTTCTTGTAGCTTATATGCAGTGGACAAAAGACTTGGTAATTCGTTTTGTAACGTGGTAGTAAAATGGAGTTGTGACCAGAGTGTTGTAGGAATCACCAGTCTGGGGATCTGGGAATGCTTCTTGGAAGAATTAACATTTGAGGAGGGAAGGGTTTTCCTGGAAGCTCAGAGACATGAATCAGCACGGAATTCTCTATTCATTTCTACAGTCTGCATGTAACACCCACTGAACGCAGCATTAGGTCAGCCAGGAGGAAAATTAAGGCAGGAAAGCTGCTAGTACTGCATTTTCTCTAGAAATGAGGTCTCCGGGCATTTGGAGTAATAATTCATATGCAGCAATCTGTGCTCATTCTGACTACACAGCTCCTTGGATTTTGACAGTAGACACCCAATCACTCATCACTACAAACAAAACTATTATATGTAATAAGCACCCCTCTGCTCTGTTCAGCTTCTTGTCCCCAGCCCCAGCTAAGCATTCATCTGCTTCCCCTAAACACACATTAGTTTTGCCTGTTGTGGAATTTAATATTAACGAAGCCACATAATGTGTACTTGCTTGTGTCTGTGTCCATCCATTCTGTTACAAGCACCATTAATTTCTTTTTATTTCAGAGTGGTATCAATAACAGACATAGCATAGGTTTTTCTCCATCTTTTTGCTGATGCCAGTGTGGATGTTTTGTTGTTTAGCTCTCTCTCTCTCTCTCTCTCTCTCTCTCTCTCTCTCTTTGCAAGTGCAAGCTGACAAGTGACTCACTGTTCTAAAACTGAGATTGGAGATAGCTCCAGGTTCTCTTCTCTTCTCTCTCTCTCTCTCTCTCTCTCTCTCTCTCTCTCTCTCTCAGTTCACTTCAGTCTTTTATTGGTTACACACTCCCTTGTTATACAATAATACATAATCAAAAGTCTTTTTATTATTTTCCTCAGACCCATTATTTTTCCTGAAAAACCCCACTTAACTATTTCACCAGAAAGCACAATACACACATAAAGTCACAGTTCAGCATCTGCCTAAAGGCAAGTTATACAATAGCCTTTAACTCTCAGAAAGAAATAAACCTCCAAATCACATGTCATCCAGGCACAGCCTTGCAGTTCCAGCATTACATGAGAGCAGAGAAGTGACACTTTTATTCTAAGAAAGAAAAGTAGATTGAGCTCGCTGCACAGGGCAGATGGGCTGGGTAGTAATAAAAACACTCTTATCGGCAGTCTGCTCTGACTGTATAGAATCAGCTGCTATCATTATTAAAGGATTGACTTTGTTGAGAGTGAAAATCTAGAATTGGAATTCTGGATTGTTTGAAATGCACGTTTAACTTAGGATGAAACTTCCTGGTGACCTTGCACGGTGGCTGTGCTTTGGTTCCAGCAGCAGCAGTGCTGAGGTCTCCGGTTTGTCTCCTTGCTGGGGCTTCTTTTCTCTGGATTTAATTCTAGGCAGACTTTTATTTTCTTTCAGTACTTACAAGCACAGTTCCTGGGTCCTTGGCTTGCATTTTCTGACAAGAAGTCTATGCCCGTTTTACTCTCATCATGACTCAAAAGAAGAAGAGAAGCAGAAGCAGGGTGAGTGACAGGGAGTGGGACCCACAGGCGCGCTCTGGAGACAGCTGCTCTAAATATGTTTAAGAGTTTAAAGATATATATGAACACAATGGGGCAAGAAATGTGATTTAAAAAAAATAACTAAATGGAATTTCTAAGCAGTGTTTTACCCCCTAGGAATGTAATATCTGAAATGAAATTTGTACTGGTTGAGATTCCCAGCGGATATATATTGCAGAAGTTTTAAGCATCAGTGAGATCAAACATAAACTGTCTAGATTGGCTGAGGTTTCTCTATAGGTCATTGAGTCTCTGGTGTCATTTTTTCAGTTTTTTAATTTTCTGTGTTACAGTTTGAAGATTCAACTGTATAAATTTCATCTATTTCTTTTTTTAAAAATGTTCTTCCAATTTCTTTCCCTGCTATGCTTGGTTTCTCTTATTTTGGGTTTTTCCTTTTCCGGTCCCTTTACATATGTAGTACATTTTTTACATTTTGATTGTGATTTCACTTAAGTCCACATTTTGTTATTTTTCCTTTAAGAGCTCCGTCTGTTGTCCTAGCAGGTAGACACATTTCTTGGGAGCCAGCTTCGTTTTGAGCTTTAGTAGGTCAACTCTAGGATGATGAGCACTCTAGAGCTGATTCATCCTTCCTACTAAGGGCTGGTCTCTGTGCCATCTCTTCCAGTGTGTGTGACTTTAAAGTGTTCAGCTCACAGCCGAGCAGTGCTCAGGGTGATCCCACTGTGCTCCGTGTTATGGAGTCCCACTGTGTGCATTTCAGGTTAGTCACCATGAGGTGGGATGGAACGTAAGGGGTGAAAGGGGCTCCTCACCTCGGAACCTTGTTGACGCCTTTCGTCAGTTGAGAATCAAGGATTCCAACACAGGGGACAACATTTCATAAAGGCCTTTCTCTCTTTCCAGATACAAATTTGAAAATTTGTAGAAATCTTGTCAGAAACCCCCTCTATAGTTAAATGGTGCCTTCTAAGCCCCTGGTGCAATCCCACTGACTCTTGGTTCACCCTTACCAGATTATAACCAAACCAAGATACCTCCAGAGCCATCCCATAATTTCACTTACCAAAAAGAGTAGCCCTTTAAGATGTAGCTTAACAGTTACCAACATGGTATGTGTGTTTAATTTTAAGACAATTATGACTTCTATACTGGAAAACAACTATTTAATTCTATGCTCACCCTAGATATGATAGTAGAGTCATAGTTTCTAGGATAAACATTAGAGTGAAATAGTTGCTTTCCACTACAGACTTCTCTTGTGGAGCCCATGCCCACACTTGAGTATGTCGTCTTCTTTCCCGAGAGAAAATCTCTTTCTCTTAGCCATTATGCTTAGAATATATGGCAAAGAAATGTCTTTTAGTAAACTGTAACCTTCCCCTAAGAAGTCCACGCCCATGCTCTCACCACACCCATGCTCTCTCTCTCTCACCACACCCACGCTCTCTCTCTCTCACCACACCCACGCTCTCTCATCACACCCACTCTCTCTCTCTCACCACACCCACTCTCTCTCTCTCACCACACCCACTCTCTCTCTCTCTCACCACACCCACGCTCTCTCACCACACTCATGCTCTTGGGTGTATTCTAGTCTCTCCCCCCCCCCCCTTTTTTTCCAATAAACTCCAACTCTGTCTCATCCTGGTTTGTCCTAAAATTCTTTTCTGCATCATTAGATGGTAACAAGGATCAGTCTATTTGAGTTGAGTTCCCTAAGACAGCTAATGACCTATGACCTCCTCTGGCTGCTGTGAGCGACAACACAGAGCTGTATCTCTGGTGCTGTTGACATTTGTCAGCAGATTCAAAGGTGATGTTTCAATTTCTGGAGGTCTTTCTTTACTACTGTCCTACTTTGCTTTTTATTGATGAGTTAAACACCAGGACCATACTCATCTTGTGGAGGAAAGGGTTTGGTTCATTTTATAGTTATAGTGTATTATGAAAGGAAGTGAGGACAGGAACGCAAGGCAGGAACCTGGAGGCAAGTTTGCTCTACCAGTTTTCTTATATTAGCTTGGGCCACCTGCCCAGGGGAAGCACTGCCCACATTGGGTTGAGTCCTCCCATATCAATGAATAATCAGGAAAATGTTTCACAGATCTGCGTACAGGCCAGTCTAATGGAGGCATTTTCTCAACTGAGTTCCCTACTTCACAGATAAGTCTAGCTCTTTTCCAAGTTGAGAAAATACCAAACAGCACACCTAGTTCTCTCTTCTCTCATGCTCGATGGTACATTTCAGTGAGTTCAACATATTACCCCTCTACCCTGCACCTATCCCATGCTACCCTGTGTATTCTTAGCCCAGGGAAACTCATGTGTTCTTTAGTTTGCTCCATCATTACAGCCTTAATGGTTCTCCAATCAGACGGTCAAGGTGACGAGAGGAGGACCAGCTACTGGGCTTGGCTTTTTCAGAAACCATACATAGCTCTGAACTGCTAGCCTGGAAAATGGTTTTTAAACATATGTGCATACTAGGTATGTTTTCTAGTGGTCACTAGCAGAAGGACAAGTGCAGTCTTGGGTCTCGGCTTCTGGGCAATGTATTATTGCCCAGTGACCACTCCCTGCTGATTTGGACGTTCCCTGAGTGTGCACATCCAGGCTATGAGCCCTGTCAAGGCTGTAAAGCACACCTCCGCTTTCATGCTCTGAGTGGGGCAGGTGAAGGAGCATTAGCTCTCCTTCTTAGGATACTATACCTATTCATTAATTCATTCATTCATTCATTTATTTATTTATTTATTTATTTATTTATTTATTTATTTATTTATTATCTACCAGTACCAGGAGTAGAACCCAGGACCTGATGCACACTCGGCAAATGCTCTTTCCCTGAGCCACATGCTCATCCTGTACACATTTGAGTCTCAAGGTGGTGTTGACTTTCACAGGCAAGGCAGCACTGTGGGAACTGGATCCCAAGGCTTTAGAATCTAATATTCGGGCTCTTTCCTAGATAACTGTGGGGAGCGGTGAACCCTGGGAGAACAGCATTGTTATGAACTTGGAATTCCCGTCCTACGCCATTCTGTGAGTGGTGGCTCCTGGGTGCTCTGCTGCTTTCTGTCTTTCTCTGCCTTACCTCAAACTTCTCTTTCAGCATTGTAGAAGTCTAGCCTTTCTCCTAATGAGTCCAACCAAAGTGTCCAACTGGTCAACCAAGTTGGACCATTTACTCTTTCCCCAAGTCAACCGCTCTTCTCTCTTTCCTGTGTGCTCTGCTCTGTCGAAAGTGCTCTTTCTTATCTCGAATCCCTTATATGTTCCAATCCTGTCAGATCAAGGCTCTGTACCAGAGCCCCTTTGCCATCCATGAGTAGCTTCCAATGTCTCTTCTCCCTGGGGATTCCCATGTAGCTGGCTCTAGCTCTCCCTGGCTGTCACTGTTCTCTCTGTTGCATAGTTAACTGTGGCGCTGTCTTCCCCTGTAAGACTGTAAACGCTGTACGAATGTCTCATGAATCTGGGTATCTACTTATTACCCCATCCTGCCCAAGTCCAAGGCTTTGGGCACAATAGATGTTCAGATAGTAAATTATGAGGGAGTGAGTTGCTGAGATGAAAAGACAAAAGAAAACAAACAACCTCTTTCGGTTGTGGGTAAGAATACAGCCATATGAACTGGTACTCCAGGCTGTGAGCTGGTTGCCTCATTCACTAAAGCAGCATTATAGGGACAGGTGTTTAAGTGATGATCACCTTGCATATCATGCAAGAGGCCCTGGACTCAATCTCCAGGATGGCAAAATGAATAAATAAGAAAATAAGAAAAATAAAAATTATAATTGTATTTGAATAAATTGTGTGTGCAAATATATACATACCACATGTGTATGTATAGGTATCACATATATTATATTCACAGAAATATATACTTTGTATTTTCAATACACACACGTACATACACATATACACACATAATTGGCAATAAAATATTTCAAAATCAAGAACTATCTGACTAGATAGGTCATGGGCTCTAGGAGAGAACCCACCACTAGTATTCTGCTTAATGGACATCCAGCTTCTAGTGAGTTATTGCTATATCTACAGATTAGTGCTTCTCTTCTTTCAGAGAAGCTTCTTTTTGCAGTAAATGGTGATTAACTCAGAGACTCCACAACTGGTTAACGTTCAGAAAAGCTCTGACTTTCTGTGTCTCTACTGTGGAATTCCCAGCCCTCTATGAGACATCTGCATCACACTGTTTCCTCCCAAGGCTCAGGAATTTCTGCAGAGGGGGAGCAGAAACAGAGTAAGACAGGGTGGCAGGTGACTCCAGCAAAACAGTCTTGTGGCTACAGAAGCCAGTTGCACACACGACCTTTCAGGGGTGTGACTGCATGCACAGGACTCATGAAAGCTCCAGCCAGACAAAATCCCAGCATGGAGAGAGGAGACTGGTATGAAGTCCCACCCCTAGCCGAGGAGCTATTTCTCTGAGAAACAATTTCTCTGAAAATGCACCTCCCTATAAGTTGACCTTGTTGCAGTGGAAGGCCACACATCCAAGCAGTGTAAATTGAATCTGATGGATATAAGAGGGGGAGGTAAGGGGACACGAAAAGTTGGATAGGTAGGGGAGAGGCGGACCTGGGAGGGGTTGAGGTACGGGTGAACATGGTACAAATAGATTGTACGAGATACTAAAAGAACTAATTTTTAAAAAATGAGATTGTAGAACAGGTCATTTCTAGGCTCCCTCTTAGCTGTGATACATACATGCTGTGCTGGTTAATGTTAACTGTGAACTTGGTCGGATTGAGAATCAGCTAAGAGACGTGCATGCGTGACTGGCAGCAAGATGGTTCAAATGTTGCCTGTGAGGCATTATCTCCATTAGGTTGGTGAAGGTGGGAAGACCAAAATGAATGTCAGCAACACCACTGCCCAGACTGGGGTCCTGGGCTGAATAAAAGGAGAAAGCAAGTTAATCGTTGCCTTCCAGAACTTTCTGCTTCCTGCACATGGACGGGGAACCGTGCCTTAGGTTCTGCCATCATGACTTCCCTGCTAAGAAGAATTATGTCTCTGAACAGAGACAATATAAACCCTTCTCCCTTAAATTGCTTTTGTCAGGGTATTTTATCCAAACAACTGGAAAAGTAACAAATATGCAGATTAAAAATGATAATTCTGCAATAATTTGATAGTGCAACAGGAGATGTGTAAAGACCACATGCTCTTTGGGCATCCTGGTCCATTGTACTGAGTACCAACCATCTGTCCCTTCCTACTCCTGTGGCCAGCCCACCCACCCACCCACAGGTCACCATCTAAAGATAACGTTTCTGGCTACAGCACAGAAGGCCCTGGGATTCTCACCTGGATCCGTGCAAGCTGTAGGTGAGCAGGTACAGCTGTGGAGGAGAAGATGGCAACATCTGCGTCAGCTCAGAAGATCCGATGGATGCTGGACAGCTAGACTGGGTGACCAGGGTCATTTCTTTTAGTTTCTGGCCTCTGGGGAAATATCAATGAATCCCTCTCCCCCTGAAACACAACCAGAACTTCTGGATCACGTGGCTTCATAAGGAGTCTGTTGACTGAGATGAAATTAATGAGGCCGTCTGCTTTGGGGAAATAACCCAGGCAGCCTTTCCTGGGAGTGGCCGGGTCTGCTTTCCGTGGGCGTTTGCTTCCCTAGCATATCATAATAATAAGGCCGTTGGCCCCAGTCAGCATTTTTATTTCATCTCAAGACTCAACCAGTTTTGACTTTCTTGACTGTAAAATGGGCATGATGACTTGAGTTCACATTAACTCATCCTGAGTGTAAAGGAACCGTGGGTGTCAGAGCCATCATATTCATTTGCTTCTCAGTGAGCCTTAAGCAAGCCAGGTTCTGTTCCCACTTCTGTTTTTCAAAAGTGTTAAATGAGGCTCAGAAGCAATGAATGGCTTTCTTTAAGTTTCACACCAAAAATTGACAATAAGCAAAATTTAAAATTTAAACAAAAACAAAGCAAATTCTCCGATTCTTAGCCTCTGTTCCTGTTGCTCCACACCACATATTATAACATTATACAGACAAGATAACAGCTTGGAGCTCGAAGCTATCCCAAGTCCTCTGTGTTGTTCAAAGCTTGGTCCTCAGCTTATGGCACCATTGTGAGGTAGTGGAACATTTTAGAAATGGGGCCTGCGAGGTAACTCAGTCTCAAAAGAACGAACATAGTATGTACTCACTGATAAGCGGATATTAGCCCACAAGTTCAGAATGTCTAAGTTTCACTTAACAATAACCGCTGGACTGAGAGTGAGGTACCAGATGGAGGGGTTGGAGAAAAGTCTGAAGGAGCGGAGGGAATTGGCAGCCCCATGGAGGGAGCAAGAGCGTCAA
>CM052700.1:24545056-24563543 GCA_028551405.1 Uromys caudimaculatus | reverse complement strand
GAAAAAGAAATGGGGCCTGGGGGAAAGAAATTAGGTCACTGGGGGCATACCTATGAAAGAGGGGTTAGAACTTTGGCCCCTCCTCTTCCTTTCTCTTATATTGGTGTGACGCTTTATTGACCATGTGTTCCCCCATGATGAGACAGACACAGCCAGAGACAGCAAGAGCCAATCAATCATGGATAGGAACTTCAGAATCTTACGGAATATAGAATAAGGGTGCAGCTCACACTTGTCATCCCAGCACTCAGGAAGCTGAGGTAAGAGGGTCCTAACACAGAAAGAAAGAAAGAAAGAAAGAAAGAGAGAGAGAGAGAGAGAGAGAGAGAGAGAGAGAGAAAGAAGGAAAGAAAGAAAGAAGGAAAGAAAGGGAAGGAGGGAAGAAAGAAAGAAGAAAAGAAAGGAAGAAAGAAGGAAAGAAGCAAGTCACCTCTCCTCGTTATGACCTGATTACCTCTGGTATTTATTACAACAGTGGAATCTAACACAGAGAGTCTGGGAGGGGATAGCAATTCCTCTAAAACTGTGTGTGTGATCACGAGTGTGAAGCACTTGGAAGGACATCTGATGGAGTGTGGAGCAGGTAGAGAGCAGTTTCACTGCTGAGAGGGCAATGCTGTCCCGATGGAAAATGATGCAGGTTCTGTGAAGGCAGATAGATGGGTTTGAATTCTTGCTCTCTCCTTCCCAGCAGTGAGTGTTCGAAGACATACGCCTCTTTCGTTCTTCACCCAAAGTCCGTGGAATGCTATCATCAATCTCATTTTACAGAAAAGGGAACAGAGGTAGAGGGGGAAATAGTGACTCACCTGAAGCTCAAGCATAGCATAGCCAGAAACCCCATCTGTCCTCCTTTCTCCTAGGCACAGCCTAGGGAGGGAGCTTTCCTCTGCATCTCATGCAGCCATGCCAGTTGGAGGATGCACTTCACAGCATGGGCCCTGGAGAGGGCTCCAGGCTACACCATATCTGTGCATCCCCTGGGAAGCCCTGCTCACCCCTAATTGCCTGATGGATGGATCCATGCAAGCTTGCCTGGTTCAGGCCCCCTCCCCATCTTGAAGCAGCCAAGTTCCTCTGGCTTGAGTATAACACTCATCCACCCTGACAGTGGTCATTTGGGGGTGGGGTGGTCTGAATTTGGGGGTAGAGTAGAATCATGGAAAATAATACAGGTTCTGTGAAAGGCAGATGGGTTTCAATTCTCACTCTCTTCCTCTCCAGCACTGTAACTTCTCTCAGGGTCCTGTCCTGGACAGTGGTGTCACAGGGTTTCTGGGAGCACACAACAGGTGTGTAATGGACTCAGCTTTGCAGGAGAAGGGAGATTTACTGTGATAGGAAGGCCAAGTTTGCTCCACAGTTGTAGAACATAGAGTTCACCCATCCTAGCCTCTGAACACGTCAGGAAACATGCTGGACTCCCTTTGGCTCTCATCTGTGTCTGTTCTACATGAACAGGAACATGGTAAACAAATGATTTGGGAAGTACACCCAGATCCAAACAGAACCTCAGATCAGGGAGAGGCAGGAGCATCCATCGACCGCTGTACCCACACCTTCAGCCCCAGCAGGTAGCCTGTATTGACTTTGCAGAAGGCTGAAAGCCTCCAAGAAGGACACACTGAAAACTCAGCAAGCCACGCAGGATCAGCACGGGAAGACTTTTCCACCCTCTCTGATGCTGAGCTTGGAAGGCGATCTGTGGAGTGGCATTAAGTGTGTTTGGAGAAGCTTTTAACTGGAGACCCAGGTTGGACAGAGAACTCAAGTTAATTGACCTGACCTCTGACATCATAGCTTTGTGTGCTGGAATCAAGATAGGCTTCCCCTTGGCCTAAGGAATTCCACTGTGGAGTCCAGTGTGGGTGTTATCGCAGAACCTAGGAGGAAAAAGCAAAAGATGCTGCCTCTTCATTTGTTTTTGACAATGTTATATATACAACATATTGTATATAGTGTATATGCCCTTTCTTATCCTCCTGCCCCCTCCCTAAACCCCTTCCTCTCCCCAACTAGCTCTCCTCCTATTTTCATGTCTTGTTTTGTTTTATTTCTTTTTTATTGACCAGGTTTCATTAGGGCTGTTTGGGTGAGAAGGTGGAGCATGGACAACTTACCAGTGGCTACACTATTGAAGAAAATGGCAACTCCGCCCCCCAATAGCTCCCAGGACGGGATGGGGCTCCTAGGCTCCTCCCCCAACCATGGTGAAATGTTGAAGGGCACAATCTTGTGCAGGTCTTGTGTGAGTACCCTCAGCTGCGGTGTGTTCTTGATTGTAGTGGTCTTGTCATAACCAGTGGGCTGTGTTCCATAGCACTTTTTCCTATGCTCTGGTTATTACATATTTTTAGTTCTCCCTATGTGGTGTTTTCTGGGTTGGGGTGGGGACTGAGTATTCAACAGTCCTCTTCTCCTCCTCCTTCTCCTTCTCCTCTTCTTCCTCCTCTTCCTCCTCCTCCCTCCTCCTTCTCCCTCTCTCCTTCCCCCTCCCCTTCAGAAAGTGGTTGGTTATCCCTCAAGCAATCATGCTACTATTGTACCAGTGGGCATCTCTTGCCTGTCAGGGCAGTTATTATAGACTGCTGGGGCCATTGCTGGGAAAACTGTTGAGTCTTTCTTCCCCAGCACAGTGCCTTTCTGCACTAAGAAGGGAACTTCTAACTTAGTTCCAGGTTGATTTCTGCGTCCTATAACTAAAGTGGGTGGTATCTTTAGCAGTAATTCTTAGCTCAACTTAACCACTGGCAATCAAGAGCAATGGCAGTAGCATGTATTGTTTTGAAAACCACTCAGGCCTACAACTCAAAAGGAAGCTATCCCACACCTGACACTGAGATTAAAAAAAAAAAACAAACCAAACAAAATAAAACAACTATGGCTTCTGGGAACAGCGTTATTCTGCCATGCTGGGGATCAAGAAACTACCTCCTCATGTGCACTCTCCCAGCTGCAGGCAACCACTCAGTTTCTCTGGTTAGCAGACACTGCTCATAACTTCTCAGGGCAAACAAATGTTCGCCTTACACACGGCTGTCAGCTTGACGGTAACAAACGCTAAACCGACCTTTTTTCCTTTTTTTACACTGAGCTGTGACCACCTTTCCACTTCTGCTCTCTGCTGCACCCAGTTCAGTTCTCTATCTCTGCCTTCAGAGAAGAAAAGAGTTATGCCACGTTAGGGAAGGGAGGAAGAAGCACGATCCAGCTGCCTGCGTCTCATGTCTCGTCTGTCTGCACACAGAATCTGTGGGCTGCCGTATTTGACAAGTACTGCTAAAATATTCTTTTGTTCTGAGTGCTGCCTACGCTTCCTCACCTATACACACAGAGACTACCCTAAGGGTGACCCAGGAAGTTGGAAGCAGCCCCAGCACCCCACCCCAGGGATTGCTCCACTTTCAGTAGTAAAATCTCTTGGTTGTCTATCTTTTATGTTTTAGTCATCGCTAGATAAACTTACATGGAACTCTGCTGGAAGGATGGATGGATAAGTTAATGGATAAGCAAATTAATTGGTAGCATAGTTAAGGAAGTGTACAGACTACACGGGTTCAAACTTCTAAGCCGTTTACTAGGTGTGTTACCCAGAATAAGTCATATAACCTGCTTTCTCATCTGTAAATAGGCAGTTTGAGGCCATCCTGTAGGAACGTTGTAACTGTTGCTAGGGCTGATACACATGGAGGGTGAAGGTTACCCCTACAGCCATGAGTGCTCTGTATGTATGCCCTATAATGCTACTCTGCTAAGTTTTTTCTACTGATGACTGCAGTTGGGGAGATTCTCTCCTGCCCTAACTAGTTCAGGTCCTGAGATTCTGACAGTTTTGAGGAACTTAACTTTAGGATGAGGACACTTTCTTCATCCATTTTTTTTTTCATTTTGACAAAGCAGAATATGAGAGCTGGAGACTGGACATGGCTTGACTAAAGTCATAGAGAGGCATGGCATTGTAAAGACTACACTGAGAGGAGAGGCCTTCTGATTCATGGCCTTGGTGACTTACAGAAGACTTTCTGCACCTGCTGAGCTGTGGACTGGGCAGCAAGGCCAGGCACACGGATTTGGAGCATGCCCATGAGTCTGTAGCTGAGCTGATGGACTTTGTCTCCACCAGAATGGATCTCAAAAGTTGCATGCTTTAGGAGAAGGGTGAAGGTGGACCAAAGCAGTGAGCTGTGATGCTTGGTTCACACTTAAGTCATGACCTGAAGGGAAAGAGGGGACTAAGGGGAGGTGAGACAGAAGGGGGAAAGGGATGGGAGAGGAGGGCAGAGGGAAGGTAGGTAATGCCAAGGGTGTTTGAGAACGCTACACGGAAACCAACTATTTTATAAGTTTTGTCTATCATATCATATCTATCTATCCATCCACCATCTCTCCATCTCTCCGTCTATCTATCTATCATTTATCTATCTATCATATCTATCTATCTATCTATCTATCTATCTATCTATCTATCTATCTATCTTTCTGTAAGAGAGTTTAATTGGAGTTGTCATGCATAGGGGACAGTGTTCTTCCCAGATTGCTAAGTAAAAAGCTCAATGGCAGAAAACATTCAAACTAGAAGAGGCAGGAGCTGATACCCTTCACCTCCGAGGAGCTGTGGACAGTTAATGGCTTTTGAGGAAAAAGGAGTCACTTTCTCTAAGATTGTGCGCCCCAATAGGTCTGTCACACCCCAGTGATGATCGTAGGATGTGGCTAGCACACATTGAACTCAGTGAGCTTTCTTTTAACAAAGAGAACACAGAGTTGGGAGGCGGTGAGGAGGTGATGGGCGGATCTGGGAGGAGTGATGGGGAGGAGTAGGGATGAGTATGATCAAAACAGCATGAAATTCTCAAAGCATTGATAAACATTTTTTCTAAAAATTCAGGCTACAAAGGTTATACAAAATGTGAGGACAGATTGATTCATCAGCTTCTCCACGCTCTCCTCACTCCCTCTCCCTCCTGCTCTGAAATGTTTAAGAAAGTGTCTCACCCCAGGATTGGCAGTCCAGACCGGAGTACCCCTGTGAAGCATATGTGGCTCTCCCAGGTGACTGAGCAGGAGGGTTTTGGTATGTATGGAAACCAAGTGAGCTGATTGAGGGGTGGTGGCAGACACCAGTGATCCCAGCACTCGGGAGAAAAATGAGTTTGAGACCAGCCTGGGCTACAAAGTGAGACCAAGTCTCAAAAAACAAACAGACAAAGCCTAAAACAAGACCCCCAAATGACTGCTTATCTTACATTTCATGCAATCTACCATACGTCATGGCCATTGTCACAGGGTTCCACAGAGCCTTACACTCAAGTTCCCTGACCTCAGTGCATACTGTGCTGTCACGACCTTGAAGTGATTACTATGAGCAGCTGTACATTTGTATTTCATAAGTGAATTGTGGTGGGACAATAGAGCGTGTACCCGGTCTGAGGAGACACAGAGAGTGTGGGTGACTACCATGCATTACCACTCACACACAACCTTCTCAATGAGCCATGTGGACAAAGTTCCAGGGGTGCTCACAAAGGAAGGAGTTGAAGAAGACTCATTTCAAGTGCAAAGCAAGATCACCAGGCCTATGACTAATTGAGTGGGGACCCAGACAACTGTGAGGTCACATGTTCCACCCAAACCAAACTTGATTTTTCACTTAAAAAAAAAGACGTAGCCTTTGAAGAAATGTTCTTGGTTTTGCTTTTAACTGGAGCACTTCTGTATTAACCAACCATTTCTCTTGAGTTAAGACAGGAGAAAATGCTTCTGGCTAGAATTACTATCTTTTCTCCCCCCGTTAATCAACTGTTTTCACAGGAACGTCTTTTGCCACGTAACAGCAGTTAGCCTCTACCTTGCTTCGTAGCTCAGGCTAGCCTGGAACTTCCAACCTAGTGCAGGCTGGCTTTGAACTCACAGTCTTGCTTTTACCTCCTAAGCACTGTGATTTGCAAGGGTGTGCCACCACACCCAGCCACATCCTGGTTTCTTATTCTTCACTAAGAGTGTAGTTTATTGTAACTTCTTAGGCATTAAGTGTATGGGCAGTATTTCCCTGGTAGTTCAGATGGGTCATTAACATTTTAGTAACAATTTTAAATTAAGATACACAATTTCTAAAATGTAATTTTAGTTGTGTTAATTTTCAATTGCTGGGTCAGAGTGTCTGAGACTGGGGGCAGGAGAGATGGCTTAGTTGTAATAAGACCTAAGTCCAAATAGCACCACAGCTGGAGATCAAGGCTTCCATGCATGAGTCCTTGGGAGACAGTTTAGACCCATAGCATAACCACACACTTAGACTATGAGAGAGTGTAAGCATAGCTTACAGATGCTGTGGGAAACCAGAGATTTCATGTGCCATGCTGAATTCTTACACTTGCTTTGTTGCAGTGGTCTGGAAAGAACCGGTCCGGCAATGCCTCCGGGTGTGTCTTTGCAGAAACAAGACCATAGATGGAGCAGGGAGAGAAGGCCTCCAGCTCCTTCCCTGCTAGCCCTTCCTTACTGCTTGGTAACCCAGAGGTGGAAGTGTGAGTGGAATGCGTGGGCCTCCAGGAGTGAAATAAAAGCAGCCAGGTTAGCTTTGGGCAGTGTCTCCACTGTTCTGGAAGAGCAAGGTGCATATGCATATATTAGCTATGGAATGTGGATTCTGTGTTTTAGGTGGTTCCGCGTGAGTCAAAAGCTTCTGTTTCTACTAACAACTTGTCAACGTATCATAAGAAATGACCAGGAAAATAAAGATACTATCATAAGAGTGGAGGGAGGGGGAGGAAGGGAAGAGGGGAGAGGGAGAGGATGTGTGTGTGTGTGTGTGTGTGTGAGAGAGAGAGAGAGAGAGAGAGAGAGAGAGAGAGCGCAGAAGAGAAGGCTAAATATTTTAGACCCATTGATGCCCCTTTCCTTTAGTCTTCAGACTCATTTCATCTTCACTGTGCCATAGGCTAGGTACCATCTGTGTGTTAGGTATTTAGGTCACGTGGCAAACACAACAGCCCCTTTCCTCCTGGAGGCCACAGAAATATAATTGAGTACTCCTGGTGTGTATAATATGAAAGAATTGTACGAGAATGATTACGGGGCTCTCTGAGGTCCCTTGATGGTAAAACACAATCAACTCTCAGGATCAGGGAAGACTTCCCTGAGGCAGTGACATCTCAACTGAGATATGAAGAGTAACGTGGGGATGCAAAGGTGAAAGGAGGGGAAGAATGTGCCGAGCATCGGGTACAGCATGTGCAAAGGCACTGGGACAAGGGAAAGCCTGGAATTACAGATAAGAGGAAATCAGTATGCTGAAGCAGGCACCAGGCCTATAAACATTAGGAATTAATCCTTGTTTTCAAAGGTACCGGACACCACTGAAGAGCAATGTGACCAAGCCTGTGGTTTTAGGAGCTCTGACTCTGTTCCACGTAGAGCAGACTGAGGGAAATGACAGTCATAATGGAGGTGATTGTGGCTATCTATTTGAAGTCTGATGCTGGCTTTAGTGAAGGCAGGAATAGAGAGTCATATGGGATTAAAAAGGGACAGGGCCAGGAGACCGGGGAAGGGTCAGAAAGCACGCTCGAGTGTCTGGTCTACGCCTCTGTGTGGACAAAGCGGTCACCGCTTTAAGCCAAGTTCCCATGACAGTACAGAGATTGAGGGAAGATTATGAGTTTGCCTTCCTCTTCAGCTGTGATCCCTTTGAGACATCTAAGGAGGGAGTGAGAATGCTGTTGGTGTGTTTGACCAGAACACAGAAGGAAGGATTGGATAGAGGAAATAAAGTTGCTAATAAAATCTATAGCCATGCAAATGGATTAAATGGGCTCTTCACAGACTAGATTATTGAAATGGCCGATAACTATGCAAGTACTCAACTTCATTTGCCGGAA
The DNA here is from genome assembly GCA_028551405.1 of Uromys caudimaculatus. NCBI lineage: Eukaryota > Metazoa > Chordata > Mammalia > Rodentia > Muridae > Uromys > Uromys caudimaculatus. The sequence continues at coordinate 24,555,663 of CM052700.1, read as the reverse complement.
GAGGAATGGAAATTAAAACCACTGTGAGATTCCATTTCGCACTAGAATGGATAACATTTGAAAGGACTGATACTAAACGTTGGTTAGCATGCAGGATTCCCAGAGCCCTGGCTGGTTCCTGATGGGCAGGGAAGGTTGTACAGCCATCTGGAAAACAGGCAGACAGGTTTTGCAGAAATTAAACATCCTTGCCGCATCGTCCAGCAGTGATCCCTTAGACACTTACCCAAGACAAACAAAAGCACCCACCCCACAAGAGCCCTGTGACATAACATTTACCGAGAATGTCTTATACTTTCGAATGGAAACACTGGAATGTGCCTCAGTTACGGGTAGAGTAACTAATTCTGGTGTGTTCATGCGGCAAAATGCTATTCTCCAATTAAAAGAAGCAAACTACTGGTACGTGTAACAAGAACGCCATTAGTGTGTTTGTGGGCTAAAAGCACCAGGTTGCAGAGTACCAGTTTGGCATCATGACTATTGCAATCCTGCCTATAATTGTCATTCTGTCCTCCGGGTGACCCTGACATGTATCCAAACAAAGTTAAGATCATCATCTGAGTGCAGTTTGCCAGTGGTTGACAGTGGGCCCATTTCTTAACTGATGTTGTGAATGCTAATGGTTTTGAGAAAGACTGTAATTTCTTGTAGGCTACAGCTCACGTTGGTCCAGCTTAGCACAGGAACTTACTCCTGTTTTGGGTGTGCACATCCACCTGTCTCCTGTTCCTTTGGTCTTAGAGCATCCTCTACCCTCAGGCTCCAGTTTGGATGCTCCAAGCCTGGGCTGTTCTGATTGTGCATAAAGTTGGATCATGTTCTAGAATGGGCAAGACTAATATCCAGAGATAGAAACTGGGTCAGAGTTTGCTGCAGCAGAGATGGGGTGGGTGACTGCAAAAGGTTGGGTAGGTTTGAATTTTGAGAAGTGTAGCTGCTGGTCTTGCTACTTTGTGGGTTCCACTTTTTCCCACCCTTTACTCCCCCCCCCCCCAGTTTCACCTCCTAAAACTAGATTGGAGAGAAAGAAGGATAAATGAGGGGGAGACAGAGACAGACAGAGAGAGAGAGAGAGAGAGAGAGAGAGAGAGAAAGAGAATCCCTGAATCTAATTTCTTTCTTTCTTTCTTTCTTTCTTTCTTTCTTTCTTTCTTTCTTTCTTTCTTTCTTTCTTTCTTTCTTTTTTTTGTTTCTTCTTTGAGGATGACTACTAATAAACCACAACCAACCCCTCTGAATGATCAACAACCACCAACCCCACCTCTCAGGGCCCTAACATTTATAGCCTTTGAAAAGTCCCCATAATTCAAAATGTCACACAATTGCAGTAACTATCGGCAGCTGGAAAACCACACCTTTGCGAGAGCATGAGGCAAATCATAGTCAGCTGCTGCAGATAGTCCAAAGCAGCCCCATATCCCCACCTTCTTTTAGCATTTCAGCGCTTTTTTAAGGAAACCAAAATTCCAGAATTGTCACTACAGAGAAGTGTTGGGGCTGTCCTGCTCCTTGGTGGGCGTGGTTACAAGGCTAGATGTCCTTGTTAAAGCTCACAGAGCTGCATGTGAACATGTGTGAACTCTCCTAGTGGTATATTAAACCTTAAGAAAATATCCCTAAGAGATTTATTAAATGACAGGGGAGGAGAACTTGAGGCTGTTAATCTTACCAGCAGGTGCAAGACATTGTTATCCCCGTATTATCCTTATATCACCTGTGGGAAGATTGGGGTTTAGAGACAGGAAGTGACTTCCTCAAGCTCTCACTGCTACTGAGAAAAGCTGAAGTGTGAACTCAAAACCATCTGGTCACGAGGCAATGTTAGTGTGAAGTCTCTTCCATCCACCAGGCCTAACCTGAGGCTGAGCGTGGTAGCCAAGCAGGTGGCGTTGTGGACTGGGCCTGGGTCTGAGCAACTCTATGCTGTGTTCTGTATATGAAGATGAGGCTCCTTAGCCACTCAGCCACAGAGGTGCTTTGATGGCCGAGTATAAATAAAGACCATGATGCCAGTGGTTTTGTTCTGAGCCAGCCACATTCTTTCCTCCTCCCTCCCCTTATCCAAAGGAATCACTTGCAAAAGGAGGTACAGCCTTGATGGGAGGGTTGTCCTGGCGTTACTAGACACTAGAGAGCTAAAGTCATATCTGTTTCAAGTGGTAAATCCTGTCCTGTTCCAAGCTACATGTGACGTTGACAAGGCCCCAGATGCTTTAGAACTCCAGAAACCCTGAGGACAACTACACTCAGACGCCTATCCCAGCCCTGGCTCCTTTGATCAGTCCCAGCATGCACTACCTGATTGTTCCCAGGGTTGGTTGCTTCCTCAGACTCATGCGGGCTTCCTCTGCCTTCCAGCCAAGTTTTATTCCACATTACCCCAAGACCAGGCAGGAAGCCATGCTCACCACATCTTTAGGAGCCTGCCAGCATTTCCTATTCCCAGGGTGGTGCTTTGCAATATTTGACAGTAGTGGATTCAGTAGTACAAACTGTGGAAGGGAGAAGTTAAAATTCTGAAATAGAAGAAAAGAACAAATTGAAGAGAGCAGACCGTGTTCCCCATGAAGTTCCTCCCTCCCAATCCCCCATCCCCCACTCCCACTCCCACCCCCATTATGAGGAGGCGCGGCCTCGCTACACCTCTGTAGCTAAACATTGCTGACAGAAATGTAATGGGCACTTCTTCCTGTGGCTTATGGGAAGGACTAGAAGTCCACAGAACATTGCTTTGACAGGCACCAGGTACCTTTCCTGCTTCTGGCTGTACCCTTTTACCTCACATCCTTCATCTTGACTGCCCAGAGTACCCTATGAAGTCCCTACTCCCTCCACATGGGTCCCTTTCTCAGCCTTTGTCTTTCTAGTACCTTCTTTTCCTATTGCAAATTTTTTTGGCAAACACCTGTTTGAAACCCTCCAGCTTCTTCCCCAATCAGAGCTCATCGCTGAGTCCTCTATTTGCATGGTGCATTTGCATACCCCACTCTTGCACATTTCATTCTGCTTGAATAAAGGTTAATTCAAATGTCACTCTCTCCCAGCTGTCTTGGGTGTCAGGAGCCTATCTAATTCATCTTTGTTTTTCTCTGCATGCAGCTCAGTGCCTGGCACACTGGAATCCCTGAGGAAGTGCTTCTTCATTTCAGAGGAATCTTTAAATAGCCCCATGAGGTAGGTATTATTATTCCAATTTTGCACATAAGGCAAATGAGGCACTGGGAGTTTAGGCAACTTGCCCAAGGCCACACAGCTAATTTGCAAGTAGACTACAGGAAACAGAGGAAAGTCCATTGATTTTCTCTTGTTGGAGACCTGACCTCTGAATGCATTCTTGGCTCAGAAGTATGGGTCTTGATGCGGGCTTCCTAGGTAATGACCTAGCCAGAGAGACCTGAAATATTCCAATCTACTCATATTCTCACAGAGTTTATGGAAGATCCTCACAGGCCCCCGTGGGTTCTGGAATGTGGTAGGGAGGAGTTGGAGAAGAGGCTGAGAACAATAGAAAGAAAGAGAAGTCGAGAGAATGAAAAGGGAGTGACAAGTATAGAAACCAGGGCAGAGACTCACATCAAAGGGATGGAAGGATACAGGAAGATAAGGCAGAAAGAGGCAGGAGCCTGGGAGGTGGGGCAGAGAGCAGAGGAGAAAGCCAGGATGAAGAAGAATCATAGACAGAAGGAGGCACACACCAAGGCTAGGCTGAGAAACCTAGGGGTCACTGTGGTTTTCCGAATTGCCTAGCACCTTCCAAGGACCCTCTCCTCCAAGGGCTAGCATTTCTCACCTTCCTGTGCATCTTCCTGGGCCTCTGGCATCAGGAGGATGGCAGCTTACTTACTATCTCTCTCTGGCCAGCCCAGAAATGTTAATTCCCTTTCCAGGGTAACTGGTGGTGGCATGCAGGGGCTGGATTGAAGGCATCGCTCCTGCCTCTCATTGTAGGAGACTGACAGTTCCTATCGTAGTTACTTTCTTGTTGCTGTGATAAAAACACCTTGACTAAAGCAACTTAAGGGAGAAAGGGTTTGTTTGGGTCCATATTTCAGGGTTACAGTTCATCACGATGTGGAAGTGACCAGCTGCAGGAACATGAGGCAGCTGGTCCCTGGCACCCACTGTCAAGAAACAGAGCAATGGATGCTCGTGCTCAGCTCCCTTTCTCCAGGGCTCTAGTTCAGGGTCCCAGCTCAGGGAATGGTGCCACCCATAGTAGACAGATCTTCCCATTTCACAGGCATGCCTAGAGGCCCATATTCCAGGTGATTCTAGATCTTATCACGTTGACAACCGAGCTTAATTAACAGTAACATTTCCTAAGGTTGCTCCTCAGAAAAGCTTCCCTGCAGAGTAAAGCCAGTGGCCTCCTTTTCTAGCTCCTAGACTGGGCGTTCAGTGGTAAAAGGGGGCTTGGTCTGCCTTTGCATATCTTTTCATACACAATGAGGAGTTGGCATGAACTTAGTCTCTCTAAGCAGATCTTTGTGTGACTTGGTGTTCTTCTGGCCCTTTGATGGCCCTTTACGTGGCTTAGCAGATTCTGCAGCTGCTGAGAGCAGGGTTTCTCTCCACGTCATATGCTCAGAAACTGTTTCTTAATTTGAGCACCTTTTGTCATGTGGGAAGCCAGAGGGGTTTTCAAAATCATTATGTCCTGATTTCTCTTTTTTTAAAAAGTCTTAAAAATCGGTTTCCCCTTCAGTTTATCTCTGTTCTCTCACATTGTAATTAACAAACCCAGAAATCAGGTAGCACCTTCAACACTTCGCTTAAAATCTCTTTAGCTTTAAAACGAATTTATCCCTTAAAGGGCCAGATTCTCAGTAAGTGCTGCAGACACGTTTTCTAAGCGTTTTGTTTCAACCTAACAGGAATCACCCTCCTGTTCCCCTACCCTGTGCAGCTTCTATTAAAATGGCCAGTCCCTTAAGGCTGACAAGTCTAGGTTGGCCTCATGATCTAGGCTTTCTCCACTGCCCTCCTTCCTACAGCCCAGCACAGTGCACACACTCGTAAGCCATTGTAATGGTTTTAACACAAAATGTCCTGCATAGGCACTTGTATTTAAATACTTGGTCCCTAACTATGGCACTATTTTGGAGATCATGGAACCTGTAAGAGGTGAGGCCTGGCTAACTGAATCGGGTCACTGGGCACAGGCTGGTCAGGTATACTGGATTTGGTTTTGATTCTGGGTAGGAGTCTCTCTCTAGTTTACATCTACTATGATTACGTGACAGGCTACCAGCTCCCATGCACTGACACAGAGCCAGGCCTCCCCTGGCATTGAACTATGAGCTAATATAAACCCATTTCTCCTTCAGTTGATCCTCGCTAGATACTTGGTCACAGCAATGAGGAACGTAATGAATACACTGTCATATGGTGAAGGAAGACTCGGCACCTCATGGCTACTGGGAGTCTGGGGCAGGTTTATCGTGAGTTCAAGGCTGACTGAACTATATAGCTGAGACCTTGTGTCCAAAAGCCTATAAATACACAAGATAAAAATCTTCTAGCCCCTGCACAACTCCAAGGCTAGCGCCATATGGTAAGGTAAGAAAGACTGAATCTAGATTCTATGTTTGCTGCCTTGTATTACCACAAAAGTAGAGGCTAAAAGTCACATATAGTTATTTTCTCACAGTCTCTGTATAGGTCAGGAGATGGATCGTGGCTTACCTGGGTGCATGTTATGGCTTAAATAAAGATGTCTATAAGAAAGAAAGTAGACTTGTAGTTGCTAGGAGCTGGTAGGGGGAACAGACCTGTGAGGGCAAGGTTTAGGAACAGAATATGTTGGATATTCCTGTGATCCCGACCTCCAGAGGCTGAGGGGAGAGCTTTATAGCTTTGAGACCAGCCTGGGTTACATAGCACGTTCCAGGACACCTTTAGCTACATAGCAAGATACTGTCCCAAAAACCAAACCAGATTTTGGGTTCATCCAGTGGTGATTGTCATGTAACCCTGTGAACATACTGAGAGTGCAGATGTTTTGGAGCAGGCTCCTAATCTGAGGACTACTTGGGCAGAGGAATGTGTCTAAGCTGCTATGGTTATTTTGATTATCAACCTGAGAGGATATCAATTCTATTATAAAGGAGATACTCTATGTCTGTGAGGGAAGATTCATCCTGAATGTGTACGGCACCATTCCATGTACTGAAGTGAGTAAACTCTCAATAAAGTGGCTGGGGAAAAGGTGCAAATGGCCTTCACACCAGCGTTCATCTCTCCGCTTCCTGACTGTAGGTACAATGTGACCAGCGGCCTTGAACTCCTGCCGTCATGCCCATCCTGCCGTGATGGGCTGTATCCTGGGACTATGAACCAAAATACACTTCCTTCCCTTGAAATGCTTCCATCAGTACTTTGTCAGAGTAATAAGAACATAACTAATACTCTGGCAAAATATTCATTGACCCTTCTGCGAGTAGAGCATGGCACTAATACCTGGAATTTGAGGAAGAACCCCTCCTATGGACTGTTGGTTTTATGCAAACAGGCCTTAGAGCCATCCACATAATAGGTGTGGCTTGCTCCATGGAAGAGGATTTGTCCTGCTGGAGTTGGCTCTGCACCCTCACCCTGCCAAGCCACCTAGAGATCCTTCCTCTGCTTTGCTAATTCTTTCCCTCCGTTCCTGGATAGATTTGTGTTCCTTTGATTAGTCTTTATGTCTAGAGGAGTAGTCCTGCCCAATATAAAGATGATATGAGCAATGAGTGTAGTTAAAATCTCCAGTAGTTATATTACAATTTTAAGTGAAATTAAATTCAATAATCTAACCTAATATAGCCCAAACATCATCATCCCAACACATGATCATATAAAAATATTAATGAAGGACTTGAAGAATATCTTCCTTTTTTAAAAAAATATTAAACCCTAGAAGTTTTGGGTTATTTTAGAATCATAGCACATCTCAGTTTATATGTTAAGTTTTTATTGGAAATACGTGCTCTGAATTTAGATTGCAAGTTTACAATGGAAATGTAGATTAACAAATTTAAATGGTCTTATCCATACTTATGAATTTCCCAGTAACTCAGTGGATATCAGTTTTAATTTTTATTTTAGAATTATTCATGTTAACAGGATGGGTCAGGTGCTTCGTCACAATGCCGTCATTTTAAGTCTTCAGCACACATATGTGACAAGTGGCCATTCAGAATAGGCCCCCTGTTGCTGGTCCCAGCTCTGACCCCCAGCTTAGTCATCTCCTACCTAGACCATCATCCACTTGGACTGCCATCTCTGTGCATAAATACATGTATACAAAGAAGAGAAATCTCCTCCTGGCTATTCATGCTCAAGAAATCAAACTTTCAGAGTCAGAGACAATTGCTTTCTTACCTAGTAATACCTCAAAATTCCAGATTATGATTTCCGTCAGTCCTGAGAATGGAAGTCCTTTCAAGGTCCCCTCATACAATGGGGACCATATTAACCACAAGGAAAGCCTCTGATAAATGAGCTAGATCGTGTGGGTGCCTGTGGGGGGCCAGCTTCACATGTGCTTCGCTCTGTTGGAACAATTTGGTTGTTAAATAAGGGCCTTAAGGCATCAATTCGCATTTCTCACTTTAAATTTTTCATCATTTAAATTCCTTCCTTCAGGTTGGTAGTTTTTCTTTCAAGCTTCAGATCTCTGGCTAGAGTTGGCTTGATTTACATAATCCCACCTCTGACATTTAGCCCCGCCCCTTAGGGCCTCCTTCTTACTGTGGGCTGCCAGGCTGCTCTTGTTGGGCACCAGTGGTCTCCCTGCCCACTCCAGGCAGCCACCCAGCTCTCTCACTGGGAAGGGGCCCATGCTGTGGCTGCCAAGGCCACTGCTGCTGTGCTTCATGGTGCCCAGCTAATCCTCCCTGAGCTGTTGCAAGGATTAATCCTGATGCCCTGGGCCCAGCGCCTGCATGTGTGGGATTTCAGGACTGTGGGCACAGCCAGCAAGAGACAGGCACAGCATCTGTAATGCAAATCTAGGCAGGGCGCTAGGCTCCTGGGAGCAGGTTCTGGATTCCTGGGTTCATGCAGAACAGCAAGATGGGTGCTGTCAACCAGGCCCTCTAGATATGACCTTAAGTCTAAGAGCCTTAGAGCTGAGAGAAAAACTGTGGATTCTCAATCTCTGCCTGGACATGCATACATTTGTGTGCATGCACAAATATAGACATATATGGGTTTTTTTTGCATCCTTAACGTTGATTCGCCAACCTCATTCTGACTTCACAGAATGGGCATTAATGACTTATTCCATTAAAATTATATTTTATGATAGTGTATGTGTATATTAACATTATGTATTGAGCCATCTTTCTGCATCTAAAGCTTGCTTTTTCTTCTGATATTAATTAAAATCTTGCTGCAGGCTTTAGGCACCGTGCCTATTGGAGAAGTCAGCTTGGCCCATGGCTTCTGCTTAATTCCACGGCTCATGTACAGAGGTGGGGATGAGCTGGTAGAAGAGCCCTGAGGTCCTCAGCTGGGTCATTCCGGGCTCAGAGAGGGATAAAAAGCTCCCTGACAGCTATCTAAAAGGAGATACCCGGGAAAGGCAGACACTGCCAAGAAGGTTGCACTGTGGCTTTGTAGAGTACATCTTCCTCCCTCCCTCCCTGCCACATGCCAGTAAGTCTGAACAGATCTGACGTATGGCTTCTTCCAAATCAAGTGCAGATGCCCTTTGAGAGCACAAGAGACCCTCTTCAAGTACTGGCGCAGTGCCCTTGACAAGAATGTTTATTAAGAGGTAGGGCTGAGGCAGGAGGATGAAATGGATGTGAGGATTGCAAAGCCAGCCAGGGCAACATAGTTTCTGTTTTAAGGTACAAGAATAAAGGACCGGGCTTGCTGGTGTATGCCTGTGATCCTAACACCCGGGAAGCAGATGCAAGCTGAGTCTCTCAGCCTGAGACACACTGGTCTATACAGTGAGCCAGACAATGCTGAATAGTGAGACCTTGTCTGAAAGAGAGAAGGGGGTATGGAGGAAGAAAGAGAGACAGAAAAGGAGAGAGAGAGAGAGAGAGAGAGAGAGAGAGAGAGAGAGAGAGAAAGAGAGTAAATAAAGAGGTGCTGACCTTGGCCAGGTGTTTAAATCTCAAAGCCATATTTTTCTGAAAAGAGAATGAAGATAATGTTTTCCTTACCAAATTCTTGAAAATATAGGATACATAGTTAACACACGAGGGGCTCTACAAGCTGCAGACTCCCAGAGACTGGGAGGCCGGTAGACTGTTGCTGTATCAAATGAAAACCAAGAGAAAACTGGCGAAGAGAGAGGTTCATTTACAGTCAGGGCCAGAACTGAGGGAAAGAAAATTCTGCCTCTCTTGTCTTTCCTGCAGGAACGTTACAGCTTTATACAAAAGATGAAGCAAAAGCCAGGAAATAGGTACAGTGTAGCTGTGAGTCAGAGCCTTGTGACATCTCTTCCTGCTAGACAGTCCCCCCCCTCTGCTGCCAGGTAACAGCCTATTCTCTCTCTGCAGACTTTCCTGAGGCTCCTCTCACCCCTGGGTCCATTCTTTCTAAGCCTGGAGACACTGTTACACCAAGCTTGTTAGGAAATTGGGTTACGAGTAAAATAGGTGAACATAAATGTCCCACCTTTTCGTCCACAATATGGGCACCTAATGCAATTGTATCCTATGTAAACTACACGGTGCATAGCCTGGCAGAGACTAAGATCACCCAGCAGTTATCTAGCACAGTAGTCTGGTTCCCACCCCTGTCTACCTTTGGTTATAGAACCAGGTACAGTTTAGTCTCCTCCCACCCCACACCACTTGCTCATCCTCTCATCACCTCCTCAGGGGATGATGACTATAGTAGAACATGGTTAGTTCTTTATGGCTCCATAGCCAGACTACAGTTCCCAGGATCCCTTGGAATGGGAAGTAGCCATTAAGCAAGCTGTAGCCAATGAAAGGGGTCTAGAGGTAGCTGCTGCTTCTAGGCAGGCTTCTGTGAACTCCCTACAGGCACTTCTCATTGTAGGTTCTGTTTCCAGGCAGATAGCAATCTCTGTGGAAAGGCATGTAAGAAGCTGCTTTCGTTTAAAACCACTGTCCATTGGAAGGCCACACATCACAGAATATCTGGGCAGTACAAATGGGCCTCGATGGAGGGAAAAAGATGCAAACTTGGGTGTGAAGGAAAGTGCACAGGTGTTTCTGGGAAGGAGAAGGGGAGGGAGGGCAAACACAGAACTCATTGCACACAATTCTTAAGGTTCTAAAACAAAGCACAACAAAAAAGTCATTTGGGTGCACGAGGTAACTACAGGCAGGATGAACAACCTGACATCTCAGCCTTCATTGTGGATGAAAGTGCAGCTGACAGTTTAGCAGACCACCTTGCAGGACAGGGGTGAATGACTGCTGCAAGCCTGGAGCCAGTGGGTCAGTGGGAGGCAGAACTACATTTTCATCAGCACTGAGTGGTTAAACGTACACCTTGCTCTTTATTTAAACCTAAGTCTCTCTATTTCAAGGCTTATTTTATTTTCATTTGTGTATATATATATATATATATATATATATATATATATATATATATATATATATATATATATATATATATATATATAT
>CM052700.1:24475645-24544956 GCA_028551405.1 Uromys caudimaculatus | reverse complement strand
GGAAAGAAAGGATACAGGGGAAGTGGACCTGTTTAGAAAGGTTCTTTGGAGCAACTCCTCCCGTCTGTGTTGTCTGCAAATCAGCAGTTCAGTTCACAGGTCAGCAGGCAGTGGCAGCACGATCCACTCGCAAATACTTCACGGATACACCAGCAGCCCTGTTCGGTAGAGTTGGGTTAGCAACTGTGGTGACATGACCTAGTAGAGACAGCCAGTCCTCAGTCTCAGCTCCAGTCAACAGGGGAGACCAGGAGGAACACCAGGAGAAGTTCTCAGCTGTGCCTTTCCCAGGGAAGCAAAGATCAGCGAAGACGCAGGACCCACAGGCATTGCACAGCTACCTGTACCAGCAAGTCAAGCTCTGCCTCTGTCATTCCGTGGAGTCCTATTTATACTCTACAAACATCACGTGTTCTTCACATGCCTTGTCTCATCATGGCTCCTGCCTCAGCACAGGGCTTGCCTCAGCATGTGTATCCAATCAGCTTGAATCTGTGGAAGCGACAAGAAACTGCAGGACATCACCAGACTTCTTTTGGTGCGTTTCTCTCTATAATCCCAACAGATGCAGCTCAACTATGCAATGTAAGGCAGGCTAATACATGCATGTCATTAGCAAAGAATCCTTCATCACGTGTCCTATCACGTGCTTGCTTTAGCAGAACATCCTCTCTCCTGTGTCTGCTTCAACGAAACCTTCCTTCATGAGTCTTCCTTAAGCCTTTCACATGTGTGTCCATTTTGACAAAACATTCCTTCATGTGTTTGCCCCAGCAAAACACCATCTAATTGACTTTCCAAAGAAGTTTCCATTTCAGAAGCCAGAGGAAGGCATTGGATCCTCTGGAGTTGGAGTAACAAGCAGTTGTGAGCCATCCTAGGGAGTGCTGGGAACTGAACTCACATCCTCCACAAGAGGGGTGCTGCTGAGCCATTTCCCCAGCCCCTAAGCCTAAATCTTGCATCAATACTAGAAAAATGGGATTGAGGATCGGGGACCCCTTTAGTTAGCTCTTGCCCCAATATGGACACATTGCACACTTTTTCTGCTTTAAAAGCTCCAGTAAAAGCTTTGTTAAATGCAGTCAGGAAAAAACAGTGTCCTTTAGTGTCAACCACTTGCAAGTCAACTTTACGTGGAGAGTCAAGACCGATAGTTCTCATAACTGCCAGAGTCACTTTTATTTCAGGGACATTTTCTTATCTGTCCACTTTGGCCAGTGTTGGCTTCTTTCTACCAGTGTTAGATAAAGCATAAAAGTAAATGTCTGAACTCTACAGTTCTTGATGTTTGACCCAGTAAGTTTCTCCCAACAACTGATCAGTGGACCCCAAGTCTTGTCTTTCCTTTTCTTTGCCAGTTGGGGCATCTTTTGAGCTGCTTGTGTTCTCCTTGAGTTCAGTTGAATTTCTAAAACCTATTTGATGGGAAATCTGGATTCTTTGCCTTTGGGGGCATTTCTGAGCTCTGAGAGTTCTGTTGAATCATTTGGACAACTGCCTTTTGAGTGTCAGGCTTTGTCTTTAGGACTTCTTTTTAAACAAATGTGTTGTTCTATTGAATTATTTGGGAAATTGCCATATAACAGGAAACCTTGACTTCTGCAATTTTGTAGATAATTAGTGGGGAAAGTATGTAAGGCACACAGAAGAAGGGTCTGTGTAACTCCTAGAAGCTAAGTAGCAGGCTTGAAGGTCACCAAGGATGGACCCTTCTTTTATAATTAACGATTGGTACAACCAGCAACTGAAATGACAGGGCTTGAGTTATTATTCTGAAGAATGGAATTTGCCTTTCGTCCCTGGTCCTACATAGAGAATGACATTCCAAACTGCCAAGACAGTCATTAATACATGACTTTTGGACTAGTTTCATTTCCTGTTGCTGTGATAAAAGACTTGACAAAAGCAACTTGAAGGGGGTTGTTATTCCAGCTTTCAATTTCACATTACAGCTCATCACTGTGAGGAAGCAAAGGCAAAACTTGAGGCAGCTGGTCACAGGAATATTCAGCTCACGTCCTTCCTTTGAAATAGTCTAGCCTCCAAGCTCCGGGATCGATGTCACCATGTTTCAATAGGTCTTCCTGCATCAGTTAATCGAGACAGACACCTCCACAGGGCTACCCAATCTAGACAACATCTCATTGACAATTGAATTGACAACTGAAACAAACCATCACAACTACCCAACCTTCTAAGCTACACTGGAGGCTTTGTGGGAAAGGACAAGGACATTGCATGTTCCCTTCCCATACGAGCCAATCACAGTCCACCTGGCATTCATCTGGGTAGGACACTGCCCATCAGGAGGGGCTATCTTACTAGAGGCTTTAGAAACTGTGTAAAATGGATGAAAAGTGTTTTTCATCACAATAGTCTCTTTGTCCCTTGTCCACTCTTACCCCTCGAGAATATTCTACTCTGTAATAAACTATAAATTGAATTCTGCAATTTTGTGAGTGTACCTAGCAGGGGAAGGACACATTACAAATTACATTGACCCATCTGTGACACTGCACTGTGTGTGTGTCAGATCAGAATTCTTTTGATGGGGTTACAAGAATCAGTGAACTGAAAGAGTCCAGAGTGAAGTTACATTGGCATCATCATGAAAAAGATTAACTCTGCACATTTTGGTGCCTGCTAGGAAAATCTTGACTGACCAGTCTTTATAAGTATATAATGAATTTTCTAAGATGCACCCTGAATTAGTTTAATTGTTTTTATGTGTCACTTTGTCTGCATTTATAATGACTAGCTTGGTGGAGACTGAAAAATCTGATGGCCGTAGCAATGGTTCACTAGAAAGACATGATTTAAATACTATCCACCTGGATGCTGAAGAGAAGAGAAAATGCTCCCTCTGGTCCATTCTGCTTGAGTGTAGATTGCCAAGGTGTTCACAGAAGGAGCAGGGTCATAGGGAAGCAAGGAAGATGAGCTCACTCCTGGGTTAGAAGGAACCCCAATATCACCCAGGAGGTACACATCAAGGTAGGTAAGCCTCAATGTGAACTACCCACATCTCTCGATGGTGGGACTCCCAACACAAGAAAGAGGACACATTGGCTCACTGATGGCACTCCTGGAAGGGACCCATTAAGCAGCACATATTATGACCCAGCACACATTCCCTGGCATTCACTCTTGCTTCAGCCCACAAGATGAGCAAGAACCTACAACTCCATCTGCCCTCAGAATTCCTAAAAATTACTGACAAATGTACCTGTAGCTGCTTCAAATTTTTTGCATTTTTAAAGGCCCATTTATGCTAAAATTATTATTCCTGACATGCCTAATTTAAAATGTGATCTTTTGGGACTTGGGCCAGAGTTTGTTGCCTGTCTGCATTTTTCTCCCTGTGCCCAGAAAAACTGGCTATGCAAGAACATGTCTCAGCCAGGCCTAACTGAAATATAAATGTTCATTTTTAATTTTCAGGTGGAATGGTTAGAACCCAGTGCTTTCCAAGGTTAATTGTAAAAAACCAAGGCTCATGAAAAATAAATCTTAAAAAAGGTGTTTTGGGGGTATGATTTAGTTGACCATTACCAAAAATTAACCTTGACTTTGTACAGACTCAGTTTTTTTCTGATTAGATTGGACATTTGACTACTTAGAAAGCTGAGTCTGTACAAAGTCAAGATTAATTTAAGGATCTGTTTATGTTACAGTCTTTTAAATGACCATTCTACAAACAACTATTATTTTAAAGTGATTTAAGTGCTTTTAATATTCCATGTATGTGTGACTAAATCATGTAAAACCGTATGTCCATATTTTATCTAGACATTATGTGAACATTGTCTGAGTAAAAGACATGAAAGTTTAATATATACAAAGTGACCAACAAGGGCTTCCTTTTACGTGAAGCATTCTGCATGTGGACCTCTGAGTTAGCAAATGGCCAATGAAGTTTAGGATGTTTCTGATATCAATACCATTGAAGTGGGGAGTCTTATTGGAGACTGGCATACATCCAGTTACTTTGACTAACTAGGAATCCTGTTATTGTGTATGTGGGACACAGTCTAATATCAGAAAGCAAGTTTGTCTGTGGCTAGTGCATTTGTGCACACCTGTAAAAGTTAGAAAGCCCAATATCTGTCAGTGAGGCCTGTTGTCCTGTTGTCTGAAGGATTGCAAGTATTGAGAGAGAGAGACAGAGACAGAGACAGAGACAGAGACAGAGAAACATAATCATGTCCCTTGAATATGTAAACCTCTGCAAATAGAAAAGTTAAGGAAACACTTTCATCAATTATTTTTCTTCCTTGCTGTGACAAAACCTCCTGACAAAATCCATTTAAAGAAGGAAGGGTTTCTAGGGTTTATTTTGGCTCACAGAATCATGGCAGCAGGAGCATTTGGCTGAGGTCATGTTGTGTAAACAGGAAGTAGACAGAGAGATGGATGCTGGCACCTGGGGCATCATTCCCTTTTCATTCAGTCTAGGCCCGCTCGCTGCCCATGGAATGTCACTGCCTACAAAGAGGGTAGTAGATCTTACCTCAAGTAACCCAATCTAGAAACATTCTCACAGAGCTACTTAACAGGAAAGATAACCCTCTACTGACTTTATTTTGTAAGTGTCTTTTGGCTTTCCTTTTTGTAATCTGCATTATAGTGGTGCTACATTCTTAAACATCTGTCTTTGTTTTGCACCAATGTGTTTTAGCCAGTTCAGCCCATCTTCTTCTCTTGTGTTAGTTTCACACCAGGCAGGGGACTGTGGAAGCCAGACTGGCCAGCACCCTGATCCCCTCGGGAGTGAGAAATGTTTAGACACAGATACTTTGAAGTTGCTCTTGCTACAAAGCACTGACCCCTTCCTCTGGGCCCACGGGGCCACAGGAGGAAAGCCTGCTGTCTGCCTTCATTTTGGCTGAAAGCATGGAGGCAAGTTGTTCTTCTTAACCTCTGTCACTTTGAACTCCAGGAAGAGCAAAACCTCACAGGACAGACCCATAGCCCAGAAGAAGACAATTTTCACAAGGTTGAGACTGTATCTCATGTAATTAACAGAAATGATGTGTCACATGACCTTTCAGGACTGGAGCTGGAACTCAGATGGGTCTGTGATGGATGAGGGGGCCACACTTGAGTAGGACTGTTTATCTATGCAGACCTCTTGCCCTTTGCCTAAATGTCATCTCAATGCTGTCAAGGTGAGACGGGGTTGCTGGACCCCATTGTTTGTTTCTTTTTCCAGTGTAGCCACATTGCATAAATCTCTTTACTCTGCTGAGTACTCATCTCAGTAATTGGCGCAGCGAGACAGGAAGAGTCCAGCTTCTCTTGGTTGGTCACTGAAGCCTGGTCCTTTGCATCACGATAGTCCCTATAACTTCAGGTCACCTTCGCATCACGATAGTCCCTATAACTTCCGGTCACATTGGTTTCCCTTGAGGCCACTTTCTCAGTGCACACACTCACATCTTGTCCTGTTTCTTCTATTGGAGTCTGGTTTGTGCTATGATGGAGGGAGTAGAGGTGATTAGGAGCATATTTTTATCATGCAGATGTTAGTAGATAGGTAAATTAGATGAAGGCTTAAGTAAAATGATCATTTACTTTTCACCAATGAAGTATCCAAGTCAGCAGTTTTAAAATTTTGTTTTTATATTTTATTGGTTGATTGACTCTGTGTGTGTGTGTGTGTGTGTGTGTGTGTGTGTGTGTGTGTGTATAAATATATGTGAGGACCATGGGACACATGGAGACTTTCGGGGACTTGATTCTCTCTTTCTACCTTGTGGGTCCGAGAGTTGTAGCTCAGGTTGTCAGGTTTGTTCCATGGGACTGCAAACACCTTCACTCACTAAGCCATCTTGCTGGCCCCTCCCCTTAATAAGCAAGGCATCTTGGGAAAGTTTCAGGAAGGAGAAGAAAGTGGTCTTCAGAAGTAGAGCAGGAAGCCCTTTCTAAGTACAGCCATACATGAGCTAGGGGCTGGGCAAGAAAATGACTCTCAAGAAACTGGGAAAGACAGCAGAACTCAAGGACATTTGCTTATAGAATGCATGGAAAAGTAAAAATGAGTAAACAGGAAGTACCAAAGGCCAACAGGAAATGCCGCTGGCCTAGAACAGAGGAGCCAGGGTTTCGTACAGCTCCCAGCCCGAAGAAGGGGCTCTCCACATGTTTAACCTACTTTTCATTGCATTTGTTGTTTCTTCTCAACAGGTAACAGACTTTTCATTAGCCTTGGGTGATTGTCCCCACCTCTCCCATGCCCTGGAGATAAATAGTAATACATATGGCACTCCAGATGTTTTTTTATGATGATAAACCATTGACAGTAACTAGAAAATGCTTACCTCACAGAGGAGCTTAGAATAGATTCCTTTTTCCTTCCCATTATATATATAAAAATATCTGGTTTCGATGTAGTAGACTGGACATCTGATAATAGAGATTGGCAGCCAATGAGTGAAATTTATATTTTAAAGAAGAATAGAAATTGTTTACTGGACATACTACAGCAGGATAGCTAGCTGAGCAGTAGCATAGGGTAGCCCTGTAGCATAGGTCAGTGGTGTGGGGTGGGGGTGTAGATCCCTCTTGGAGACTTACTTTATGGTTTGGGAGTTTCTTTATGTGCGGTTTCCTGGTATCTAATCTGAACCGCAGGGTGAAGGACAGCTCACACTGTTGTGTGTACAATTCTGGGAGGTCAGCATGAGCTGCTGTGCACATGATTTCCATCTGTAGCATCTCTACTGTCCAATAAAGTCCGTGGGAACTGGTCAGCAAAGAGACCCTATCAGAACAAAACAAGAGACAAACAAAGAAACAAACGAAGAAAATACCGTCACCTATCTCGATTCTTATGCTAGAACCCAGTCTAGGCTGTCTCTTGCCTGCAAAGACAGATTGCACTCCGATGGAATCGTAGGAATGTCGAGGGAAAGAAGGAAGGTAGGTTATGCCATTCCTAGAAATAATTTTGAAAGTGAAAAAAATACAGGTGAAATCGGCAATATTCTTTGCTTAACCAATCTTCCTGAAATGTCATTTCAACGTGTCATCAATAGGAATTTCAGGAGATAATTGACACCCTCTGTTCAACGAGGGCTTTGGGTTTAGGTGTGCATTTTATACTTACAGATCTCTGTGACAATTCTGTTTCTTGTCATTTAGACAGGAGAGGGGCCTCCAGATGTATGTAGGGGGTTAATCTTGATTGAATTAACTGATGTGCAAAAATCTATCTTACCTGTAGGCGGCGCCATTCTCAGGGTGGGGATCCTAGACTGTTGGAAATAGAGAAAGTGAGCTGAGCCTTGGCATTTACAGCCTCCTGGTTTCTGTTTGTGGGCACAATGTGACCCACTACTTCAAGCTCCTGCTGCCTTGACCATGGACTGTATTTTGAATTGTGAGCTAAAATAAGTTCCTATTGCCAGAGTATTTTATCATGAGAGTGGGAAAAGAAACCAAGACATGCTCAGTTCTGTCCATTCACACTTTTCAACCCCCACTGAAGATGCAACTCAGGCCACTGTCCTGGGTACCACAGGCATTGTGAGGGCTAGAGTGGCAAGCTCCTTGTCTAGTGTTCTCTGTGTCTCACCAAGGCTTCTCCAAAGATGATGGGGTGCAGACTGCAGAAGGTTATTCTCCCTTACCATGCAGGCAGGAGTACTTCAGTTCCTTCTACCCAGAATTCTCTCTTTGGGCCTTGGGAAGAGGCAAAGATTGTGGTAAGAGGCTTTTCTGGACCCCCTCACTCCAGGAGGGTTTCTCGGTCCTCAACACTGCCCTCAGAGCTCGAGTAGAGTGCTTATCAAGGGTGGGGTGTTGTTTGCAAGCCACTCTGCCTGCTCAGTGTCCTAACATTTTCAGCCCG
The DNA here is from genome assembly GCA_028551405.1 of Uromys caudimaculatus. Lineage (NCBI taxonomy): Eukaryota > Metazoa > Chordata > Mammalia > Rodentia > Muridae > Uromys > Uromys caudimaculatus. The sequence continues at coordinate 24,537,101 of CM052700.1, read as the reverse complement.
TGGAGACCATGCTGATCACCAGATGTGCACAGGCAGTTGGTAAACCACTAGCTAGCTGGATCTCTATTAATTCTCCAAGGACCTTGCTGCTTCCTGATCTAGGGGCTGTGTGTCTGCAGTCCCCATTGCTAAGTGAGTCTGGTTAACCACACACATCCAGATGAGGCAACTAATGAGTTCACCCCGAGACACACCGTGTACATTTCCTCTTCCAAACCCTATAGCTTTGAGATGTGAGACACGAACTGTGTCAGCCTAGGAGGTTTGCAGCAGGCCTGGCACACTGACGGACAGCAAGGATGGATGTTCTTGACTGAGTCTCTGGTCTCAGGGAGTTAGGCACCTTGGATGTTTGGGAAAATGCTCGCTTCATCTTGGTGACAAGAAGAGAGGGAAAGGATGGGTGCTCACAGCACTCGGAACCCAAGAAGTTTCTGGAAATGATAGTTTGAGGGAGGAGCTTGTCCCTGAGACAGAGTTGAAGGTCAGACTCATCAAATCAGACTGGGGCAATGCCACCCTAAGGAGCATAGGAAGGCGCCAGAGGGACAGAAGCAAGAACCAGGGAAAGGTTCAGGAGGAGTGAAAAACTGGTTCCTACTTGGTAAAGGTGTTGTATTGAGATGCTCTGTATAATATGTGCATGTGTATTACTGGGGTTAACAGCTTCCCAGAGAGCAATGCCAGCTCCCAGTGTGCAGAATGGCAGGTAGGCAGACTCAGAGGCTGAGAGAAGGCAAGCAATGCATCAAGGTCGCACAGTGCTTGAAGCCCAAATGAAGCCTCCTAGCTCTTCCTGCCACATTTAACCCAACCCCACTCACACCTCTTTTGCAACCAAGGGGCCTGATATGGCACCTAAGAGCAAGTCTGGGGTGGGTGCCAGGTCTGATTAATGTCTTCCTCACCATCTTCCAGTGAGGGGCTGTGATTAGACCTATTTATAGGGGCCTGGTGTCTTAATATTCTGCCTGGTGCATCTCTTGCCAATCAAATCAGTGCCGTCTGCAGTGTGATTGCTGCTTTAGTGGCACCAGGGAGCGGAGTTAATTAAACCCAATATAAATAGACTCTGCCCGCGCCTTGCAATTCAGAGGCATGTTTTCCCTTCCTGTCCTCCACCCCCGTATGTGCCTCCTTCCTTTTAGCCCCTTCACACTGACCTGTGGATCACAACATGGACACCCCTCTTCTTAGAGGCTATGGCTTGCCTGTCTCAGGCCTGCTTTTGGTACTTGGGTAGTGTTTGTGACCTCCATGTTTCCAGGACTTGGTAGTCTACACTGGTGACTCCCCCCTCCCATCCATCTCTGCTTTCAGCGTCTTTTGTGTTTATCCAGGCATGGGAGGTTGAACTGAGCTAATGTGTACAGGGAGCTTGGCAGAATATGACCTACCTTCTGAACTCCTCTGTTTTCCCTGCCAGCGGCTTCTCACTACCCACTCAGCAGGCCTCAGCAGAGCGTCTCCCATGAGCCTCTGGCCTCCCATTGGGTGCTCCCCTGCTTCCACTCCCATACACAGGCTGCAAATGTGCAGACACCAGGTACCCCCTCCTCAGCACCACCACATCCCTGTCCTAGGCTTGGTTTCCACTCAGAGGCACCCCAGTTCTTATGGGAACCCAACGCTCCCAGATCTCTACAGAACTCTCATTCAAGCAGATCCATGGACCCGTGGTGAGAGACACTGATCGAGTAGTTGGAGACATCCTGTAGAGTCTTCAGATCTCCAGAGACATCCTAGCAAATGTGAATAGCCACCAGCTACCCTGGTAGAGGGCTGACCCTGACTTGGGCAGCCGTCTCTTCACTTCCACAGATGCATCCTATAGGAGCTGCCCCAGTGCTGAGCTTGTCCCAGGGGACTCAACTTATTTCCTGTGTGAGAGGGGTTCTAGGTAGCAGTAATTCACAGACTTTCTCATGAGTGGGAGAGATCACTACCTACCCAGTGTTCTCTATAATGCCCCTTGGCTTCCTGTGGGTTCCACAGGCCTCAGTGGTGCCTCTGCACCTCCTCCCACTGGATGGAGTCTTGTCCTTCACTGATTCCCTTGGCCAGTCCTGCCTCAGTACATTGGGGTGTGTGTGTGTGTGTGTGTGTGTGTGTGTGTGTGTGTGTGTGTACACATGGTTCAGTGCTTAGCTTTAATTATAGCCATTGGCTAGCATTCATATCCACCCAGAGATGATCTGGCAAGAGGGACAGATCTAAATACTATCATGCCTTCCTCAACACCAGGCTAGGTTCTGAGAAGTGTATCTTCAGATGACTTTGTTGTGTGTGCATCAAAGTGTACTGTGGACATCTGCAAGGTGTGGTCACTTTGTGTGGTCTCTTGATATAACCAGCACCTACTGTGAACCTGAGGTGAGCATGGCCGCACTGCTAACGCAGCACACTGTACAGGAGAGCTCTGTAGAAGTGCACTCTAGAATAACAGAAGCAAATAGAGTATAGGAAATGCAGAAGCTAGTAAGTCTGCTACCACGACCCAGCATCCTGTACTGTGCACAACAGTTCGTGGTTCATTTATTTACTTCCTTTGTGTATGTGTTTCTGTAGGGGCCTTGGCTTGATCTAGAAGGATCAATAAAGAGATGCGTAAAGAAATATCCTTTCGTGGTAAAATATGGGAGTAAGAATTAATAATCCAGGGAGGTACAAGGGCATAAACAGAAACCCTGGTGAGAAGCATCAATGCGCCTGCGGCCAAGAGGGGCTGCTGACGTGAGCATAGCCTCCGATGCCATTAGTGGTCTTTTATTTGAGTTGCTTGCTTTATCTTGCTATGACAAAATACTTGAGGCAATCAATCTAAAGGAAAGCACAGGAGGTTTTCTTGGCTAAGTTCAGACTATTCAGCTCCTGGCCACTTAGCCACATTGCTTTGGGCACAGTACGTTAGTGGGAGTTGATTGGATTGACAGTAGATGCTTGTTCACCTCATTGTGGCCAGAAAGCTAAAAGAGAGGGTGGGCAGTGCAGGGATCCTCTTATAGGTCACGTCCCAGTGACCTAACTTCTTCCCCCTGGGTTTCATCTCTTAGAGGTTTCATCTCATCCATGAATGTTGTCACATGTGGTAAACAGGCCTCAATACAATGGGCCTTAGGTTGGTGAGATGGACCCCAGCAGAGCTTCAGAGCCGCTGGTAACTTACCCAGCACAGTCCTTGGGCAAGGATGAATTTTCATCCCGTGTTCACTTAACACGACCTACTGTGTGGTGATTGCTGTTCCCTTGCAGAGCTCTCAGTTCTATCCAGCAAAGAGGTCCTGACTTTGGTGGGAAGTCATATGAGCCAAGGCCTGGTCTCCTGTCTGGAAGCCCATACCACATGTCACACGGGAGGACCTTCCTCAAGCTCTGTGTGATGTACTTGACAGGTGAGCTCAGGTTCCTCTCACAGTTCAGGTCGTAGCCTATGTCATCTTTGTGCGTCAGACCTGGAGCCCCTCTGTTCCTTCCCATCTCCTTCTGCTTTACCATGTGAAGTCTACCTCTTCTGTAGAAATTAAGTCTGGTTCTTCCTCTCCTCCCCATGCTCTCAGAAAAAAAGACTCACATTCAAAATATATTTACAAATACCTTGGCCATATAGCTAGGCTCTACTCTGACTAAACCATAACTAAAATAACCCAATCATTTTAACCTACATTCTGCCATGTGGCTGGTTACCTGTGCTCAGGTACCATGAATCAGTTTTATTACATACCTCAGGCAAATCTTCCTATACCTGGCTCTATCCCAGAATCCTTTCTCTTCCTGGATGTTCTACCTCCTATTTCCTGTCTAATCCATAGGCCATCAGATTTATTACTGACAGGTGCCACATCCATACAGATATAAGATATTCTATCTATGCTCTTCCAGGAAGCCCTCTTCACATCTGGACATGCTATAAACCCCAGACTGACTCCCTGGCACTTCCTTCCCCGCTGACTGCCTGCCTGCCCCAAATGGAGCCCATAGCACAGGGTGTTACTGATGTTACAAAGGAAGTCACCTCTGTAGCGTGGTGCCTTGGCTTGTGCTGTAACCTTGGGCACATTGCTTAACCCCTTAAACCTCTGCTTTCATCTGCGTAGTTAATGATAACAGGGTCACCTCCTAGTGGGACTATTAGGAAGACGGAATGAATTAGAGCATCCAGAAGAACTGAACGGCATCCTGCACCCAGCAAGCATCCAGCGAATGTTAGCGCTTATCTTTTGAGATCATTTCTGCTCACTGCACCTTATGGTGGACGTACATCAACCTGCCATCAATCATGGGCAAGTTAGCAGCCTCCTTTGTGGTTATTATATGCTTAATGTGCCCCAAGTGGCACATAAGCAAGAGGAGATAGGCCGCTAAGAGCTGTCAGCCCTGGAGGATGGCTGTGCTTGGATTGAATGTAAAAGTGAATCCAGGAGAAATGCTTGCATTTTGTTGAGATGGCGACCTCATTGCTTACCCTTGTCTGGGGGAGTGTTGGGTATTGGCACAGATTGACCATTCCCACTCTGACACTTGGCATCTTACAGAAAATAGGCTGGGGAGAGGATGGGGGCCTGGGAGGCTGCAGGGTACGGGTTTGCTGAGCACAAGTGCAGAGCTTTTAGGTTAGGCTGGCTCACACTTCTCTATGTTCTCTGTCTGCTGTGGGAGTGCCCTATAGCAGCAGGAGAGGAAGTGAGCAAGGCTGTGAGCTAAAACCTGGGGTCAGGAACTTGGGGTCCATGCAGTAGGACTGGACTTAGAGCTTGATTCAGGAATTCCATATGAGGTCCCCAAGTGGCCAAATAATGTGACAGGAAGCTTTGAAAAGCCAAAAGAGGGATAAAAGTTAGGTCCTAGGGCCACCCTGCATGCTTGAGTCAGACCTGACAGGAAAGGCTGTGGACCCAGCCCTCGGAGGCAGGAGAACTGGAGAGACATTTCAAAGGTTGCAGTGACAAGCTCTGATGAGATAGGACCATAAGAACAGGAAAGGGAGGAGTGCGTGTGGAGGTGGGCGGGGAGTGCAGGGAAGTCCTCCACCCAGCACACCATCACCCTTGCTCATCAATCCACACTCCTTTTGTTTCTCGTGGGTGGGCTTGTGGGGTGGAGTCCCTCCCTTTATACATGTTTCACTTGCTTGGGACCCTCAGATAGGTGGAGGAGAGAAGACTATTGTCTTTCCATCCACTGCCTCTGGTCTCTGGCCCAGCAGGACCCTGCCTCAGAAGAACCTGGATGTAGTACAGTCTGACCATCACTTAGAGCTGGCCTCTGTGCTCCCTTCTGTCTCAGCAACAGCTATGGAGGCCAGAGGAAAAGACTGGCTCCTGTAGGACTCCCTCCAGCAATTTCTTGCAGGAAACCTTCAGAAGGTGACTCAAGATATCAATCTACCCAGATGTCACCTGCCTACCATGACTCAGAGGACATGTGGGAGTTAGGATGTAGACTAAGAAGGGGTGGCAGTCCTTGATCCACTTGGGCCTAAGCTTTGTGCAAGGTGATAAATATAGATCAATTTGTATTCTTCTACACACAGACCACCAGTTAGACCAGCGCCATTTGTTAAAGATGCTTTCCTTTTTTCCCACCGTATGGTTTTGACTTCTTTGTCAAAGATCAAGTGTCCTTTGGTTTATTTCTGTGTCTTCAGTTCTATTCCATTTCTCAACCTGTCTGTCTCTGCTCTGATACCATGCTGTTTTTTATCACTATTGCTCTGAATGTAGTACAGCTTGTGGTCAGGGATGGTGATTCCCCCGGAAGTTCTTTTATTGTTCAGAATTACTTTGGTTATCCTGGGCATTTTGTTTTTCCATATGAAGTTCAGCATTGCTTTTTCAATGTCTGGAAAACATTGTGTAGAAGTTTTGATGGGGATTGGATTCAATCTGTAGATTGCTTTTGGTAAGGTGGCCACTTCCACTATGTTAATCCTACAGATCCTTGAGCACGGGAACATGGGGTATCTTCTGCTACTTTCTTCAATTTATTTCTTCAGGGACTTAAAGTTCTTATCATACAGATCTTTCACTTGCTTGGTTTGTGGCTATTGTGAAGGGTATTGTTTTCCTAATTTCTTTCTCAGCATATTTATTCTTTGTATAAAGGATTCTACTGATTTCTTTGAGTTAATTTTATATCCAGCCACTTTGCTGAAACTGTTTATCAGCTGTAGAGGGCTAATATCCAAAGTACATAAAGAACTCAAGAAGTTAGACTCTTAAAAAATACACCCAATTAAAAAGTGGGGTACAGAGCTAAACAGAATTCTCAACAGAGGAATCTTGAATGGCCGAGAAACACTTAAATGTTCAACATCCTTAGTCATCAGGGAAATGCAAATCAAAAAGACCCTGAGATTCCACCTCACACCAGTCAGAATGGCTAAGATCAAAAACTCAAGTGATGCCAGGTAGTGGTGGTACATGCCTTTAATCCCAGCACTTGGGAGGCAGAGGCAGGTGTATTTCTGAGTTCGAGGCCAGCCTGGTCTACAGAGTGAGTTCCAGGACAGCCAGGGCTACACAGAGAAACCCTGTCTCGAAAAACAAAAAACAAAACAAAACAAAACAAAAAACCCAAAAAACAAAAAAACAAAAAACAACCCAAGTGATAGCACATCCTGGCCAGGATGCGGAGAAAGAGGAACACTCCTCCGTTGCTGGTGGGATTGCGGACTTGTACAACTGCTCTGGAAATCAGTCTGGCAGTTCTTCAGAAAATAGTTCTACCTGAGAATCCAGTTATATCGCTCCTGGGCATCCTGACGTGATGCTCTATCACCTCACAAGGACACGGGCTCCACTCTGTTCATAGCAGCCGTATTCGTAATAGCCAGAACTAGGAGCAGCACAGATATCCCGCAATCGAAGAATGGATACAGAAAATGTGGTTTTGTACCATACAATGGAATACTACCCAGCTATTAAAAACAAGGACATAATGAATTTTGTAGGCAAATAAATGGAACTAGAAAATATCATCCTGAGTAAGGTAACCCAGACCCAAAATGACATGCATGGTATGTACTCACTGATAAGTGGATACTAGCCAAAAAGTATAGAATACCCAGCATATACCCTCAGACCCAAAGAAGTTAAACATTTAAGAAGGAAGCCCCAAGCGAGGAGCCTTAAATCCCACGTAGAAGGGGGAACAAAATAATCATGGGAAGCAGAGGGAGGGAGGGATGTGGGTGGAAGAGGGGAGGGGAAAGGGAGCCAGGATCAGATGTTAGGGAGACAGGACAGAGACCCAGAGGGTCAGGAAAATGACTGAAAATATGCAAATGCTGAGAGTGGTGGTAGGTGGGGGGACCCTCTAGAGGGAACCTCTGGGAAACCCAGACACCTGGGATGGGGGAGGTTCCCAGGACTCAATGAGGGTGACCTTACCCGAAATGTTCAACACTGGGGGATATGGAAAGATATGAAAGAGGCCATCTCCAGTAGTCAGGACCACCCATGGAAGGATGGGAACACCGACCCACCTACAAAACCTAAAATTGCTTTTGACCCAAAATTGCTCCTGTCTAAAAGAAATGCAGAGACAAAAGTGGAGCAGAAACTGAGAGAAAGGCCAACAGTGATCAGCCCAAGTTGGGCTCTATCCAATGGGACGGCACCAATTGCTGACACTATCACTGATGCTATGTTGTGCTTGCAGAAAGGAGCCTAGCATGGCTGTCCTCAGAGAGGCCCCACCAGCAGCTGACTGAGACAGACGCAAATACTTACAGCCACCCATTGGACTGAGGTCGGGGAACCCTATGGAAGAGTTGGGGAGAGGATTGAAGGAGCTGAAGGGAATGGCAGCCCATAGGAAGAACAACAATATCAACTAACGCGGATCCCTGGGAGCAGCCAGAGACTAAGCCACCGACCAAAGAGCATACATGGGTTGGTCTGACGCCCCCAGTGCATATGGAGCATAGGACTTTCTTGTCTGGGTTCAGTGGGAGAGGATGCACCTAATCCTGTAGAGACTTGATGCCCCAGTGTGGGGGGATACTTGAGGGGGCACCCTCTCCAAGGCGAAGGGGAGGGGGAAAGAGAGGATAACTCTTCAGGGGGGACTAGGGGAACAACATTTGGGGTGTAATAAAGACAATAATTAATTTAAAAAGAGAAGGGGTGGCAGAGCCTGTGTGGGCATGTGTGCATATTTGCCATCTGTCTTTCTCACGGTCCTGATCTGGTCACATGACCCTGGAAGCAGCAGGTGATACCCAGCCCTTCCTCCTGGGAAAGGGTCCATATGCTCCTCATTCCCCTTTACCCCCTCTGCTCTTCTTCCCTGCTCCCCTTTCCCACCTTCCTGCTCACTCTTTCCTCTCCTCTTCACTTCCTCCTGGCTTCTTCCCTCCCCCTTTCTCAGCACTGATTGGCACTCCAGGCCTCAAGGTTGCAACAACAGTCAGCTGCCTGAAGAATGAGCAAATACTTCTGAATTTCCAGAGAGTAGGGGAGAAGGTGAGAGCGGGAGCCAAGGGCCAGCCTGCTTCTGTGGTGGCCTCAGGCAGGGAGAGGCCTTTAGCCTGGGGGAGAGCAGAGAGCAGATGGTTCTCCCTGCCTAGTTGTCTCTGAGGTTTGGGATGCTGGGTGCATGTGTCCTGGGCCAGGGCAGACGTCAAGGGACCAGGGCTGTGTGGTGTCATAGAAATATCCCCCTAGGGAAGAAATGGACGTCATCTTTGGAAGAGGGTGCTGAGCAGCTTAGATCATCCTGGCTCTCCCTCTCCCACTCCTCTGCCATGCTGTTGCCCAGTCCCTCTGACACCCTGGCCTCCATATTGTTCTCTTGCCAAGGTGTTTCTTCTTCTTGGAGCTTCTTAGTCCCTTTGTGTTCCAGACACATCTTCCAAAAGATTGGCCAATCTAACCTGCCAACCTCTGAGGCAGGAGCATGCTATTATTTCCTCTTAGGGCTGAGGCCTCCCAGCCTGCACAAACTGAGAACTCAGACCTGTCAGATGAGAGTGGAGCACTAGTTTGATTTCACACTCCATCCCTCGGAGCACTGACCATGATGACCCCCCAAGGTTACACTGTGTCAAAATGGATGTGCAATCCAGGTCTACGGGACACTGTGGTCACTGCTGTCCCTTCTCTTTTTCTCCTTGATTGACCTGAGTTGCTGTGAGGCAGGTGAGTGTCATCTGTTTACCTCTGACCCTCCAAATCCTTGTGAGTGTGTTGTAAAGCCCACTCAAGCTCCTTGTTGAACAGTAGGAGTGGAGGGGTGTGTGTAAAGGGACTGCTTGGGAAGGTCACCTTCCAGGGACTGTAGAAGAGGAGTTGTCGGCAGAAGCTGAGCTAGTCTCTGTCCTCACAGGCACAACCTCCCCCACGAGTGTCTGGACAAGTGTACTCCACTTCATACAGATATGAAGTTTACAGCGTCAGCTTTAAGCGTGGAAGTGAGCCTGCCTTCTATTTTTGCCTTGTGGTGCACTTTATTGACCAGAGCCCTAGCTTAGCGTACCCTATGATTCTTACCTAACACAACCGCCTAGCTGCCAAGTCTTATACAGAGCAGTCAGCTCTTCTCTACTCTCCTCAACGGCACTGAGTAGGCACTGAGTAGGCCTTGTCTGTTCCCAAATTCTCCTATTCTCTTCATGGACTCCAGAGTAGGGTGCCTGGATACCACCAAGGGTGCTTTGGTGCAGTGTGGCATGCTGGGATCTGGAGGAAGGTGAAGCTGCTGTGTCCGAGGCCCAGTGCAGGGGATGAGGACTCTCAGTGTTGGAGACAAGGGTGCTTCAGTAAGCAGATTCAGTAGGTGGAAGGAGGCCCAACCCAGTTCTCTTTCTGCATTGCTCCCCTTCTCAGAGCCACCTCTCAAGGAGAATCAAGCTTCTTCTGTCCACCCAGCTCTGCCACCTCAGTGAGCCAGAGCTACAGGACTGACATTAGTGGGCACGGACACTGTAGGGTTTGGGGAGAAGGGGGCGTGGCCTAGAAGGCTGGGACTGGATGCCTGACTGTTCATTTTAGCTTTAGGGAGATCTCAGTGTTCCCTGGACCCAGGGCCCCTCTGCCATCCTATTTATTCCTTTCCTCAGGATTTAACCTTGGCCTCTGAGTCCTCAGTGCCTGGCCTTCTAGCCCATGCTGACTCTCACAGGCCCAGCTCTCAGAGGCCTTCACTGAATGGGGAAGATGATGGTCATGGGCAGAGACTGGCACTTTGAGAGGTATGTAGCTGGAGAAGAGTGGAGGGCAGGACATCACAGCACATGAGGACTGAGTTCATTTAGCTGGAAGAAACCTGGCTATGGTTCAACAATGTGGCGGCAAAGCGAGGTTGACGCACACTGAGGACTGGGAGAACGATCTCTCTTAGCTACTTGTGATACAGAGTGAGCACCTGCAGGTGCAGGCCCTCTGTGGATGCCAGGGTACTGCAGAGACCAGGCCAGGCTTCAGAGCTCACACAATCAGCTGATACAATGTAACTGAAAGCAAAGTCGCTGAAGCACAGACTTGTTAGAACCATTTAGAATCCATGGTCTGGGGTAGGAGTCTTGAGTAATGGCTTCCAGTTTGATACAAAAGGCGATGAGAATGTTTTGCATGTCAGAGCACAACAAAGTTGCTAGGGTTAGTAAACCTTTCTTTCACTGGAGCAGGAGGGAATGAATGAGGAGGAGGCCACTCAGAACCTTGTGAGCCGTGTGAGTCACAGTCAGGACTCTGAATTCAGCCCTGCGAGCTATTTGCTAAGTGTAGGGTGTAGGCTTCCTTAAGAAGCCTGGGAGAAATTTAGATAGTGGTGCATGGGTCCTTCCTGGCCACTCAGGTGACCTCACAGAACTCTAGTTTCTCCTCTGCAAAGAGACCAGAATCTACTTGCATCCTATGACCGTGGAGGGGGATGGGCACAAGTGTTCTGCCAACTGCAAACAGCTGTGTGCCTCTGTGAGGACTGTGTGCTGTGCCTGAGGCAGGAGCCATGTCTCCCAGATGGTAGGCACAGGTGCCAACTTGGAGGGTTGGCCAGGGTGGACAGTCACTGCTCAGGGCACAGGCAGTTCCTGGGTTTTGCAGGCTGGATGATTATAGCATAGGTAACCTGGATGGCACCAGGATTGGCCCTGAGAGGCAAGAGATGATCTGTGAGAGCTGGGCAGAGAGCACTGGTGAATCCCAGGTCTGCTGGTAGAACAGGAGCCATGGAAGCTTCAGGGCCTGGGACAGCCCCTCTCCATTCCCACACCTCTCCTGTGGCAGGAGCTCTCAGTGAGGGGGGGCTGAGCTGCAATCACTCACAGGCCTCTGAGGAGAGGGTCTCCTTGAGTCCACATGCCCTTGTGAGCTGTGGCTGGTGCGTACTCCCTCCCATTTTTCTGTGTTCCCACCACACCTTATGTGTTTCTCCTATCCCGAACTCTTTCATGTCTGCTCACCAATCCCAGGCTGTTTGAAGTCTCTCTGGACTCAGACCATCCCTGTGTCTATGGGTGTTTTCCACAGCTAAGCACTTAGCCACAGAGCATCTTCAGGATCTCAGTGGCTCAGATCTCCATGTTCATTGGAATTCAAGGTCCTGGCCTGCAGAGACAGCCCTCCTATAGGATATAGCACAAACAGCAGATCCTAATGGAAAGGTCTAAGTGCCTACATGTTTTCACGTCTGGAGTCCATGGATACTTCGGGAAAACCCTGAGGGTCTAGTACAGGCTACTGACTTTCCAGAAGGATCCTGACTGGGATGATTTGATCTTGTACTGAAACCTACAATCCATCCTTTTGTGAACCTTTCCTAGGAGAACCTGAAACACCTCTCTCTGTCTCTTTGTCTCTCTGTCTCTCAGTCTCTGTCTCTCTCTGTCTCTCTCTCTCTCTCTCTCTCTCTCTCTGTGTTTGTGTATGTATGTGTGTGTGCATACTAAATAAAGGCTAAGGGGGAGCTGAGTAGGAGTGTGTGTGAGGGTCTTCCCAACTACACAAACTCCATCTGCTCCCCTTCTTTTCAGGACTACTGAGAACCTAATAGTTGGGGGGCAGTCAGTGGGAAAACAAGGACCAAGAAAGGAAGAATGGAGGGAGGCTTCCAGCTTCCAGGAGCCTCAGGCTGGTAACAGTCAGAGCTGATAGCTTTGGTTAGGTTTGCTTGTAAAACCTGGGAATACTCAAAGCAAAATGCTCCCCCTTGAGGTGGACAGAGGCTGGGATTTAGGAGAGGTGTAGTCTCCCTGAGTCTAGCCCATTCTGCAGGTACAAGTGTGCATTCCTGGACTCCCTGGCCAGTGCTCAAACAGTGACCTGTATGATGCTGGGGACAGATGCAGAAGTTAGAGCACCTGGCTGCCCATCCTCATCGAGAACACAGCTGGAACACAGATAGGCAGACTTGGTGGGCACTGGCAGAGAGCTCCTCTAGGGCAGGGTTCTGCCAACCCCTCGCTTGCATAGCTGTGGGCTCACACAGGCCCTGTAAGAAGGACTACCCCCAATCATGTCTCCCTACCTGGTCCTGTAGGTTATAGAGAACTGCTTCAACATGTCGGATCTGGGCTCACTGCCTGACACCCTACCCGCCTGACATCACCGCAAGTCCCTACCTGGGTCTCACATGGCAGACTAACGCTGGCACATTTCTACAACTGCTCACCTTCCACAGAAGTGGATGAGCCTTCCAGTGTAGGGGAGCTGGGATGGAAGCAGGGCCAGAGAATCCCTTGTTTATCCCCAACCTCACACAATCAAACTGTGTTTTGTTCCGGCCTTAGAGGGAGGACCAACTCTCCTCTGCAAGCTCTGTAATTTCTCGAAGCTCTCAAGAGGCTAGCCATCACTGCCCTGCCCCTGGATATCTCTTTGGGTAGGCTTGGTGTTGGGTTAGCTGGTGGGTCTTGCTCTCCTGAAGACACCTTAGACTGACCCAAGTCTGGACCCCTGGAAGGCTTTCTGTAGGGCAGAGTGTTATGAATACTGGTCTTCAGAGTAGTCTCCATCTCTAAGATTCTGTCATACAGATGCAGGAATGGCTCACACTATGTGTACAGCTGTGCATTCTGACCTCTGGAGCAGAAAGCCTGGAAAAGAGAAACTTTTCCAACCAACTTCCAATTACACAACAGGAAAAAGGGTTCACAAGACTGAACTTCCAGAACTCATTTTGAATATTGTCTTCTTGCCTATCTCCCCTCTCTGAAAGGAGCATAACGTCTCTTTCCTATCTTGTGTGTCATGCTGGGACATTAATGGCATAATGGCTCATCGGGGCCACCTTTGCAGAATAACACCTAATGTGTGTGTGTGTGTGCGTGTGTGTGTGTGTGTGTGTGTGTGTTGAGAGTGGCTAAGCATGCCTTCATACAAGGTCCCAGAGCTTGGTGGGCACGGAAGACCCTGAGTTTCTCTTTGGAGAAGAGGTATCATCCCTCAACTAGGTTCCGGAGGCATCCCCAGTGTTAGGCTAGGCATTGCTGTCTCCACCCAGGCGCCTCAGCAGCTTGGCCTCATTCTCTCCACCTGGCTGCAGTCTAGGGAGCTCCCAAGGGAGTGGTTGACCCCTTCTCTCTCTGCTGTAGTGTTGTGTGGTATCCACCAGAGAGGACTACTCAGACACGGGTTCAGACCAACAGAATGTGTTTATTAGCCAACTGGTGTTTACACTGGGTACTCAGGCCCTAATACTGTTCTGAGCCCTTTTCAGGATGAGCTTTTAAGCACAAAAACCCATGTTCTGGGTTGATATACGTCAGTTAGCAAGAACAGTTAGTCAGAAGTGGAACTACAGAAGCCAGAAAGCAAGTTTAGTATATTGAGAGACTTTTCCAGAATGATGGGGTCTGATGGATTAGGTCTTTGTTTTCATGTTAGCATGTACTGCTGCCTACATGCTGGGATTCCAAGGCCTGAAAGGTGCTTCATTCATGGTGTCAGTTGTGCTAAAATCTGCTGCCAAACCAGGGGCATTGGTATTCCAGGGACAGAGAAACCTAACCCTCTTCCTCTTGATCCTGTGAAAAGAGCTAGGAGGTCCCCTGTAGTAGCTATTCATGGTTGTCAATTGACTATATCTGGAGTGAACAACAATTCAGAATTAGAAGGCTCACCTATGATCCTGATCTCGAGGCTGGGAGACACAAGTTTCTGACCTAGATCTTGGCATGGAGATCTTGAGGCATAGTGACTATGAATCCCAGGAGACTAAGGCAAGGAGATCTCTGAGTTCAAGGACATCTGGGACAAAGCAAGTCCCAGATCCAGAAATGGTGGCACACACCTTTAATCTGGGCCACACCTTTTGCTGGAGACCTATATAAGGACATTGGAAGAAGGAAGACTCTTCTTCGCCTGCTTGCCTTGTAGGACTGAGCAACTGCTAGATCCTTGGACTTCCATTCACCTCTGCTGCTGACCATTGTTGGGGAGTTGGACTACAGACTATATGTCATCAACAAATTCCCTTACTATATAGAGACTACTTATAAGTTCTATGACTCTAGAGAACCCTGACTAATACAGAAGTTGGTACTGGCTGATTTTGTGTGTCAACTTGACACAAGCGGGAGTTATCACAGAGAAAGGAGCCTCCCTTGAAGAAATGCCTCCATGAGATCGAGCTGTAAGGCATTTGCTCAATTAGTGATCTTAGTGATCAAGGGTGAGAGGGCCCATTGTGGATGGTGCCATTCCTGGGCTGGTAGTCTTGGGTTCTATAAGAAAGCAAGCTGAGCAAACCAGGGGAAGCAAGCCAATAAGTAACATTCCTCCATGGCCTCTGCATCAGTTCCTGCTTCCTGACCTGCTTGAGTTCCAGTCCTGACTTCCTTTAGTGATGAACAGCAGTGTGGAAGAGTAAGCTGAATAAACCCTTTCCTCCCCAACTTGCTTCTTGGTCATGATGTTTGTGCAGGAATAGAAAGCCTGACTAAGACAGCCCCCTCTCCTGATGGCGCCTCTGTCTTCTGCTGCTCATGGTAATCTAGGTGCTGGGCACCTGTCTGTCTCTGCACCTGGTCCCTCTTCACAGGATAGGCTGTGCACGCCATCTGCCTGGCTCTGGTGTGGTTGATCTGCATGCCCCTCAGTCAGGGTGTGGTTTCTCTTACTGAGATTTTTGGGAGGAAACAGAAATATGAAGGAATAAAGAAGGGGGATGTAAGAACTGAGCCCAAGCTAAGCTCATGCTTAAAATCAAGCAGTTGTGGCTGTGTGGGGTACAGTGGGCTCTCGGGCTCTGGCCTTTCCTGTGTAAGTAGTCTCCAGGCAATGGTCAAAAAATCCAATGTGACCAAGGCCCTTTTTTGGCTCGGGGTGAAAAGAGAGAGGAAAGGCAGATGGAAGGAAGAAAGGATATTTTTCCACAGTGGGGGAAAATGTCTCAGTGATAGACACAAGGTCTCTAAAAATAGACATGCTGAGAGCCCAGTGGCCCTTGGCGTAATCGCTGATGTCAGGGTAGGTGTCTTGGCATTTGCTCAAGTGGCTGAGGGCAGGAGGTGCCATTGGCTCCAGGGAGGAACTGGAGTCAAGCCACGGAGCTCACACTCCTGAGGACAGATGAGGCCAGACCTGAGGTGAGGCAGCAAAGCTGGGTGAATGGCACCCTATGGATGCCAGTGACTTGGAAATGGGGACAGCTGCAGTTTTAAGATGTGCAATGTCTAGAACAACTGGCTTTAGCTGGACAAGGCAGAGGCAGGGTGAGGAGGCTTCTGAGAATGGGGACGTTGCCCTTCCCACTGCCTCCTGCAAAGGCCCTAGCAGGAAGCTGCCCCTGGGCCATGATGAATGGGGAGAATCTATTCCAGGGCCAGCTCTACTGGCCTGGGCAAAGGAGGCCAGGCCCTGCTGTTCTTGGAATTTGTTCCCACCATCTTATCTGTGTAAGTCTGTGCCCTGGTGGCTGGTGTCTCTAGCAGGCTAATGTGGGCTCGGCAAATGCCTTTACTTTCCCCAGATCAAGATAAAGGGCTTAGCAAACATGTAGAGCAAAGTATGAGTGTTTACCAGGCAGGACGATGACCAGCCATCAGGAGGCTGTGAGAAGTTATATTATGAGCCAGAGCAGTTCATGAAGAAGAAAGGGTAGCCCCAACCTTCTGTGCAGCAGCAAAGGCAGGGTCAAAGGTGGCTTTCCCCACATGTCTACACCAGGATGAGGGTGAGCATAGTGGTATCCCAGGAATGTGACTTCGGCAAAGGCCTTCTTTTGCCTGCTGACCTTGCCTGGGTGAGCATAGAGGCTGAGCTCTGAGTTAAGCCTGCTTCTCAGAGTGTGTGTGTGTGTCCATTAGTCACCCCCGGCCCTATCCTTGGCCTTTAGATGACAGTTTTCGTAGGAAAAATCCTTAGCTTCCTCCACCCATTCATCTGTCTCCAGAGATTCACCTCTGTGATAGAGTCCAGGCTTACCTGTGGATTGGTTATCAGCCTTCACGTATTTCTGACAACACCTTTGGTGGTGGAGAGTACAGGGGAAGTATAACTTGTGGTCCTAAGTGGAAAGGACAGAGGAGATAACTAATCAGAATTGATCTTTACCTGCCTGATGTCCCAGGCTTCAGAGAAATGCTAAGACACTTCATTGGCCTAGGCCAGTAGTTTAATAGATAATGATATGTAGAAAATCAAGGGGCAAGGAATATTCCTCAAAACTTTCCTAATAGCCAGAAAACATGTGCATAGTGGAGAGTCATAGCACAGAGCAGTGGTTCTCAACCTTCCTAACACTGAGACCTTTTAATACAGTTCCTCATGTTGTGTGACCCCCAGCCAAAAAGTAATTTTTTGTTGCTACTTCATAACTGTGATTTTGCTTCTGTTATCAGTTGTAATGTAAATACCTGTGTTTTCCAATGGTCTTAGGCAAACTCTGTGGAAGGGTTCAGTTCTAAAGGGGTCATGACCCATAGGTTGAGAACTGCTGGCATAGAGCCTTCCTGTCCCAGCCAACAGAGTAACATAGTTCTTCCCCTTAGCCCTTGTCTTAGTTAGGGTTTTACAACTGTGAACAGACACCATGACCAAGGCAACTCTTATAAAGGAAAACATTTAATTGGGGCTGGCTTACAGATTCAGAGGTTCAGTCCATTATCATTAAGGCAGGAACATGGCAGCATCCAGGCAGGCATAGTGCAGGAGGAGCTGAGAGTTCTGCATCTTTATCTGAAGGCTGCTAGCAGAATACTCACTTCCAGGCAGCTAGGATGAGGGTCTTAAAGGCCACACCCACAGTGACACACCTACTCCAACAAGGCCATACCTACTCCATCATGGTCACACCTACTCCATCATGGCCACACCTTCAAATAGTGCCACTTCCTGGGCCAAGCACATACACACCATCACAGCCCTCTTTTCTTGGCCTATAGAACACTGAACACACTCACAGGGATAAGATGTCCTCTTGTAGCTTTTGAGACTAGATAAGGGGTGGGGAATGTCCATCATTTCCACACAGTTGGGGTGGGAAACAAGATGACAGGCGTGTGGGGTTAGGCCCTCAGGATTTTCACCACACATCATCATCTGCTGTGTTTTATCTCTTCTACTGCAGTCTCCCTCAGCCCACTGTGAAGTTTCCTTCCTCCCACTGTGTAGTCTCCCTCCTCCCACTGTGCAGTCTCCCTCCTCCCACTGTCCAGTCTCCCTCCTCCCACTGTGCCTCTAGCTTACTTACTTTACTTCCCACCAGGAAAGGGTATTACAACTCAGGCCAGTGACCTGGATCAATAATACCTTTCCAATCCCCACTGCTCCACAGAGCCAAATCCAGAGGTGTCCATGGACCCTGAACAAGCACTGCACACTGCCGAGGGTCCCAGTTTTAATAGAGAAGACACTACTTACTGGCCCAGGTTGCCAGAAAAGTCTATCTCTTTGTTCACCCTCCCTCCAATGGCAGAGAGGAACAGGCCCCTCTACTGTGCCGTTAGCCTGATGCCAACATTGTCAGAAGGACTGGCCCAGAACTGTTGAGCGAAAGCTGGGAGGCCTTAAACTATCCCCAGCTTCCGGGTTCACATGGTCTTGGGATTCAGCCTCAGTTCCACCTTTCACATAATACATGTGGGAAATGGCTTAGCACCTGCTGCATCTAGCTCACTCTCTCAGGCTCCTGAAATCTCTGAGGAGAGAAAAGAATACTTTAAGGAAAGGGCTTTGGGATGCGGGCTCTCCAGTCTCCTCCAGGACTTGAGTTCTACATTCTGGAGGCACATGTCTCACAGAGTTGAGTTTTAGAGAAACCTTGTGGGCCTGGCTCTAAGCTGAAGGTGGTAAGATAAGGAGCTAGGAGAAGCCAAACTCTTGACTCAGAGAGTTTAGGGACTCTCTAGAAGAGCTCCTGGGAACACTATACTCACAGGATTAAAGGTAACGGGGGCCAGAGGGCTGCCCAGCATTTTTCATGGTGGTCTGCAGAAGGCTACTCTTGTCTCAGCAGATATAGACTTGTGGCACTTAGGAGAGAAAGAAACCCATCCCCTTTGCAGGGAACACATTATAGAGAATGACCCTCATCTCCATCTCTGGAAGGCAGGCAAGGAGGCCCTGGAGAAAGTGCTATATCCATATCCATATCCATATCCATATCCATATCCATATAGAGTTTTCCTGGGGCTCAAACTGTGAATGAAGGATCACATGGAGCTTGGAATCCAAAAGGAAGATGGCAGCTGAGGGTTCTTCTTCCACAGGGAGTGTGCCTGCCTTTATCACATCCTGGAGATAGAGTGTATTATGGTATACCTCTGAGAGTTCTTCATCCAACTCCCAGTGTCCTCCTGATGGGCACCATCTGGGATGAGTTAAGTAATTGACACCTAGGAGTGTCTTTGGAGAGGTACCCAGAGATCTGCACCCTTGCTGGAGCAAGGACTGATATAACCAACCTCAAAGATATGAGCAGTGTGTTCTCCCAAAATGTGTCCTTAAGGTGATGCCTGAAGGTCTACAAAAACTTACTTAACAGCCTAAGGAATGAGGGAGGGGCTACCTTCCTTGGTAAGAATCTGGGTGGATGCTACTTCTTTTGTGCCAGCTATGACAGATTTCTCCAATGCCAGAACCGACCAGAACTCTCTCCTTTGCTCTTGGACAGGGGTGGGAGGGCTTGTGGGAAGGCTGCTAGCTTATACTAACCTTGAAGACAGCTCTCTTTCCTGGTTTGTGAATTTTATCTGCTGGTTGGAAGGGCAGCTGCCAAGGATGGGGACAAGGACAGTGTTAGGAAGATCACATGACTGGATAAGACTCAGGGAGGAGCTGATAAATAGAAGTGAAGAGTATTCTGCACAGCAGAGTCTCATGTGGTCTCTCCCCCTACTCAAATTTCTCAGACTAGGGAGAGATATTTCCAACCTTCACCCACCTGGCCATATCAAATGTAGACAGTGCAGACAGTAGGGAACAGTGAGAGAGAAGCAGGCAAGATCTGGTTCCAGACCACAAGGGCCAGAGTGGAGGCATATGGCCCTTCTCATGCTGGGCACAGGTCTTTATCATAAGAAAGCACTACAACTCACTCAGCTTCCAAGCCAGCATGTGCTTCCAACTACTCTCCTGAACCAGTTAAATCAAGATCCTGTGGCATCTCAGAAGAGGGAGGAAGGGCAAGCCTACGCTAGGAGGCAGCGGGCACTTGTAACAGGAAAAGACTGGTGGCAAATTAGCAGACAGAAAACTACTTTTTAGCTGGGTACAGTAGCATAGACCTGGAGAGACACTTGAGAAGTGGAGACAGGAGGATTGGGAGTTGCAGTCTAACCTAAACTACATAGTATGCTCCAGAGCAGCTGGGCTATCTAGATCATGACTTAAAAAATCAAAACAAAATGAAAAATACTCCCCCATTTCTCAGCCAGCCAACAAATCAATCAACCTAGAAGACAGTTAATGACATGCAGTGTTGGCAATCCTTATTTAAACAGCAGAGAAAGTTGGCACATTTGACTCAAAGATGCTCAACTCTGGTTATGCATGAAAGTCACCAGTAAAGCTTCTGCAAAGATCTACATGGCCAGCGACTCAGTCTAAACCTTCAAATAAGACTCTCCATGGGGCTGTGGAGATGGCTCATCCAGGAAAGCACTTGTCTTGCAAGCACTAGGACCTGAGTTTGATCCCAGAACGCAGGTGAAGATACTGGGCATTGTGGTGCACACTTCTAATCCCAGAGCTGGGGGATGGAGACAGGAATCCCGTCCTAGGTGGCCAGACAGCCTTACCTAAGTGTTGATCTCCAGGCCCATAAGAGACTCTTTCTCTAAGGTGAATAGTGTTCCTCGAATGACAAGGAGAGCTTTATAACTTCATAAAACCAAAAAAGAAAAAGGCAAAGAAATTATTTTCCAAGAATAGATGCCATTGCCTCTCAACGACTTGTTCTCAGGGCTCACACGGCCAGTGCTTTGTTCCCCTAGTGTTTTTGTTTTGCCTTTTTATGACATTAGTCACCCCTGAGCTGTTGACCAGTTAGTTATTGGTTGCCTGCATGTCCTGACAGTCCCTCTGTCTAGCACACTTAACTGTTCCTGGTCCTCATTTTCGTAGATGGAGCTGGCCTCAGGCCTCCTATGACCTCTGACAGACAGCCTGCCTATTTAGCAAGTAGCTTCCCAAGAAGAATCCCCACGCATGTTGAGTGGTGTCTGTGGATTAAAACCTCTGGGTGAACTTTAGATTCAGGATTGCTGGGTTCAAGAGTAAAGCTATATCTAACTCATCAAAGGCTGTAATTCTGCCACAGAACCAGAGGGGCTATTCAGGACCCCACCAACAAAGTGACAGGTTCTCCAGAGAAGTCAGACTTCTGATAACTTTACAGATGGAAGAAAGCCTGAGAGGGTCTTTTTAATGTGTGTGCAAGTGCATGTGGAGGTGCTGGGAAGTTGGAGGCTAGCCATGAGCTGTGAGGGACAACATTAGGCTTCCCTGAAGATATCTTCCATATATATATATATGTGTGTGTGTGTGTGTGTGTGTGTGTGTGTGTGTGTGTGTGTGTGTGTGTGTGTGTGTGTGTTTTAAGTATATATAAATATATATTGTATAATTAGTATATAATGATATATTTATATAATATATGTAAATAAATATATAAGTTAGATATATATTTAACTTTTGAAACCTATGAATATTTACATGTTTGAAAAACAGAACTAAATCTACAGAAAACAAGAAACTCTGAAGTTGAAAATAAGCTCTCTCTCCCCCAAATAATACCCAACCACATGTCAGATTAACAATGTAAGTGCCTAGAGAGCATCCTGGTTTCAGATAGCTTTATAACCTTATACGTCCAAAAAAGAAAGATAAATGAGTTCCAGAGGATACTGCTGCTGTTGTTAGCAGTAGTAACTTTTAAACTTAGTGTAGTGGGGCAGAGCAACCACAGCGATGTCAGTGTGATGAGAAACCATGGTTGCTTGGCAACAGACTGTCCCAGCTCCTTTCCTCATCAGTAGGTGTAGATCTTCCGTCTACACGCAGCTGTGCCAAGACAAAGGCAAGACGAGGTCGAATTAATTCCGGGATTTGACTCAGTAATATCAACACAGACGCGTGCTTATGAATATGCACTTCCCAGGCCTGTCTACTGAAATGCCGCGTAAATCCAGGAGCCAAGGTCACCTATGTTTCTGCACATTTTCTCTACTGAGGCGCCTTGGAAAAGGAGTGAGCGTCCACTGGAGCCAACAAAAAGGGGGCGTTCCAATTGGAGCTGGCTGGGGTGGGGGTGGGGCAGGAGCAGGGAGTGGGGGTGGGGTCCTCCCAGCCAAGTTTGAGCTGATTTCAGCATCAAGAGCATCCCTGAACTCTGAGAAGAAAGCTACAGGGATGATAGAGGCCAGGAAGCACGGCTGAGGATCCAAAAGTCCTGACAGCAATCTATTGCTCTTCGGCATGGAAAGAGAGGCAATAATCCCCAGCAGCGTTCTGTTCATATTTGTCATAGAACGATGAAGAGCAGAAGCAGAAAGAGTAACGTCCTAAACTGTTAACAAAACGAGAATGACTGTGAAATGCACTTGGATAATTGGGATACATCACAGTGGGACACGGTGGAATAAATCTATGCTTGCAGACAAGGAAGAGTGTAAATTATAATAGCATGACATAATAATAGCATTTTAAAAATATATATACTCTTAAGTAAAAGCGATACATAGGAAGATGATTACAACATAATAGCAATGATGAATCTTCTGTATGTGAAATTACCATCTGTTTTTCCATTCGATTCTCTGATTTCTACAAATAAAATAAAATAAATTTGTAAGAAGGAAAAACTTGAACTGGGTGCAGGAAGAAATTACCAGGAGTAGAAGGCATTACGTTAAAACCTGGGACTACAGAATGGCTTTCTTTGAGAAGTGTGAACCCGGGCTGAGGACCATCACAACATCCTGAAACAAGAAAGAGCAGGGCAGGGAGATGGTACAGCAGCGCCACTTAGTGGACATTCTTAGAACTGCATGTGTTGAGACCTTTCTGCTCTGTAGTATCCCAAGACCTGGGTACAGGAGGGTGGGCTAGGGTAAGAATAAACGGCTTGGGGCCACCGCCCAGCATCCCTCCACCACGTGGGTTCGGGAGCATAAGTTTGAGGCTGGTCCAGCTGAGGTCAAGGATCTCCAGTGGATCTTTCTAAGGGCTATGTAAGAGAGCACTTTCCATTTGAGGCAAACCCCATTTTTGGGGCACCCCTCTGAGGCAGCCAGTACTGTCTCCTGTCTCTCATTCTGCACGAGGAAACTAAAGTGCACAGGGAGACTTGTAAGCCACAGCATACAGCGGCAGAATCAAGGCTCAACCCACGCCCACCTAAGTGCTTCACTACAGGGTCATGCAGTGATGCTGTCCAAGATGTTCTAGCACCTTTGCACCCCGTCCCCTGGGCCACTGCTTGTCTTATTATATTTTCATATTTTTTAGTTAAATCAATTTTATACTTATAAAAGCAAGCAAGCAATATTTGCTTGAGTCTGGATTATTTTGCTTGATATAATGAGCCCTGACCCCACCCACTTTCCTGAAAGAGATATAATGTTATTCTTTGTGGATGAATAAAACTCTGTATGCCAATTCTATGACTTGCCTTTTGTGAGTTGTGTTGCAACATAGGTTTGTCAGACGCTCTCTGGTACACTGGCTTAGACTCTCTTGCGAATAGACTCAGGAGAGGCACAGCTGGTTCTATTTTAGCTTCCTATGGGTTTCCACGTGGCTTCACTAATTTGTAGTCTCAACAGAGGTGTACAAGTCCCCTTCTTCCTGCCTTATCATCGCCAGTCACCGATTGGTACAGGATGAAATCTTAATGCCATTCTGGCTTGCAATTCCTTGCTAGTTATGGTTTTCAAGTTCTCAATGACCACAAATGGCAACCAGGATCTTATAGCGAGCAAAACACTCCATCATCACTGGAGGAGAAATAAATATTTTCCATGATAAAAACAGATCAAAGGAATTTACAGCTAAGCCATCTCTATGGAGAGCACTGAAAGGAATGTAGTACACTGAGAAAGATACACACACTTACAAGGCTACAGGGGAAGAAAAACCAAGCAACAACAAAACCAGGACAGTAACAGAAAGACATCTGAGAAAATGCCACAAGAGCAGGAAAGTGACAGGAATAAATACACATCTTTCCATAACAACTCTGATTGTTATTGGTATTAATTCCCCCAATGGAAAGATACAGACTAGCAGATTTGATTAGACAACAGAATCCATCTTTTTTGCTGCCCCTGAGAAACACACCTCATCATCAAATGTGGATATCACCTTCAGGTAAAGGATTTTAAAAAGTATTCGAAGCATATAGAAACTAGGAAACAAACAGGTGCAGCTATTCTAATAGGAGTTTAAGGAAGGCCATTTCATACTCTCTAATGAACAACCCATTACAACGCATTACCTTTCTAAACATGTGCACCAAACACAGTTTCACCGATTTCATAAAACAAATACTAGCAGGTTAAACCTAGCACAGTAAGGTGGGAGGCTTCAGTAGTCCATATCTTGATCATCTAAACAGAAAAGTAAACAGAGAAATGTAGGATTGGATGATAATAAGACGCTGTAATAGCTACTTGCATAATATTCTGCCCAAACACTAAAGAATATACATTCACAGGAGCCTATGAGCTTTCTCCAAAGTAGAATGTATCTTAGGACACAATATAAGTTTTCACAGATACAGGAAAATTGAAATAATATCTTATCTGTCTGACCACAGTGGAACGAAGCCAGATATTTATGAGAAACCAAAGAAAACACGAATGCATGCAGAATAACATTACACTATTGGATGGCAAAGGGTCACTGAAGAAATGAGAATTAAAAAGTAACACTTCCTAGAAATGAGTGTAAATGATTACACAGCAGACCAGAGTCTGTGCAGTCCTAAAAGCAAAGCTTATAGTTCCAAGTACCTACATTAAAAAAAAAAATCAGAGAAACCCAAACAAATAATTTAATGTGTATCTTAAAGCCTTGGAAAAGCAAGAACAAGCTGAACTCAAGGCGGTAGGTAGGGAGAGATACTAAGATCAGGGCAGATATGAAATAAAAATGAAAAATAACACCAAGAATCATAAAATGAAGATTCTTTGAAAAGTTAAATAAGATCGATACATCCTTAGCCAAATGAACCAAAAGAGAAAGCCCGAATTAATTAACTTAGATATGAAAATTGAGATATTAAAAATGATACCAATAAATTAGAAAATCATAAGGAAATACCCAAGAAATCCTATGCTTTACTAAGTTGGAAAATCTAAAGGAAACATAAACTTCTAGAAGGATATCACCTGCCAAAATTAAATCAAGATAAGGCAGGTGAAATAGATCTGTAACTAGCATGAGACTGAAGCAGTTAACAACAAACAGCCCCTCAGACCGAAAAATAAAACATAAAAGCAGACCCTGCCTGGACAAGCACACGCAGGCTCCTGTTCGGAGCCACGGACACGGTGCTCTCCCAGTTTTGAACCAGTGATGGTAGATTGTAAGCTGGTCTGGTGTTGGGGCTGCTGCAGAGGTGTGAAGTCAGAGCATGGCTGCTGATGGGAGGCATTCTCTTTGGTGAGTTTTTTTGTATCCATCTTCACTACCGTCTTTCTTCCAGTTGTCTACACCTTCATATTTGTGACTGGCTTGCCCAGAAACAGCATGGACCTCTAGATCTCCCACTTCTGGACAACCTCTGCCTACCCAGCCATGATTTTCATGGCCGACCTGGCCTGGTAGAGTGCCTGTCATCTGTTTCCCTGTGTATATCTTATCTTTTACCACCTACACTTCAACTACTAGATCCATGGGATGCATTGGATTTTTCTATGGCAACAATACTTCCTGATCCTCTTCATGACCTGCATGTGGAAATAGTGGGTCGCTGTGAACCCCATAGGACACTCCAGGAAATTTTGTATAATTTTTTTACTGATCTTAGCTTGAATAACAGTACCTTGCCCACTACACACAAATAACAATTATTTACCACTTAGTGTTTTTTATTACTTTAAAAATGTATCACGCAAAATTAAGTTTTTCATACATGTGTATCTTTATAGCTTGCACGTAGTCCCCGCCCCACCACCCTCCCCTGCTCTCAACCTTGATACTCTCCTCTCTCCAGACCTAATAGTCTGCTGTGTGCATTTATGTACCACTTAGCATTTTAAAGGGGGTTGTGGAACATTATCAGTTTTGTTCACCTGTTATCAAATAAGGAATGAAAGCCTCCACAGGGCATGGATCACATCTGTTTAGAGAACAGCATGAACAAGGGGCTTCAGCCCACTGAACAGGTATTAACTTTATACACTGGCTGTCTATTGACTTTAAAAATTATTTTATTGTATGCTGATCTGTAAATAATGTGAACTTTTAAAGACAAACAAAACAAAATACCTCCCAACTTAAAAATAAACTTCAGGACCACTGAAGAGTCCTACGAGTCTTTCAAAGAAGAACCAACATCAGTATTAGTCAAATCACTCTCTGAAACAGAAAATGAATGAATGGCCTTGGAATGAATTAATAAAGCCAGTACTCGAATCAGATGAAGACAGCAGATAGAAAGGCTATCATAGACACTCTCCAGGGTGGACAAATCTCTCAGTAAAATACTTGCAAAAGAAGTTTAGGATCACAGCAAAAGATTGTTTTTCCTAAACAATTGCAGTCCCCATTCCAGAGACAGAGTCATGGTTAAACACATGCAAATTAATAAATGTATTTCACATAAATGAACTCAAAGACAGAAAATAACACTGTCATCTCAATATATGCGGAAAAGACCTATGACAAAATCAAGCATCCTTCAGTCACGGAAAAGCTAGGAACAGAGGGAGCATACATACCCGTGATAAAGGCTATGTATGGCAAAGGTTATCTGGGTGAGATTATTCACAGGGCAAGAACATCCAGGAAATGTCGGTATCTGAATTTAAGAAAAATGGCCTTGAGTGTTTATGAGAGTGAGTCCAGGGTGGGGTACAACTCAGTGGAAGAACCCCTGCCTGGCAAGTGTGAGGCTCTGACTTTGATCCCCTTGTGGAAAAAGAGCATGTCTATCAACTAGTCAGGATATCTGGAGAAGAGAAGCAGGAGGACTGTGTCCCCAAGGGTGGACTAAAAGGAGACAATACAAAGGAAGACAGAAGATCTTGGCAAAGGTTGAGTGAGATAGCAACTCTACTCTCTGACTTTGAGCATTTTCTGACAGGGAGTCTGCCTTCATCAAGATCCCCAAATATAAATGATTAAGCCCCCCCCCCCCCAATCTGGGAGAGGCTTTTGGCAGCTGTACTAAAATGTGCAGCCAAGAAACAGTGGAAGGAGCAGACACCATGATGGGATTGGGGACATTTCTGAGAGTCCAACCTTGAAGCAGATTAAAGGGAATCCAAAGCTCCACTTAGAGGAAAGCCAGGCTGCAAGAGTTCAAAGTACAGAGTCTGTGCTGGAATCAGAAGCGAAAACCAGAACAATGTCAGTCTCACCAGCCACCCCTTCTCCACTAAAGATTTGACACTCTTGATTGGTTCTGCGGATGGCACTGTGTACCTGGTACTTATTCTATGGAGCTGTCTTAATAAAACCACATACCAGGTGCTTTGTAAGCCACAGAATTTAATATTCTCAGGACCAGAGACTAGGGAATACAAGGTAAAGGCAGATTTAGTGTCTGGTGAGGATTCTGCCTTACAGATAAAGTCATCTCAAATGTCCTCAAACAGTAAAGGTAAAGGGTCTTGCCCGGTGCTATTTTATAAAGGCATAGATTCACAAAGCTCTGCTTTCATACCCCAGTTACTACCAGTAGCTGCACATCTCCCCCAAGCCTTCTTTGAGTTTAAGATCTCGTTCTTTTGTGACTGAGTTACCTCACTCAGGATGATTTCAGAGTATATTTTGGGAGAAACATACACACCCAGTCCCTTCTACCTAATCTATCTTTCAAGATTCTCCAGAGAAACAGTAAGAGAGAGAGAGAGAGAGAGAGAGAGAGAGAGAGAGAGAGAGAGAGAGATTGTAGAAGACATATTTTAAGGAATCTGTATTATTATTCAGTCTGGAGAACCCAAACAGTGCAGAGCAGAGCTTTGTGATGGAGAACCAAGGGAAGGCAGATTTGAAATTCAAGACCCAGGGTCAATGGCGCCCACTAGAAAAGTTATTTCCTGTTTACAGAAATCAACTTTTGCTCTATCCAGGTCTTCAACTGACTGGATGAAGCTGTGATGGTTAAGCTTTACTGTTAACTTGATTGATTTGATCACCTAGGAATCCATGGTTCTGAGTATGTAAGAGCATCTCCAGAGAGGGCTAACTGAGGAGGGAAGACCCATCCTGAATGTGGGTTGGGGGCCTGGGATGAATAAAAAATAGTAACCAATCATTTACACAGAAAAATAACTTGACTCAGAGCAAGGTCCTGATGATCATATACCCTGTTATGTTCTGTATGTTATAAGATTTATTGATCTTAAGAAATTACACAACTATAAGCTTCGTGTAGGACCCATTAAATTAAAGGCCAATATGAACTGTTATGTCTAAAATGGCTTGAGTCAGGGTTGACCACCAGGCAGCACTACCAGCATCTGTGTATGAGCTCATTGTGGTTTTGTGGTTTTAGCCTTATAAGCTGATATAGAAAAATGTTTACGGTGGGAGCCTCAGCCCCCAAATTCTGAACTATGGCCCTGATTGCTCAGTCCTAGGGTGTGTATTCAATAAACCATCCCTGTCTGACTGAGATCTGTGTTCATGTGGTTTCTGGGGTGACTCCTGGACTCCAGCATTCCTTCCTGTGGTCGCTTTTGTCAAGTACTTTATGAAAGCACAATATGCTGCCTTTTTGTTTGCTTAAAATCGTCCATGTTAATATTAATCTCATAAGAAACTCCTGTCCTGAAACATCCATAAAAATATCTTACCAATTACCTTGGCACTGTGTCTTTGCCAAGTTATTCGTAAAATTAATCATCACACCTGTGTAATAGCCACATTGTCTTGTTAAAAGCTCCACTATCCTAAGTGATTGGGGTTTCTTCTTCTCTGATTCTGACATCTTTAATTTATAACTTCTGCATGGTCGAGATAACTTTCCCTGCAGCCATCTGTCTGCCATAGCTGCTGAGAAGACAAACAGGACAAAGAGAAGGCATTCTTGCTCCTTAACACTTTCTGGGGCCAGCCCTACAGGTCCATGTGTTGGTACTTGCTGTTGATGCTGACACCCCAAGTTCTGTCTCTGGTGCAAGCAGAGAACTGGCTCACAAACGTTGTCCTCTTGCCATAGGTGTGGGTTTGAGTCTATAGTGCTGGAGTCCCTTTACAATGAACCACACAGATGTGGATGGTGACAGGAATACAGATAAGTTTGGAGGTGGTCGGGCTCAAGCATGCAAAAAGGAGTGGTAGAATTTAAACTTCCCCCAAGTTCACACAACATGGGCCCTTTTTTGATCATGCGCCTTCAGTTGAATGAAACCCAGTTAGGCAAAGGGCTTTCAGAACATGTTACTCTCTGGAGTCTCTCCTTCTACCCTAGTCTTAGTTAGGGTTACTATGGCTTTAACGAAGCACCATGACCAAAAGCAACTTGGGAAGGAAAGAGTTTATTTCACTCACAGATCACTATCCACAGTTCATCGTCCAAACCAGGGAGAGCAGGAACTCGAGCAGGGCAGAAACTCGGAAGCAGGAGCCATGGAGGGGTGGTTTGTTCCTCATGGCTTGCTCAGCCTGATTTCTTAGAGAACCCAGGACCACCAGCTTAGGGGTGATACCGTCCACACTGGGCTGGGCCCTCCCGCATCAATCAATCACTAATTTAAAAGATGCCCTGCAACCTTGCCTACAGCTCAATCTTATAAAGACATTTTTTCAATTGAGGCTTTAATACCTTAGGGGAAATTAACACTCTCTCTCTCTCTCTCTCTCTCTCTCTCTCTCTCTCTCTCTCTCTCTCTCTCACACACACACACACACACACACACACACACAGAGAGAGAGAGAGAGAGAGAGAGAGAGAGAGAGAGAGAGAGAGAGAGAGAGATGTTACAAATATGGTGAGATACAAGGGAACACCTTTTAGAAGAATTTTGATTGACAGTGGAGAAGATGAAGGGGACATTGTATAATGTCATTAACCATTCTCTCTTCTCTGTGACTCTGTCTGTGCCAAGTCCTGGCGGAGCGCCTCAGTGATTTCCATCTTGCTCAGGGCACACCCCACTTCATCATCTGACTCCGACTCCAGCTCTTCCTCTTCACACCGTGCTTCATTTTCTCTTGTGGATGCCTGGGTTCTATTGCTGTTATGCAGAGGCTGCCCAGGGCTTTTGAGATGGGAAACACTGTAGGGAGACTCCTGTCAGGCCATGTGCCGGCCTTGAGAGTTCCAGGGATGACCAACCTCATAAGCAAGAGAGTTCCAGGGAAGAACTCCATGAGGGAAGAACCATGGGGCAGTGAGATAGGAATCCCTGAACTCTCTGTAGGCATTCTGGTGGCTTTGCATCCAAAGCATCGCATGATGATAATGTTGCCAGTATCTTGCATATACTGCGTGAGAAGAACAAGATGCAGTAGCCGTCCATTTTGAGGCCATTGCTATCTCTGATTTCGAAAGTCCAAGTGGGAACTCGTGGGCATGCAGCTTGCAGATCTCAGGCAGTGGGCAAAAATGGACCTAGTTCTTATGGTGGGGAGGAGGAAGGGGCAGGAGAGGGGGGATGAGTGATACAAAACTCAGTTTCTTAATTAGAAAGGACTCACTCACAGTCCCCAATTTTCAGACTGGAGGAATAGAAGAGCCTGTAAGGTCATCTTCCCACAAGGAAAATTGTCAGTGAGGAGGAAGTCTGAACCCTGGAGCGGGACTTGTGTCCTCATCTGTTTATTTTCCCACCAAGAGGAGTGTCTTAGATCACTTGTGGAGTCAGGGCTGAGGCAATGATCAGCCAATAACATCTTGACTAAGCCTGTTTGTCTAGTTGTTGTTTGGTTTTAAAACTTTCATTACACTAAGAACTAAGGGGAACTTGGGCTAATTTGGAAGTTTTAATGAACATTGCTCATAAACCAATTTGGTACCATGTAACATAAAAATACAAGCAATGTAAACAGCACACATATAAACAAATGGTCTTATAGAGGTTTTAAAAAATGACAAAGATTTGGTCTCACTTGTCAGTTCTGGTATGGCTGTTGCTAATAGGATGTTTTTTTCAAAAATAATATATTTTATTAATTCTTTGGTAATTAATGCAATATGTTTTGATCTTACCCATACCCTCCCCCAACTTCTCCCAGATCCACCACTAACCCTCATCTTTTTTTTTTTTTTTTTTTTTTTTTTTGGTTTTTCGAGACAGGGTTTCTCTGTGTAGCCCTGACTGTCCTGGAACTCACTCTGTAGACCAGGCTGGCCTCCAACTCAGAAATCCACCTGCCTCTGCCTCCCAAGTGCTGGGATTAAAGGCATGCGCCACCACTGCCCAGCATCTAACCTTCATCTTTACGTTATCATTCTCTCGCTGTCTCTGTCTGTCTCTGTCTGTCTCTTTCTCAATTTCTCTGTCTCTGTCTCTGTATCTCTCTCTCTTTCTGTCTCTCCCCTCCTCTTTCTCTCTGTATCTTTTTTCTTTTTTATTTATTCTTCTCTTATATATTACATCGTGGCTGCTGTTTATTCTCTCTCCTCTCCTCCCAGTCCTCTCCCCCCATCTCCCCTCTCTCCCAGTTCCATTCCTCCTCTGCTTCCCTTCAGAAAAGAGCAGGCTTCCAGGGACATAAACCAAACATGAAGTAGCAAGTTACAATAAGACTAGGCACATACCCTCATATCAAGGGTGGATGAGGCAACCCAAATAGGAAAAGGTCCAAAAAGTAGGCAAAAGAGTCAGAGACAGCCCCCACTCCCACTGTTAGGAGTTTCGTAAGAAGACCAAGCTGCACACCATAACATATATGCAGAGGGCCTAGGTCAGACCCATACAGGCTCTCTGATTGGTGGTTCAGTCTCTGTGAGCCCCTAAGAGCCCTAGTTAGTTGACTCTGTGGGGTGTTTTCTTATGGAATCCTTGACCATTTCAGCTCCTACAATCTTTCCTGGAAGATTCTTTCCTGGAAGCCTTGCTTGTTACAGAAGATGGCCTATTCAGGCTTTGTATTCCCCATTACTAGGAGTCTTTGCTAGGGTCGCCCTTGTAGATTCCAGGGAGCTTCTGTTGCACTAGGTTTCTAGCTCTCCCCCAAACATTCCCTAGTTCCAGTTGACTCTCCTGGTAATTTCTCCCTCCACCCACAAAATCTATTCTATTTACCCTTCCCAGGGAGATTCTTGTGTCTCCTTGAGTCCTCCTTGTTACGTAGCTTCTATGGGTCTGCAGATTATAGCATGATTATCTTTTACTTTATGGATAATATCTACTTATGAGTGAGTACAAGCCATGTTTCTCTTTCTGGGTCTAAGCTACCTCACTCAGGATGATTTTTTCTAGTTCCATCCATTTGCCTGAAATGTTTATGATGTCATTTTTAACATCTGAGTAATAGTCTATTGTTATTGTGTAATGTACCACAATTTCCTTATTTATTCTTCAGTTGAGGGACATCTAGGTTGTTTCCAGTTTCTGACTACTATG
Organism: Uromys caudimaculatus; assembly: GCA_028551405.1. Taxonomy (NCBI): domain Eukaryota; kingdom Metazoa; phylum Chordata; class Mammalia; order Rodentia; family Muridae; genus Uromys; species Uromys caudimaculatus. The sequence goes on along the minus strand of CM052700.1, from coordinate 24,504,973 downwards.
AATAAAGCTGCTATGAACATAATTGAGCAAGTGTCCTTGTGGTAGGATGGAGTGTCTCTTGGGTATATGCCCAGGAGTGGTATATCTGGGTCTTGAAGTAGATCCATTCCCAGTTTTCTCAAAAACTGCCATATTGATTTCCAAAGTGGCTGTACAAGTTTGTACGCCCACCAGCAATGGAGGAGTTTTCCCCTTGGTCCACGTCTTCGATAATTATTGATCTTAACTATTCTGACAGGTGTAAGATGGGATTTCAAAGTCGTTTTGATTTGCATTTCCCTGATCCCTAAGGATGTTGAACATCCCTTTAAGTATTTCATGGCCATTTGAGATTTCTCTGATGAGAATTCTCTGTTTAGATCTGTACCCCACTTTTAATTGGATTATTTGGCTTGTTGATGTCTATTTTCTTGACTTCTTTATATATTTTAGATGTTACTACTTTATCAGATATGGAGTTGATGAAAATCTTTTCCCATTCTGTAGACTGTCGTTTTGTCCTATTGTCAGTGTCCTTTGCCTTACAGAAGCTTTTCAATTTCATGAGGTCCCATTTATTAATTGACCATCTTAGTGTTTGCACTATGTGTTTTGTTTAGGAAGTTGTATCCTGTGCCAATATGTTCAAGGCTATTCCCTACTTTCTCTTCTATCAGGTTCAGTGTATCTGGTTTTAGGTTGAATCTTTGATTCACTTGGACTTGAGTTTTGTGCAGGGTGATAGATATGGATCTGATTTGCATTCTTATACATGCCAACATCCAGTTAGATTAGACTATTTGTTGAAAATGCTTTCTCTTTTCCACTATGTATTTCTGGCTTCTTTCATTTAAAACAAAAACAAAAACAAAAACAAAAACAAAAACAAAAACAGGTGTCTATAGGTGTGTGGATTTACAGCTGGATCTTTGATTCAATTTTGTTGATCAAACTGTCTGTTTTCATGCTAATACCATGTGTTTTTTATTACTATTCCTCCATAATATTGCTTGAAATCAGGGATGGTGATACCTCCAGAAGTTCTTTTATTGTATAGGATTGTTTTAGCTATCCTGGGTTTTTGGTTTTCCATATGAAGTTGATTATTGTTCTTTCAAGGTCTATAAAGAATTGTGTTGGAATTTTGATGGGGATTGTGTTGAATCTGTAAATTACTTTTGGTAAAATAGCCATTTTTACCATCTTAATCATACTGATCCATGTGCATGGGATATCTTTACATTCTGTGATATCTTTCTTCAAAGACTTGAAGTTATTGTCATCTTTCAGTTACAGATCTTTCAAAGTTACAGATCTTTCAATTGCTTGGTTGGAGTTACCATAAAAGAAATGGACAATTTTCTTAATAGATACCACTTACCAAAGTTAAATCAAGATCAGAGAAACAATTTAAATAGACATATAATTTTAAGGAAATAGAAGTAGTCATTAAAAGCCCCTCAACTAACAAAAGCACAGGGCCAGATGGGTTTGGCTCAGAATTCTACTAGACTTTCAAAGAAGAGCTAACACCAATACTCCTCATATTATTCTACAAAATGGAAACAAAATTCATTTCATGAGGCCATGATCACCCTGATACCCAAAAGCAGACAACGATTCAACAAAGGAAGACAATTATAGACCAATTTTCCTCATGAAAATTGATGCAAAAATTCCTAGTAAAATACACAAATCGAATCCAAGAACACATCAAAAAAGATCATCCACCATGATCAAGTAGGCTTCATTCCAGAGATGCAGAGATGGTTCAACATATGAAAACCTGTCGATGTAATCCGCCATATACACAAACTAAAAGAAAAAAGAAACACATGATCATCTCACTGGATGCTGGAAGTCCTTTGACAAAATCCAACATCCCTTCATGATAAAAGTCTTGGAGAGATCATGAATACAAGGGGCATACCTAAACATTAAAAAAGGCAATTTGCAGAAAAGCTGTAGTCAACATCACACTGAATGGAGAGAACCTCAAAGCAATTCTACTAAAATCAGAAACAAGACAAGGTTGTACACTCTTTCCATGTATCTATTCAATATAATTCTTGAAGTTCTAGCCAGAGCAATAGGACAACTGAAGCAGATCAAGGGATACAAATTGGAAAGAAAGAAGTCAAAGTGGCACAAGCTATTATAGAAAAGACTATGGCAAGCGGCGAGCTTTCTGGAGATGGCTCAATGTTTTGCATGGCTGCTGTGGGTATGGTCTGTGAGGCAAGGGCCTCAGAGACTTCATCCCAGAATTGCTCCTCACTGATTGTATGCCTTTCCTGCCACTATTACATAGCCTAATGATTCCTAGGCATTGGCAAATTTCCTGCAGATCAATATGAAGATTTACTTTCATATAATAGTGCTGTTTAGATGAAGTAATGACTTTATAGAATTCCTGATTTGATTCAAATAATTTTAGGAAGAAAATTTAAGGAGATGGGTTTAGTTGTTTTTGCCAGAAATAGACTCTAAAGTTAGAATCAAGAATAGAATGTGCTCTTCATAAAATCATAAGTAAAGGCTACAAATTAAGGAGTACAATAAGCTTTCATAAACTGCACTATGAAGAAAAATAGGCTTGGGGCAGATTTGTGATCAAGGAAAAACATTCATTCTAGGTCAGGTCCAAGAATGAGGCCATACATGTGCACTATGATAAAGCAAGGCCATGGGAAACGGTTGCTTTGAACTTATATTGAACTAATAAAAATGAAACACTGTTTTGAATTTAATATCAACATCCTTCTGTAACTCCCTTTTGTGTAACATTTTATCTGTGAGGTAATTTTAAAAAGAACTTTGGTCTAAGAAGGTATAAAAAGGCGGAGAGAAAAAATAAAGTATGGCTGTTGGAGCTCTGCTCCATCTACCAAATGCATATACGTGTGTGCGTGCACAATATGTGTGTGTGTGTGTGTGTGTGTGTGTGTGTGTGTGTGTGTGTGTGTGTGTGAGAGAGAGAGAGAGAGAGAGAGAGAGAGAGAGAGAGAGAGAGAGAGACTTTCTCTCTCTCCATTCTTGCTGGCCTCTTAAGAGTTAAAAAAGTTCAGTTTCTTGCTAGACATTCTTGCTGGCACTGGGTTATTCAGTTTTGCTCCCATCAGTACAACAAGTGCTGACGCTGTACATTGCCCATGGCTATCAGTGTCCCCCCCCAACCCCTGTCAGCTGCTATCAGCATTGACCCCAGTCACTCATGCCATATTTCACTGCCTTCCTTAGTTACCTGGATATTGAGTTGGCTTTCGACATCAAAGTATCGTTATTTGAAGATGATATGATAATATACATAAGTGACCCCAAAAATTCTAGTAGAGAACTCCTACAGCTAATACACACCTTTAGCAGAGTGGCTGGATATAAGATTAACTCAAAAGAAAAATCAGTAGTCTTTCTATATAAAATGACAAACAGGCTGAGAAAGAAATCAGGGAAACAATGCCCTTCACAATAGCCACAATTAATAACACTTCTTAATCCAAGATCTGTATTTTTAAATGTTTCTTGATTTGGAGATAGTGTCTCACAATGTAGCTAGGGCTGTCCTGTAACTCACCCTGTAGACCAGGATGGCCTTGAGTTCACAGAGATCCACCTGCCTCTGCCTCATGGGTGCTGGGATTGAAGGTGATTAAAGGCATGCATCACTATGCCCATCTCCTAAAAATATGAAGCCTAACCTGATTATTCATAAGGCTTTCATTTGGCTGACCAGGCACTAACAGCTTGGAATTTAATGGACTTTTGTTTCTTTAAGCTGGCAAGATAAAAATCTAAAAACAAACAAACAAAAATTTTTGAAAGAGGAAACACAAGCAGATAGGCAACAGTTTGTATCTTTTAATGTTAAAAGTTAAAATTTCTTAGATATGTAAGATATTCATTATTACTAGCTTGCTGCTTAATAACATAGGCAGCTCTATTGCATGTAGAACGAGCTTACCTAGGCTTTGAATGCTACTGTTTGTTGTTATTGCATCTCCTGTTATATCCACCATGAAAGGAAATTTACCAGGGATACTTGACACACATATGTATCTATCAGATTACATGTTTTACAGCTGTGCCAATTAGGGCCGCTGTTACTGTAATGAAACACCACAGCCAAATCATTTTGGGGAGGAAAGAATTTATTTGGCTTATGCCTCCTCATAACTGTTCATCATCAAAAGAAGTCAGGACAGGAACTCAAATAGGACTGGAACCTGGAGGTAGGAGCTGTTGTGAAAGCCATAGAAGGGTGCTGCTTACTAGCTTGCTCCTCATGACTTGCTCACACTGCTTTCTTATAGAACCCAGGACCATCAAGCATAGTACCACCCATAATGGGCTGGGCTTTGCCCCTTTAATCACTAAGAAAATGCTCTACAGGCTGTAGCCTGATCTCATAGAGGCATCGTCTAGCCCCCCTATAGGTAGTGGTGGCAAATGCCTTTATCCCCAGCACTCAAGAGGCAGATACAGATGGATCTCTGTGAGTTAGAGGCCAGTCTGGTCTACAAAGTAAGTTCCAGGACAGGGCTACACAGAGAAACTCTGTCTCAAATAGATAGATAGATAGATAGATAGATAGATAGATAGATAGATAGATAAATCCTCACCCCAAACATTTGTTTATTAAAAATATTTTTGAAAAAGGAATCTATAGCAATTTTCTAAGCAAGGATTTACAATATACATTACCCACAGGCATCCCAAATGACATAAAGCATTTTTATGTTCTATTATTTTTGTTATCCATTATTATTAAATAAATGAGAGAAAGTTAGGGTTTTTTTTTGTTTGTTTGTTTTTTTTTTGGTTTTTTTTTTTTTTTTTTTTTTTTTTTGGTTTTTTGAGACAGGGTTTCTCTGTATAGCCCTGGCTGTCCTGGAACTCAGAAATCCACCTGCCTCTGCCTCCCAAGTGCTGGGATTAAAGGCATGTGCCACCACTGCCCAGCCAAAGTTAGTAATTTCTAAGAAATTGTTTTGGTAAGAAATCATTATTAAAATCTCTTTATTCAATGTCAAATTTTCTAAACTTGTGAAACTTTCATCTTATCACCCCAATGAATGATGTTTTATATAAACAATGTTTTGAGATTTTAGGAAATATTTAATAGATTCAAAGATACATTTAATAGCCACTAAGAAGGCAAGCAAGTAGGTAAGTTTCTAAGTATGTGCTTGCAAGGCCTTTTAACATAGCCCCAGACACTCACATTCATACAGTGGGCACACACGTATGTTTAAGGTAGGAATATTTATTAGTCAGGGCTCTCTAGAGGAACAGACCTGATAGGATGAACAGGGGTTAAAAGAAGATTTATTAGACTGGATTACACCAGCGGTCCTCAACCTTCCTAATCCTTCGACCTTTTAATTTAGTCCCTCATGTTGTGGTGACCCCCCAACCATAAAATTATTTTCATTGCTACTTTATAACTGTAATTTTGCTACTGTTAGGAATAGTAATGTAAATATTAGTGTTTTCTGATAGTCTTAGGTGACCCGTAAGGGTGGACTCTCAAAGGGGTCACAACCCATCGGGTGAGAAGTACTGGTTTACGTGGTATGTGGAGAGACTGAGTTTCTCAGTCCATGATGCCGTGGACCTTAGTTGTCCCAATCTGGAGACTGTCCGAAAGATTTCAGGAATTTCACTGGCTTTATTTCACATCAGATGTCTCCTCCCCCTGTAACCCTCTCCCCCATTCTAACATGAATAAGGAATTAGCAGTAGCAGCAACAGAGTAGATCGACTCCAGCAAGAGTGAGGGCCACGTGAGCAAAAAAGGCAAAGCTTTCCTCCTCATCTTCATCAGGGCTACTACCTGAAGGTGCTTCCCACATTCGCTGGAGCAATCAAGACTCCCTACCCCAGACACACCCACAGAACAATTCAGATTATCTTCCTAGGTGACTCGAGGTTATCGAGTTGATAAAGTTACATCAAAGCAGCTATTTCAGGACATCACCACCACCACCACCACCACCTCCTCCTCCTCCTCCTCCTCCTCCTCCTCCTCCTCCTCCTCCTCCTCCTCCTCCTCCTCCTCTCCACCACCACCACCACCACCACCACCACCACCACCACCACCACCACCACCACCACCTCAACATATAGGGGGGAAAATGAATGAAAAAAGTATTTAAGCAGCCATAAGTTTGTTACTCCATTATTTTAGGGAATTTTAAAGACAGACTGAGTTTCATTCCATGCTGTCACAGCATAGAATAACACACAAACAGTTACACAGAAGCAAATGTGAATACACATGACACAGCTAAATCAAGGTAAGATGTTCCCATCTCTCTCGTTGAGGGAACAGGGTTAGCTCTTGGAAGATCTGTAAGACTCTTCTGTTTGTCTGTCAGTTTGTCTTGGGTATCTTCAGTCCTGCAAGGGTGGGTTTTCTGGTCTGTTAGTTAACACCAAGAAGGCTACCTTCAACAGCTGAGGATCCTGGATTATTGAAGGTTCTTGGGCTAATGTAGTTATTTGGTGTATTTATTTTTAGTAATCATTGAAGCTTTAATTTTTTTCAATCTTTGTTTTCATTGATGGTTCTTAAATGCTTTAACCTTCCTGGTAGCCCACCACCCAGCAGAGATAGTGGGAAAGAAAGGATATGGGGGATGGGGGAGCCTGTTTAGAAAGATTCCTGGAGCAACTCCCATCTGTGTTGTCTGGAAATCAGCAGTTCAGTTCACAGGTTGGCAGTGGCAGCTCCATCCACTCACAAACACTTCACGGATACACCAGCAGTCCAGTTTGGTAGAGCTGGGATAGCAAACATGAGTCAGCAGTGGTGGCACTACCTAGTAGTGACAGCCAGGCCTCAGCCTTGGCTTGAGTCAGCAGGAGGGACCAGGACCAACAGAAATGTCAGGAGAAGTTCTCAGTTGTGCCTCTCTCAGCGAAGCAAAGATCAGCAAAGATGTGAGACCAACAAGCATTGTACAGCTATAAACAAGCCTCGCTCAGCCTCAACCACTGTCTGTCAAGTCCTATTTATACCCTCCAAGCATCACGTGTCCTCCACGGGTCTCGCCTCAGCACGTGCCTCTGTCTCAGCTGACATCACTCTGCCAATCAGCCCAAGTCCACAGAAGCAGCAAAAAAGCCACGGCACACCACCAGAAGTTTTTTGGTGCGTTTCTCTCTATGAAGTCCCAACATATGGAGCTCAACTATGCATGTAAGGTGAACAAATACATGCATGTGGTTAGCAAAGAATTCTCCATCATGTGTCCTTTTACGTGCTTGCTGTAGCAGAACATCAGTAAAATGTTCCTTCATGAGTCTGCCTTAGTCTTTCACCTGTGTCCACTTCAGGAAAACATTCCTTCACGTGTTTACCCCAGCAAAACACCATCCAAACGACTTTCCAAAGAACTCTTAAGTTTCCACTTTAAATCATCTTTGGCAGGAAAAAGAAAAAAGATGGAGCACCAGCCTGGCAGAGCGGGAAGGTTTCACTCAGTTACCAGGAGGGCAAGTGCCTGCTGCAGAACGGAGTGAGAAATGGCTTCCTGTCTTTTTTGTTGTAGTGCAGAATCTATGGAAAGGCAGCATGGGCTCTAATTGTTCCTGAGGGCTCAAGCACTCTCCTTAGGTGGTGTGCTGTAGACAGGAGGTAAATATAGCAGGAAGTTTTACTCCTGGTGTTCCCTGTAAGACCTGGGCTCCTCCTTTGTCTTTCTATATGGTGGCTTATCCCTATTGAGCGTCATGTAGCCTGTACATAAGTCAGTTCAGATTGTTGTTGTTGTTGTTGTTGTTGTTGTTGTTACAAAAAAAGCCCAGTTATAGGGTGGCATTGGGGTTTAGGATTGCATCATTGGCCAATTATGCACACACTCAGCTTATATTTGGGTCAGACAGTATTATAGTAAAATAATAGCTTCTTTTATTTAGGTTCCCAGGGCCCTTGTGAAAATGTCAGGTATGGTAGCACATGCTTACAGTCTCAGTGCTGGGGAGGTGGAAGTAGGTGGATCTGGGCTTGCCAGCCAGCCTGACTCCAGGCCAATGGGAGTTCCTGTCTCAAAAAAACAATGCATGATTCCCAAGGAATGGCATGTGAGCTTGATCGCTGGCCGTTACACACACACACACACACACAAACACACACACACACACACACACACACACACACAAGAAAAAAGAATAGAATGGGTGTTGGGGAATAATATCCTAGAATGTGTTCATTGCAAATGACAAAATACTCATAAGGAAATCAGCACAGAGCTTTGTAGTCTAACCTTAGAACAGCAGAGGTGGGGTTTGCTGAATGGCTAGGAGTAGGATGGGGGGATTGGGTTCCAAACCAGCTTCTGTTGCCTGCCTCCCCATCTCCAGTTTTCATGTAGCAGTGTCTGCAGGAGCCCACTCTCTCAGGAAACACTCTGGGATGGAATTCTGATGAGCGTGGTTCAGTCACACCAAGCTGACCCAGTGCAAAGCCCGCGAAGCCACACGACTTCCAAACTCCTGACCCCCAAGAAACTCTGAGGAATTTTAATCACCATTTTCAGGAACATCAGGAATAAGTTTTGTCTCTGCCAGTTCTGAAGCTGGAGACACTCCCAAGGCCACAGCAGAGGCATTCCTAGGGGGAGGACTTCAAACCATTTTGAGATGTGCAATGGGTCTCCAAAGAAAGAATCATGGGGTGACGGGTACACAGCCTTCACTGGCCTCGAGAATGTGCGTGCACTAGATCCTTGTCATGGTGGGGAGAGGAGACCATTCTGCTTAAGCCTGGGGATAGCCAGAGGGGCTGGATGTGGGGTTCACTGGAGGGTTTATGGGGTCTGAATCCAGGCCGAGGATGCTCGCTTTCAGTGTCTGAGCTATAACCTAGTTACCTTTATCAGAAGAGTACACAAGATCCCACTTACTTTAAGCAGAATGGAAAATCAAGAGAAGGCTGGGTCATAAAGCAGTCAAAGTGCCTGTGTTCCTTGACCAGGAGAGAGAAGAGCTGAGGAAACTTTGTAACCCTTCAGATCTTCTAGGATAGAGGGATAAAAGGTTCAAATCCAAGGCTGACTTTTCAAAAGATATTAGAATGGGCATATTATCCCACCAGTAATGTTGCTTACCTGGTTACTACTTGATGCTGCAGGAAATTTGATCGCACTGTGAACCACGAGATTGTGTTATTTATGGGGAAAAAGACTGTTGTGGTGTGGTTCAGCCTTAACACACACCTTTAATACAAGAGCTTCTTGAATATTGTAAACAGGATTAAATAAAGTCAGCCATAGGTCAAGAGGCAGAGCAAGCAACCAAAAGACAGGAAGTGAACATAGGATTATTAAGAAAAAAAACAGAGTAAGAGGGAGACAGGAGGATGGGTAGAGAGACACACAGGAAGTAGAAGGGAGGACATTCAGTTTGGAGGAGGGTTTTTTGAGGCAGCCCGGGGGAGGGGATTGCTTCTGGATGTTGCTGAGGAGGAAAGTCAGCTGGGTGCTTTCTCTGCCTCTCTGTGCTAGCAGGTTTTCACCCCAGCGTCTGGTTCCGGTGAAAATCTAGCAATTGAGATTTCCTTAAGGAAGCAACAACTGACATGCTCTGCTGGGGGATAGAAAGGGGGTGGAGTCATCTGCAACCTGAGCTCGCTAGGTGTGCTATCTGTGAGTACTTGAAGATGCCCATGGAGGTGTGTCGAGTGCTGATGTCATCCAGCACGCTGGGTGTGAGACTGACAAAACCATAGACGGGCTTAAGTCTTTCCACAATGTGTGCACACCGCTAGATTAAATAGCAATAACTTTACAAAGTACATCAGTTTTATGGCCTCTTATTTGCCAAATAGCCCCAATTTCCCTTGATAGCTGGCCAAGCAAAACACAGGTTATTTTATTCCAATCTTAATTACTAATTAATTTTCAGATTACACATTGGACAAAATGTGTGTGTGTGTGTGTGTGTGTGTGTGTGTGTAGGTTATGGGATAGCTATAAAGGGTTGAAGAGGAGATCATAAGAAGCTGGACTGGAGGCAAGCAGAAAGATAGGAGAGATTCAGAGGGGATCTCTATGGGGATTCTCTGATGGACACTGCTGGAGATGCTGTTGCTGAGCCTCAGATTCAATCTGATATGCAAATGAGGTACAGTATGTAGAGCAAAGGGTAGGACGGGATCCAGACAAATGAAGGGGTGGACAGACAGCAGGTCTAGATGGCAGGTGTGTGGACAAATGAATGGCCATTTGAGTAACTTCTGTCAGCAGTGGGGACAGACAAACCAAAGCCCTGGGGCAACTGGAAGTTGTCTGCATGTTGGTGCTTATGATACAGGCTAGAGTCATCTGAGAGGAAAGAACCCCAACTGAGAAATGCCTCTTTAAGACTGGGCTGTAGGCAAGCCTGGAGGGCATTTTCGTAGTGATTGACAGTGGTGGACCCCGCCCATTGTGGAAGGAGCCACTCCTGAGCAGGCAGTCCTGAGTTCTATCAGAAGGACACACACACACACACACACACACACACACACACACACACACACACACACACGCATGCATTACCACCACCATAGTCTTTGTACCAGCTCCCACCTCCAAGTTCCTGTCCTGACTTCCCTCAGTGCTGAACAATGATGTGGAAGTATGAACCAAATAACCCTTTCCTCCCCAACTTGCTTTTGGTCATGGTGTTAAATTATGAACCTGTGTCTCACAGGTAGTGGTGGACAAATGGTGATTACGTGACCAGCAAGGTAGAGAGTCTTCATCCTGACTGTGTTTGCAATAAAATGGAATCAAATGTTGCTTGTACAACTGAGTCTCCCGGGGCGAGACATACCCTGGAAACCTGCTGGCGTATACAATATGGAGTAGCTTAGACAGAGCACACCCTGACCTCAGCAATGACTGACAACTGTGTTCCATGTTCCCCCTCCCCTGCCACGGAAAACCCTTCCTGAGTGTTGAAGACAACCTTCCAGAGTCCCTCTGTCACTTGGCCAGCTCCAAATCCTCAGGCGCTGGGATGGAAGCCATCTGGCCTTAGGATGAAAGGCCTTATTGACAAATATCTCTGCCAACATAAAGGGCAAGAGGCCTCCTGTGTCCTCCAGCACTCAAACTGACTCTGCAGGATTGATTCGCCATAGCATGCTGCTCTGGACAATGTTGGGGAATCACAGGTGGAGCTAGCTCATTGACTTGTGTCCTAGCAGCAGGGTAAGTATAGCCCCCCAGCTTTAAGCACCCACAGTGACCCCCAAGAAGCTGTGTCTTGCGTTTTATCATGTTTTTAAGTTTTTATTAGCTTTACTTATTACTAGCATAAATGCATTGTACAAAATGATGGCCCTCCTTAAAGACGTTCTCATTCATGTCTATTATACAGTCAGATCATGTCTATCCCTCATTAGCTTCTCCTAAGCTCTTTCCCACTGGCCCCTTCTTCCCAAATAATAGTCTCCCCCACTACTCACTCCCGATTACAAGTGTTATTACTTTTAGTCTAGATTTCACAAATGATTTTTAATGTGATATTTGTATTTCTGGTCCTGGATAACTTCATTGAACATGGTGATTTTCTTCTCCATGGCTAACTGGTACCCTGTTGTGTACACAGACATCATTTTCCTCGTCCATCATCTGTTAACAGATATCTGAGCTGAGTCCATAACTTGACTAGTGTGAAAAAACCACTGCATTAAACACGCATGCTCGGATGTCTCCGAGCGATGCTGGCATTGTTTGCTTTTGGCGCACACCTCCGAGTGGATCATAAGACAGTTTTATCTTTAACCTTTTGAGGTGATTCCATCCTGATTTCCATGGCTGCACCAATTTCCAATCCTACCAAGTTCTCCATATCCTGCCCATCCTCCGTTGCTTACTTTACAGTAGCCGTGTTTGCGGCGTAAGATGGACTCTCATTGTAGCTTTGGCTTGCGTGTCCCTCATGGCTAAGGATGGTTAACGTTGTTTCAAATCCTGGCTGTTATATTTCTTTTGAGAACCTTTGTGTGTGTGTGTATGTGTGTGTGTGTGTGTGTGTGTGTGTGTGTGTGTTTATTGGATTTTTTAAAATGTTCTTTGTGTATTGTGGCATTTAGTTCCGTATCAGATGAATAGTTAGCAACTATTTTCTCCCATTTTGTAAGCTGTCTGCCGTTCCTTGCTGTTTCCTTTACAGAGGTGATGCTTTTGGATTTCACTGAGTCCATCTTTCATTTCTGGCCTATGAGAGTCTTATTCAGTATGTTCTTCTCCATACTTGTATCTTGAAGTATTTTTCCTTATTTTTTTTTTATATATTTTTCCTTATATTTCTTTTAGTAGCTTTAAAGTTTCAGATCTTATGTTAAGGTCTTTGACCCATTTTGGGTTGATTTTTGCACTTGGAAATGGTGCAGATCGTCAATATCATATGAGAGTATTCTCTCTGAACCTTAGTTCCCAAGGTCAGTTTTCCCAGAATTGTGCTTCAAGTCATATGACATTTAGGCCAGAAGGGGGAGCTGTGTGGTCTCTAGTCGAAAGTGTCTGGTAAAGGGACAGATAGCGTCTAGATCAGCAAATGGCTCAATCTGTCTAAAGAATTCTCAGATAGTTTTAACTCCTCTGTTAATAGCTCCTTTCCTCCTGGTTTGGATAAGCGATAGACACACGGATGAGATAAATTGCTGAAGGAATCCCACTCGATGGTCAGAGACTTATGATTAACACAATAAAGGTGAAAAACCAACAGAGTCTCCGTGGGGATAAAGTTCAGGAAGAAGGCTCTCTAGAGCCAGTTGCCAGTAATTAACCCCAAAGGTCCCAACAGGAGGTTGCCAGTGTGGGATTTCAGACAGAGCTATATGAAAACATTCTCTTGCTCTCTGATACACAGATTTTAGAGCTAAAATCATCCAAAGGGGACTCTCCCTATCAGAGAAAAGGGAGAAACACAATGACCAGTCTGCGGATTTCACAATTCTCACCTTGGTGGTGGTGGGCTCCCCATTCTGGGATTAAAGTAGAAGCCCAGGACAATTCAACAGCCATCCTCCTATCACAATTTGGCTTGGTTTATGTGGACCGCAATGACTTGGTCACCCTCAAAGGAAATCTCAGACAATCCCCACACCTCCCCCAAATATATAGCCTAGAGGTCCTGGATCTGGTTCATTTTCTCTTCTGATTAAAGAATTAAAGGGCAGGAATTGTTTCAGTCACAACAAGCAACCAAGTTTTATTCAATGTAGAGGAGCGTACACATACACAACACACAAAGAGACAGGTGTCCACAGGGGCACACACATACACAACACACAAAGAGGCAGGTGTCCACAGGAGCACACACATACACAACACACAGAGAGACAGGTGTCCACAGGAGCACACACATACACAACACACAGAGGCAGGTGTCCACAGGAGCACACACATACACAACACACAGAGAGACAGGTGTCCACAGGAGCACACACATACACAACACACAGAGGCAGGTGTCCACAGGAGTACACACATACACAACACACAGAGAGACAGGTGTCCACAGGAGCACACACATACACAACACACAGAGGCAGGTGTCCACAGGAGTACACACATACACAACACACAGAGAAACAGGTGTCCACAGGAGCACACACATACACAACACATACAGAGACAGGTGTCCACAGGAGCACACACATACACAACACACAGAGAGGCAGGTGTGCACATGTGGGAAGGGAATCCAGAAACTGGGACCTGCTACCCCAGAGGGCTTGAATTTGTTATAGGCTTTGGTGGCCTGCAGTGGGTTCCTCTCCCATTTAGGGTTGGTCATCTTGTATGGAGCAGAACCAGGTGATTGGCTCATGGCCCAGGTGAGCCAGCCTAGCACATGCTAGGTCCAATCAGCAGCAAGAAGGTGGGAAGAGTTTTATGCGTCATTGTCTTGGGTACAGAAGCCAGGAGAATGGCAAGTTGCTTATTGTCTGTCTGTCTTTCCCTGTCTGTCTCTCGGGGTGCTATCTGACTCCTGTGCTCCCTATTTTGACCCCATGTAGCATGCCATCTGTGTCACTATGACTTTTATTCTATTGCCTGAAGAGAGTGAGTAGCCTGGAAGGCAGCTCAGGCACACACTGAATCTCTTCATGCTCAGGGTAGAAGCATAACCCAGCTGGTAGTGTGGTGACCCCACCACTGACCCCTTTACCAACCCAATTCACATAATCTCCCAGGGCTTTATGATGCTTGCCTCTTGGCAGGAATGGAAAAGGAGATTCTTTTAAGTTACTAAATTATAATAAAACCAAAGAGACACCCAGGGTGCTGAGGAAAATCTGGCCTTATTTTAATCCAGCTTATCAGAAATAATGCAGAGTAAATATGCAAATCTCACTTTGGACAGTGATGAAAGGAAGATTATATCTTCACTCTTTTCAATCAGCCCCAAATATTAGAAAAAAGTCTCGAGGATTAGAGGGCAGACCCCCACACTGCTCAGACACAAAAGTAACCTTCAAGGTCTTTAATAATAGAAGGACCTTCAAACTGAAAATCTTAAATGAGATCAGGTTAAACCCCAAATGCTAGTGGCACCCTTATCCCAGGGCTGACTGCAGAGTAACTCAGACAAAGGGGTGACATCCTCTCCATTCACCTGGACCACTGGGAGAGAGCTTGCCCCAGCCCATGGCTACTGCACTGCCCCTGTTCCCTTTACCGGGAGAAAGTTCACCGGAAATTATACTCTATTCAGAGACTCCCATTCCGATGCCTCTGTCCCTAAAAGGTCCTAGTCATGGAATGGGAGCTTGGTAAGTTTCCTAGGCTTGGCTATTACTGACTGATAGGCCCAAGGGCCATTGGTCCATCACTATCGCCCTTAATGAACCACAGTAATGCTAACTTGTAAGAGACTTGTTAGAAAAGTATCGCCTCAGGACGCCCTGGCACAAAGGAGGACCCAGAGGAACAGAGAGCAGTGAATAAGAGACAAACATAGGAGACAGAGGACAAAGGAGAAGGAGAAGGCAACCAAGGAAAGGGGAGAGGGGGACAGGGGACAAAGAACTGCCTCTGAATAGAGAGGAGACAGACATGGCCCATAGGCAAGTGGCATTTATAAAAGTAAAATGGGAAACCCCATATTAGAATGACGTGTTGAATTTTGATTAGACATGTTCATTAGGTGAGCGGAAGGGGGCTTCTGATTGCTGGGCTTCAATACTTTGAACTGGGCCTTGGTAATCAGCCTCAGGAGGAGGAAGTGGTCAAATAAGGAGCCTTGGTGCTTCCTTTAGGAATGTAATCTATTTTTTTAAATCAAGGCAGAGGGAATGGGAGAGAAGAGCAAGACCTGCCAGAGCCATGAGAGTCCCTTCAACTATCTCATTTTATTGGTTACAGAATCTAATTGTTGAATTGTCCCCGAATTTGCTGGGCCATTACAAAAGTCCCCTCTCAGGCCTGCACAAGGCCCGCTGCTGTGCAATCTGTATGGGCATTCCTTCTACTATTTCTTTTTTTGTCATTCTTGGCTACTCTACCTGGTTTCTTAGATATGGCAGCTCAGAAAAGTTCCACGCCTCAATTATCTTTCCCTTCACCCCCTCCCCCTCCCCCCCAACCCTCCTCCTATGCTTTGTCATTTAGATTTTCTCCTGCTGGCTGGGGCCTCTCAATGCTCTCCTACTTTCTATTCATCTTTGGTCTGAGGTACCTCCTGCCTGGACTGTTGCTCACTGCCATCTCTCATACTGACTAAAGACAGGGCCCCTCTCAGAGGTGAGTGATAATGGTTTTCAAGGTCACAACTGAAGACGAGCTGTGTTACTATTGTGATGAGCCAAGAAGCGGGGTTGTTGGGCTCTTAGAGTGTCTGTGGGCAGAGAGCATCCACAGAACTGGCAGAATGATCTCTGGAGAAAGCAGGGCCTCATGGGTTGTTTGGGGGAAGGCATTCAGGGTTCAGCCGTGGAATAAAATGTCATGCCATTATTGGGCTTTGAATGTGAAAAGTCGTCCATAGGCTCATGTGTTTGAGTTAATCCCCAGCAGGTGGCTCTGCTTGGGAAGACATGGAACTCTGAGTAAGGGAGCTTTGATGGACCGAGTTCGTCACTGTGGATGTGCTCTGAAGTTTTACATCTGTAACTCACTTCCCATTTGCTCTCTGCTTCCTGACTGTAGATAAAATGTGACCAGGGGCTTCCCACTCCTACTACAATGTCTTAAGTACCTGGGTGGACTGTACCCTGGAACTGTGAGCCTAAATAAACTCTTTTTTCCCTTTAAGTTGGTTTTGTCAAGTGATCTGCTACAGTAACAAGAAAACTAATACATGTACATTAGAGAAAACAGAGGCCTGAACTCAGGATTTCCAGCCACCTGAAGGAAAGGATAAAATTTATGAATACAGACCCAAGTTTTCTGTGGTTACTGGGACCGTATTTGGGACATTCCCCAATGGGGAAAGGCATTCACGATGGCAGGGGCCCATCACCGTTGCTGTTGATACAGGCAGTGCATCCTTTCAATTCAACAAGTCAGGCATTTATTATGATCTGGCCTAGAGCAGCAAGGATCTGGGTCATGATGTTCTGTGGTTGGCTACAGCTGAAGGAGCAAATTCAAAGGATGGCAACCACTTGCTTGTCAACAGCAGCTGGGGTCCTGAATGGGGTTCAAAGGGCTACACCAAAACATCCAAAGACGAAAACGAAAGTGCTGCAGCAGCCAGCTGGCTCACTGCATGATCATGGAGATAAAGGAAACAGGGTATCACATGTGGAGGGATTTTATCTCAACCAGACCCCCATTGTGTAAGAGAAAGCACTGAGTCACTGAGAATCCCAGTAATGATTTGGATTCTGTGCCCTTTTTACAAAGGTGAAATATTATAACTTCTTTAACTCCCAGTGCAAGCAGATTAATTATACTGAAGTCATTGCTTAATCCCAAGACTCGAATTGTATAAAAGCTTGTATACAGCTTTGTCTTTTAAAAATAGTTTAGTTCGATATAAAATAATAGCATGGTGGAAAAGGTCACATCACATGTTTATAATAACATCAAAGTAACAAAGCTATACAGACAGGGGAGAAGATTAGTGCTTGCCAGCAGGGATAAGGAAGGTCAATTGTGCTTCAAAGGGTACAGCAGAGTTCCACTTAGAGACGGGAACATTTTACAACCTGTTGGTGGCGCTGTTGCACAATTCTACACATGAGATCTACTTCATCAACCACAAACTCACAGATGAGTAAAATCTAGAAGCTGAGGGTCTGTGGCCTAGCAGTGCTGTACTCTGAGCAGCAGCAGGGAACGGGAACAGGAACTGAGCTGCCAAGTGAAGCAGGGATTCTTCACTAAGGACAGGAATTTCAAGTTGAGTTAGAGTTCATTAAAAAATGAGAACCAATTTTAATACAGATGTAAACTTGGGCATTAAGGGGGAGAAAAAGATGCTTAGAACGAGAGTGATATACACTCAAAATATAGACATGGGCTCTTCAAGAGAGAGAGAAATGCTTACATGTTTTAGCACTAGACAGGTGTGTGTGTGTGTGTGTGTGTGTGTGTGTGTAAATTTTTTATGGCCCCTGAAGTTATATTGTTTAAAGAGCTTCTAAGAAATATTTTTTTATTTTAGTAAATGAGAAAACAGGGTGGCTCCTGGGGAGCACTACACAGGATTATGGGTGGATGAGGTAAAGCCATTTATCACAAGATTCAAAGGACTCCTCAATAGACTAAGTCACAAAGAAACTAAGGCAGAAATTTGGCTGTAAACAAGGCTCTTACTTAATATTATTTGTGAGATTCTTTACAGATTTATATTAGGAAAAGAGTAAGGTTCATTTCGGGGTTATAGATGCATTGGGCTTCCACATGATTCTGTTATTTTAGCATTCTTACTTGTAATATATTTTTAAAAAGAGGAATACTGTCTTTGTGAAGAAAATATTCCATGATTTTTGTTTGTTGTGTTGAAATTCTCCACCCTTAGCCTGTGGAGATTTTAACCAGATTTCTGGGTGAAAGGTTCCCATCTTTTCTGATGAAAATAGTGTCACAGTGGTTGTACAAGTTTGCACTCCCACCAGCAAAAGAGAAGTGTTCCCCTTGCTCCATATTCTCTAGCCTGATCATCATCAGAGAGGCTTCATCCAGCAACTGATGGGAACAGATGCAGAGACCCACAGCCAAACATAAGGCAGAGCTTGGAGAACCCTGTGGAAGAGAGGGAAGGAGAATTGTAAGAAGAGAGGGGTTGAGGACACCATTAAGAATACAGCCCAAAGAATCAGCTCACAGGGGCTTACAGACTGAAGCAGTAATCATGGGGCCAGTATGGCTCTGAGCTAGGTCCTCTGCATATGTTAGCTTAGTGTTCTTGTGGGACTCCTAACAGTGGGAGTGGGGGTATTTCTGACTCTTTTGCCTGCTCTTGGGATCCTTTTCCTCTCACTGGGTTGCCTCATCCAGCTTTAATATGAGGGTTTGTGTCTAGACTTATTGCTTCTTGTTATGCCATGTTCAGTCGATATCACTGGGAGGTCCACTCTTTTCTGAAGGGAAATGGAGGAGGAGTGGATCCGGGAGAGAGGGTAGGTGTGTGTGTGTGTGTGTGTGTGTGTGTGTGTGTGTGTGTAAGGTGGGGGAACTGGAAGGAGTGGAGGGAGGGAAAACATCAATTGGGATGTAAAGTATAAGAGAAGAATAAATTAATTCATAAAAGAAAGAAACTTAAAAAAATAAGTGAATAAATAAATAAAATGTCACCACTGAGTGAAACTTGGTGAATTAGCCAAAATTTCCATATGTGATTTTGGAATTATCTGTGTGAGTGTATAAATCATTTTCTTTTGAGCTAGACTTATTGTGTTGTATAGGCTGGATCCGGATTCAAGATCTTCCTGCCTCTGCCTCATGAGTAGCTGGGATTATGGTGCCTATACTACTAAGTTCTGCAGTATAATAATTTAAAAATAAAGTTTAAGGAGAAATCTTATGACAAAAATACTGAAATCAGCCCAGTATCTTTCTACAGTCTCCAATTTATTGAATAAATTATGTTGTATCTACACCTGAATGAAATGATGAATGTATCAACTGTCCTCATCTGATCACTGTGTACATGTATTGAAATGCCACAGTATGTTTCATAATATACACAACTTTTGTGTTAATGTGTATTTAAACAAACAATAAGTGTGGTGGTTTGAATATGCTTGACCCAAGGAGTGGCACTATTATGAGGTATAGGCTTGTTGCAGTAGGTGTGGCCTTGTTGGAGGAAGTGTGTCACTGTGGGTGAGGGCTTTAAGACCTTGCCCTAGCTGCCTGGAAGTCAGTCTTCTCCTGTTTGCCTTTGGAACAAGATGTAGAACTCTGAGCTCCTCCTACACCATGCCTGCCTGGATGACGCTGCCATGCTCCTGCCTTGATGATAATGGTCGGAATCTCCGAACCTATAAGCCAGCCCTAATTAAATGTTGTCTTTATAGGAGACATGGTGGCTTTTGGTCATGGTGTCTGTTCACAGCAATAAAACCCTGACTAAGACAATAATGAATATACATGTAAAACTAATAAGTAAAAAAGTGTGGTTTAGCTAGAACACGAGAAAGAAAAGGAAGCAAGAATGAACTATAGACCTGGAGCCCCAGACAACAATGAGAATTAAATTGATTTGAAGTTAGCTACTTTCTCTCTGTTGTTGATAGAAATTAGGCACAAGGCAGCCTAATCCACAGGCCAAAGGAAAATAATAGCAACAAAAAAAGTCAATATGACCTAGTAGAACCTCCAAGTACTCTGGGAACACTCATTTCTACAGTGAATTTGTGTTGGCTAACTTTATGTTTAAAAATTGTAAATCTCTGTGTTTAAGAGAAGTCTAAAGCATAATTAAACCAAGTGTTAAAGGATGTTAATTGTCAAATTTTACTACTTTTTCTGCTTCTGTAAGCATACTTGTTTTGTGTGAGAGGATCTTGTTTGCACCTAGACTAGTGGTTCTCAACCTGTGGGTTTCCATCTCTTTGGGGAGTTGAACAACCCTTTCACAGGGGTTGTATATCAGATATCATGCATGTCAGATATTTACATTATGATCCATAACAGTAGCAAAATTACAGTTATGAAGTAGCAATAAAAATATATTAAAGGGTCACAGCATTAGGAAGGTTTAGAGCCACTGGTTTAGACAGAATGTAACCTTGTGTTCTTTGCTTTTATAACCCCCTGACAGAGGTGGCTGGGAATTGTATTCTGGAATCCTGAGTCCCTGGAGTAGACCTGGTGCCAGTATCTGAATAAAAGCTTCTTTGTACAAATGTATTAACAGTCAGACTGGTGGGTCTCTTCACAACCCAAGACCATAACTTTGGGGGCTCGTCTGGGATCTGGACCCTCAGCCAGATCCACGTTCTCTTTCTGGCAGGCCTTGGAATCCTGGAGGCTCCCAGAGTACTGGAAACCAAGGAATCAGATAAGCCCAGCATTAGGAGGAAACCATCCACAGGTTCTCTATGCTTACAATCTACACTTAGATTGTAAGAAAAGTGGCATTGGAAAACCTCCTGAGGTATAGGTAAGGATCCTGTCTGTAGCATGCATTTGTGTGACTCATGGAAAAACAGGACAAAGTGCTGAATACCAAGTTGGAGGGACTGCCTGGGTCATGCTAACCCTCATTTGGTTTTGGTTTGTCTGGGTGGCCATCAAATTGTAGAATTTTGTCTGTCAGTTTTGTGTTGCTTGGATTGTTTGTATTTGTGGTGCTGCTTTTTTTTTTTTTTTTAAATCTTATCTTTAAGCCTTCTTTGTTCTCAGCTTACTCTGTTCCCTTCCTCTACTCACTGAATCCAAGTGTCTTTTAGGTATAGGTAACATGGGTAACATGTTTGTGTGTGTGTGTGTGTGTGTGTGTGTGTGTGTGTGTGTGTGTGTGTGTGTGAGATTCTTGTCCTGAGTATACAAGTAACAGATGAGGAGAATCATTTGGGGAAATAACACTAAAAAGGCTATGATAATTTAAAAAATGTAATAATTTTTATTCCAATGAGGTTTTGTTTACTGTGTTCAGTAACTCTTTGTTCTTTTTAAAATATGGATAAATAACTAGTCTTCTGGATATCATCTTTTTCTCAGAATAATGTCATGGGTTAAAACAAAATGTTTGTCCTTGAATGTTTTCAAAATTCATTGAGCCTGCAAATGTCAGTGGTTTGATATATGAAAAAAGTCTCTAGTAATTTTGCCAATTTCAGTTTTCATTTTAAATAGAAGGCTATGACCAGATACTTACTTGAGCTAATTGAATACACCACCTCAGGACCTAGAGGACTAGGTCTGAGAAATCCATTTAAAAGGCAGACAGAAAATGCTGCCAGAAGCAGAACCAAGAAGGAAAGTTTCAGAAAGGCAACTGTCTAAAGAAAAATTATCCCAGGTCACCTACTGGCTTAGAGTTACTTTTCTCTGACCAGAGTCTGATGCCAACCTCACAGTCACTATGAAGAACCTGTGTCCCTAGCTTGATCTTCTGATTAAAAATACCAGCAGAGGTTTAATGTCATGAGATAAGATCTGACTATATTTTTGGACAGACTAAAACGGGAGAGAGCTGTATTATTCTAGATAAAGAATAACAGAGGGTTGAGAAACAGGTTGAACCAGAATGGAAAGGATTTTAAAAATTAAAAATATGGTGAAGAAGACAAGAATCCACAGAGTTGGGGCCATGGCTGTCATTTAAAACTGAGATATTCCTATCTTATGAGATAGCAAGATACTATGAAATATCTTTCCATACCTAAGGTGTATTCAGGCTAACAGAAACTGACTTGAAAATGAATATGTGTGTATATGTATGTTCAACCTCTTGTGTCTCATGGTAAGTGATTGAATGGAAAAAAGGGTTGATGTTTATGTAAGTTATAAGGGTTGGAGAAAATAATTAAAAATAATGTAATAAAACTTAAAGATGATATATGACATTGAGACTTTAAAGGTTCAGAGTTTTAACATATTAGTCAACCACGTTCTGATGAGCTATTAATATGGCTCTGGCAAAGAAAGCACTGATTACTGTTATAGTCACAAGCTCAACATTTAAAATTTCCTTTGGTTGTTTTCCAAGTATAGACTAAAGGTGCTTCTTGTCATGCTAAAAACATCTCTGTCCAATCTTTCTATATATCCAGCCATCTGGAAAGAGTAAAATGTGTTAACATTTTAACTCAAAATTATCTTGAGGTTCCAAAGCTTCTACTATAATTCAAAGGTATGAGTCTACTGTTTGTTTTGTTTTTCTGCAGTGTGGATCTCTGTACAGGTTACAAACAGTGGTCATGAAAACTTTTAGCTCTTTTTGTAAACTTTAAATTTGTGTAAGCTTCAGGCAATCATGACTTGGATTTACCTGTCACAGGTCAAACAGACTCCAGATAAGTACTTCTGTCAACCAACAGCCAAAGCTTCCCCACCCACTGCTTAGTCCTGAGGGGAAAGTTCTAAATTTAAGATTTTCCTTTAAGTTCCTAAACTTTAACTTCTGTTCCTAGTCTATATCTGTCCCAGCAAATTTCCACTTGCACGACAGACACCATCCAGGAATCAACTATGGACTACCAACTAGTCCAAAACACTGCAAGCCCTGGACTTGCTGAAAGTTGGTGTAAACCAGTCCAGGTAATGTGTTGTTCCCTGTCTCTTTAGCTGGGTCAGCAAACCAGATGCTTCTGATGAATGCTCTCCACTGCCTGAGCCCTTAACCCTTTCCTTTGGCCAGCATTCCATCCTTCCTGGTCCCTGACAATGACTCCTAGTTTCAACTAAGAAACAGTTACAGAAGAGAGTACATTGCCCCTTATCCTCAAAAAAAGGCTGGAATGTTAGGTCTTAAGGAACAGGGACCCCGATGGAAGGGGCCACACCTTGTCATCCTGACCACCGCCACTGCTGGTAAGGTTGACAGTGTCCACACCTGCATGTATTACTCCCAGGTCAAGCACATCATGAGATAACAACCCAGCTGCAGGAAGATGGACCTGTCACCAAGGCCTGTGAAGATCCACTAAAGAGAAGATAAACACAGGCTGAATACTAATAATGTTGTGTTGTCTGACTATGTGCCCTCCTGCTTTTTTGTGGGAGAGATGTCTACATCTCCCTTTAAGAGCAAATGTATACTTGCCATCAAAGTCTCACTGGTCCCAGCTACCACTTCATCAGGTAGATGTTCCTTCCTTCAGCTCCCAGTTGAAACTGGTTCACATGTGATGTAGACGACATTCCTGATTAGCTAGTTCACATATTCACCAAGCCTCCACATTTTGTATCTTAGTATTTCTGTTTCCCAGGATGTTTGTATATGACAGCTCATCAAGGAGAGAACACTTGTATTTGCAAATCTTCCCAGCCCCTGGGGCCAAGAGAAATGAAACATGCAGTTCCTCTTCTCATACTCCTCATAATAAGTTTAGGATTAGAATCAGCTGGAGTCACTCTTGGGACAATGGACACAGCATGGCTGATGTCAACTACAAAAACTTAGGACCTCAAATAAGCCAGGATTTATTTGCATTAGAAAAATCTATGGCAAAATTGGAATATGTTGACTCATTATCTGAGGTAGTCTTACAGCATTATCTGAGGTTGGGCATTTGATCTCTTTATGCAGAACAAAATTACTGTGTGTCTTATGGAAACTTGCTGCTTCTGTGCAAACTACTCAGGAATTATCAGGGATAATCTGGCCAAAATTTGAAAACACATTTCTTTTTCGGGTTCTTACTAGCTAGTAACTCTGTCATCAGCTATCCAGGGCATTTAGTTCTCCTGTGCTTGCTGATTATTGTTAGCCCGGCATTATTAATTACTTAACTAGATATATAAGTTCCCACTTAGAAACTATTAAGTTGATGGTAATTAAGTTCCCATATGAACAGGTATCCACCACAGTCAAGGATTTGACTCAAGGTATAATTCAAAGGAAGAATGCCTAACATTGTGTCGATTGCTAACATTATATTTAAAGATTTAAAATCTCTGTGCTTGAGAAAACCATAAAGCAAACTTAGACCTCCAAATGTTAAGGGCTTTTAAGGATTAAACTTTTTACTGCTTCTGTAAATAAGCTTGTTTTGCAGAGAGGACCTTTTGCTTGCAGGAGAACAAATTGTAACTTTGTATTCTTAGGCTTTATAAACCCTTAGCTGAGGTGACTGGGGACTGCATTGGGGAATTCCAAGTCCGGAGTGTAGACCTGGTGCCAGTAGTTGAATAAAATCCTCTTCTTTGTTAAAAATTGTTAATGGCCAGACTGGTGAATCTCTGAACAAGCCCAGATCCCTGACAAACTTTGCACAGGAAATGAGCAAAGGAACTGAAATTCCCAGAGACTGGAGTTAGAAAGGTGTCCTTTATTCTCACTTCTGGTTCTTCTGCCTTGAGACTTTAATCAGACATTTCCTCCATCTAGCAGGCTTCTGAGCCTGTGCTTTCACTAGTTCATCAACCTTTCAGAACTCACTAAATATGTTTGGTGTAACCAACCAGATTCATTCTAGCTGGATGTCTGATTAACATGTAGGTGGGACCAAACTGGCCAGTTTCCCAGGATATAAAAATCTCCTCTGACATGTGACACGTGGAAACTTATTTTTAAGTCCACCCTGGCAATAAGAAGCTGTTTCTTTGCTTCTCCATAAACTTTGCTTGCTGCCACCTCTTTTGTGCTGCCTCAGCTTATTCTTTACTACCATGAGATAAAAAGGTCAGTTCTGGCTGACTCTTAGCTCAGTAGTTAAGAGCACTGGCTTCTCTTCAGAGGTTCTGAGTTCAAATCCCAGCAACCACATAGTGGCTCACAACATCTGTAACTGTATTCCATGGGATCCAATACCCTTCTGGCGTGCACATGCTCATGCAGACAAAACATCCAAATACATGAATTAATACATCTTTTAAAAGAAAAAGAAAAGCTCAGCTCTAAGGCAGTGAAACTTGTAACATTGTAACGGGAAACCTGTAACAGTGTAACACACACCTGACAACTTAAGAAATGTTATTTGACTCCTGATCTAAGAAGGGATGTAGTCTATAACATCAGGGAAAGCATGAGGTAGGTGGTCACTTTATATCTACGGCCTGAAGGCAGAGAGAGATGATGCCGGTACTCAGAGCACATTCTTCTTTCTATGTGCTTTAGGATCCCAGCACATGTGATGAGACAGCACACATTTAGGATGGGAATCCCCTGTTCAGTTAGACCTTTCTGAAAACATGCAGTCAAGTTGGAAATGAAGATTAACCTGACACTCTTCAGAGCAACTGGAGAGCGTATAAGACCAGGCCCTATGACACAGTAAATTGAAGCTGAGTGCAGTTAGTATTTCTAGGGAGTAAAAGACATAGGAAAACATAGATAATGGAGCTCAGGAAAGTAAAAGTAACAACAACAACAACAACAACAACAACAACAAACTCCAAACAACAACAACAACAACAACAACACACACACACACACAAAAACCCTGAGGAATTCTTCATCAGACTGACCCCATGAGAAATGCTTATAAAAGTATGTAACAGCAGCTGGAGAGATGGCTCAGCATTTAAGAGCACTGACTACTTTTCCAGAGGTCCTGAGTTCAATTCCCAGCAATCACATGGTGGCTCACAACCATCTGTAATGGGATTCAATGCCCTCTTCTGGTGTGTCTGAAGACAGCTACAGCGTACTTGTGTACATAGAGTAAATAAATAACTATTAAAAGGGGGGTACAAAATACTCCCACCTCATGTTATTGTTATTTCAAAGTTCAGAATTTTAACATTGATCAATGGAGTTCTGATAAACTAATGGAACATGGACAGTTTACAATTCAATCATAAGCTCAAGATTTTAATTTCCCTTTGGTTGTCTTCTGAATATAAAATAAAAGATGCTTCTCATCATACTAAAAAAAGAAATCTCTGTTCAATCTGTATATCTAGTCTTCTGGGTTGAGGAAAAAATGTTCTGTGTCTTTTAACGCAAAGCCATAGCATTTACTAGGTCTCAAAGGCATGAGTCTACTCCTGTTGTCTAACAGACACTTGTTAACTACTTCTAAAATATGGATTTCAACACAATGGTAAATACTAATGTACATCCTTTTGTAAAGTTCACATAAGCTTCAGGGAATCAAGAGCCTTAAGACTTGGACCCACCCACCTGTAACAGATCAAATGGACTCCAGATAAGTACACCTGCCTGTTCTGATACAATCCAGCAGGTGGCTCCAAATATAAATTCAAAGCCTTTGTCTTTTGACACTGCTAGCATTGCAAGCCATATTCTGAAAAAGTTACAGGATGTTTTTCATCATGGTCCTCATTTACATTGCTTTTATTGCATGTAGCAGGACTTGGCTTTATGATCCTTTTTTATGGCATGTCTATTACCGTTTTTTGAAAGAAATCATCAGAGCTATTACAGATGTCAAAGCAGAGCTACGTAAATTCAAGCTCCAGCATCTTCCCTAGCAGTTGGTAGTCAATGATGGTAAGATCATCTTGAAAACCACAACCTAAGAGAGGCCATGAATACAAGATTATTCTTATGCCAATGACAGACAAGAGCTGTGTTTTCAGATGGCAATGTAAGACAGGCACAACTTTCTGCTCCATGACTGATAAGGGGAGTAGCTCTTAAGATAAAAAAAGACAGGTAAGATTCTCTCAGAGGTGGATCAACCTAAGACAGGGCATGAATAGTAGGATTCATGTACCAATGATGGGTAAGATCCACATTTCTTGAGGGGACGCCTAAGACAGGAACTGTCTTTCTGTGCCAGTAGCTGACACAGCTTTGGCTTGTATAGATTAAAAAGGAAGACGTGTGGAGAGCACTTCTGGAGTTAACTTTGGCTGACTTCTTGCTTGTGATTAATCATAAATGAGTCTGCCAACATCTGTCTTTGTTTTTAGTTAAGACAAGTGTTATAACCTGCCAAGTTCCTCTGCTTACATATATGCCCTTGAGAGACTGTCCAAGGCTGAATGGAATGGCCTTAGTCAAACGTAGATAGTGTGTACCATAAACTCGCCACATGAGCATTTACACTCATTGTTTAACTTCCTGGAATTGGTCATGCTTTGTGTTGCTTGCCTTTAAAAGACACTGAAAAAATACACTTGTAGCTGGCATGCTATTGACCAGCAGCTCTCCCATACCTGCCTCTTGCATCTTCTTTCTGCCTTTCCTGTAATCGTCCTCACTCCCTCAGTTGTGGTTTCCAAGCTGACTGACTGGCAGGCCCCAGCATTCCACAGTTCATGAACCATTCTGCTTCTCTTTCTCTCCTCTATCTCCACCATATACTCTATCTTTCCGATCTTTCCCTCAAATATCGGTTCATCATAGTGGTGCTTCGGTATCTCCATCCTTCCCCATTGTTTTCATTTCTGAGGTAATGGGATATATTTATACCTGCTAAGAATAAGTTAATGCTTTACTTATAGGTTTTTAATCCATCTGCAACAGAATTTCACTATGTACCTTAGGCCAATCTATATCTTATCATCTTCCTGCCTGGACTCCCAATTGCTGGGATTGCAGATAGTCACCAGGCTCCTTATTTTTTGTCCTTGAATTATCCATGTTGGCTGTTATATTTACTATCTGAATCTGTCTCTTAAACATCTTTAGAGTAACACTTTCTGCTTTTTAAAAATTGTGGCATAGTATACAGCACAGAAAAATCTACCATTTTATTCTTTTTTTTTTTTTTTTTGAGTGAGCATCTCTGTTGCATTAAGTGTACCCACATTCAAGAACTCTTCAATTACCTCAAGCAGCAAGCCTGTACCTTTAAACAACAGATCTCCACTATCTCTTTCCCCATCCCTGGCAACCTCTGTTCTGCTTTCTCCTTACATGAATTTGCTTATTCTCAGTGGTTCCCATAAGAAGATGACAGTATTTTCTATCCTTGAATTAGATTGTAATTTTGTATCTCCAAAGGATAATGTGGAAGAGATACTATTAGAAATGAAAGGAACAGCCATCTGTGGTGGGAGACCTCTGCCTGGGCCACCAGGGTTCCATAGCCAACTAGCGCTGGGAGAAAGCTACCCTTCCAGGAGTGTGGAAAAGCCGTGAGTGGGGATAAGACGAGCACCACTGCTCACCGGGACCTGCCTGAAACTCGTGGGACATAGAGACTGAGGAAAAGTCGGGGACAGGAAAATTCCGGTTTCCATCTGTGACTGGAGACCTCATCCTGGGCCAAAGGGCTCCAGGAGAGACCTGGTACCCCAGGAGTGCTGACACACCTTTGAGCACAGGCAAAACCACCACTTCTGTTCAAATTCACTGGATCAAGAGGGACCCTTGCAGAGCCATCAGGACACAGGAACCAAGGGAAAACTGGGGACAAGATCCTTCTGGGTTCTGTCTGCACCCCAGAGCTGACCCTTTGCCACAGCTCTCCAAACCCAAATACCTCTCAGAGAGATCTGGTCTTCAAGGAGTATTGACACAGAGGCCTGCAAGAGGGGCAAGCTACAACCGGACAGAGTAAGATCAGCTAACATTAGAGTTAACGAGGTGGCAAAAGGCAAGGGCAAGAACATAAGGAACAGAAACCAAGGCTACTTGGCATCAACAGAACCCAGCTCTCCCACCACAGCAAGCCCTGGATACCCCAATACACCAGAAAAGCAAGACTCAGATTTAAAATCATATTTCATGATGATGATAGAAGACTTTAAGAAAGAAAGAAATAATGCCCTTAAAGAAGTACAAGAGAACAGAAGTAAACAGCTAGAAGCCCTTAAAGAGGAAACACAAAAATCCATTAAAGAATTACAGGAAAACACAATCAAATGGGCACAATTACAGGAAAACACAATCAAACAGATGAAGGAAATGAACAAAACTATTCAGGAGTGAAAAATAGAAATAGAAACAATAAAGAAATCACAAAGGGAGACAACCCTGGAGTTAGAAAACCTAGGAAAGAGATCAGGAGTCATTGATGCAAGCATCACCAACAGAATACAAGAGATAGAAAAGAGAATCTCAGGAGCAGAAGATACCATAGATAACATTGACACAACAGTAAAAGAAAATGCAAAATGCAAAAAGCTTCTAACCCAAAACATCCATGAAATCCAGGACACAATGAGAAGACAGAACCTAAGGATAATAGGTATAGAAGAAAGTGAAGATTCCCAACTTAAAGGACCAGTAAATATCTTCAACAAAATTATAGAAGAAAACTTCCCTAACCTAAAGAAAGAGATGAACATGAATATACAAGAAGCTTACAGAACTCCAAATAGATTGGACCAGAAAAGATATTCATCCCGTCACATTATAGTGAAAACACCA
>CM052700.1:24462508-24475145 GCA_028551405.1 Uromys caudimaculatus | reverse complement strand
AGGTAACTCAGTCACCAAAGGACGAACACGGTATGTACTCACTGATAAGTGGATATTAGCCCAAAAATTTCGGAATACCCAAGTTTCACTTTACAGTAACCACTGGACTGAGAGTGAGGTCCCAGATGGAGGAGTTGGAGAAGGGACTGAAGGATCTGAGGGAGTTTGCAGCCCCATGGAGGGAGCAACAGTGTCAACTGGCCTGACACACACACACACACCCCCGGTGCTCCTGGAGGCTGAACCACCAAACAAAGAATACACATCAAGGGACCCATGGCTCAGACCACATATGTGGCAGAGGAGGGCCTTGTTGGCCATCAGGAGGAAGAGAGGTCCTTGGGCCTGAGGGTGTTAGAGGCCCCAGTAAAGGGGAATGTCAAGGTGGGAAGATGGGAGTGGGTGGGTGGGTTGGTGGGAGGGGGAATACCCTCATAGAGGTGGGGGAGGGGGAGGGGATAGGGAGTTTCCAAAGAGAAGACCTGGAAAGGTGAAAACATTGGAAATGTAAATAAAGTATCAAAAAAGTAAAAAAAAAAAAAAAAAAAAAAAAAAAAATTGAACTTAAAAAAAAAAAAAAAGAAATGAAAGGAACAAATGCTTCAGAGAAGAAATGCAAGTGAAAGCTAGGGGAGCAGATAATGTTTGTAGGATAGGAAAATAGAAGTCCAGCATACTGAAGAAAATAAACAGACCTAAAAAGAAGGAAACAAAATTAAACCCAAACAGGAGTACTGCTAGAGACCCCCTCCCTAGCTAGCTCCTAACAGCATTGTGACATTTATTTTTGTCAACAATATTTTACATTTTATATTTTCTCAGGATGGAAGGCTTGCACATCTTTTATGAATACTTTGATTAGCATACAAAATGACAGGTTTCATTATAACATTTTTATACATACATACATACATACATACATACATACATACATACATACATACATACTTCATTCTTATTGCTCTGTCCCACCGTCCTTGTCACCTTCCTCTCTTACTCTTTCTCTTCCCAGGTAATTTCCCCTTCTGCTTCCAAGTCCCATGTGTTCCATTACCCTTCTTGTTACCATCTTCCTGTCATGGTCCTCTTTTGACTTTGAAGTCCTGTGCACATTTATGTAAACTGAAATCTAGACTTTACCTATGCAATATTTGTCTTTTTTACTAAGGTTTATTTCACTTACTGTAATTGTCCCAGGAATTCTCATTTTCCTGAAGACTAGATGACTTCATTATGCTACATAGCAGAATAAAATTCCATTGCTTATACACAGCACAATTTCTTTATCTTTTTATTGTTGGTCTAGTCTGCTTCCATATTTTAGCTACTGTGTACAGCAATCAATATGAATGTCTTTGTGTACATTTCAAAAATTTATTTCTACAATTTTTAGCAAGTTCTGTAAATGTTCTTTTTTAAGTTTGCTAATTGTTACTAGTATGTAGAATACAGTTGTTTATTCATTTATTTAATGGAAAATATACATAAAAGAACATACTGTGTAACTTAAAAAAAAAGACTCTTACTATGTAGATTCACTGACATGATTCTCCTGACTCTACTTCTCTAACAACATAGGTTAAATGACTAGCCATCCTAGCAAAAGTTTTATTGCTGTGAAGAGACACCATGACCAAGGCAACTCTTGGAAAACATTTAATTGGGGCTGGCTTACAGTTTCAGAGGTTTAATTCATTATCATCATGGTAGGAATCATGGCAGCATGCAGGCAGACATGGTGTTGGAGGAGAAGTTGAGAGTTCTACATCTTCATCCAAAGACAGCAGAAGGAGACTGTTCCACACTGGGCAGAGCTTGAGCATAGGTGACTTCAAAGCCTACTGCCACAGTGACACACTTCCTCCAACAAGGCCACACCTCCTAATAATGCCACTCTTCATGGGCCAAGCATTCAAACACATGTGTCTATGAGGGCCATACCTATTCAAACCACCACATTCTGTTCCCAGACCCCATAGACTTATAGATATAACATAATGCAAAATGCAATTAGTCTAACTTCAAAATCTCCATAGTCTGTCAGTCTCAATAATGTTTAAAAGTTCAAAGTCTCTTCTGAGATTCATGCAATCTCTTAACTATAATCTCCTATAAAATCAAAATTAAAAAGCAGGTCACATACTTCTAATATATTATGGCACAGGACAAACATTGCTGTTCCAAAACACAGGGAAGGGAGCACAGTGAGGAAATACTGACAAAACAATACCAAAAACAAACTGGGGAAACTCCTAACTCTTTATCTTTATTATCAAAATGTTCTTCAGTTCTCCAACTCCTTTCAGCTTTGTTTACTGCAACACACTTTTTTCTCTTGTGCTGGTTCCACCCACGATTAGTAGGTTTACTTGACAGGTATCCCACGGCTCTGACATCTTTAATATCTTGGAGTTTCCAAGGCAATAGAGGCTTCATCTTCACAGCTTCTGGGCATCACACAATGGCCTCTCTGCCACATATCTGGCCTCAGCAACTTTCCTTAGTTATGGAGAGAGATTCAATAACCACTTTCTTTTATCCTTGACTCTAAACCCAGAACTGTGTGGCCAAAACTGCCATGTTCTG
Source organism: Uromys caudimaculatus (assembly GCA_028551405.1). NCBI lineage: Eukaryota > Metazoa > Chordata > Mammalia > Rodentia > Muridae > Uromys > Uromys caudimaculatus. The sequence goes on along the minus strand of CM052700.1, from coordinate 24,472,559 downwards.
CTGCTTGTTGGGGCTGGAGCATTGCCCTGTTGTTCAATTACATCTCTACCACCTTTCTATTTTCGATCTTTTCCTTTACTACCTAAGATTGCCTATCATGGAACTTACTCTGTAGGCCAGACTGGTTTTGAACTCAGATCTGCATGCTTCTGTCTCCTGAGTGCTAGGATTAAAGTCATGTACTACCATGCCTGGACCTATGCTTTTCTTTAATTCCTTTCCATAAGATGGAAGCTTAGTTGGGTGGGAACTTGCTCCCATGTCACCACTCCCTTAATTCCATTTAATATCCTTGAGCTCAGGATTATTCTCCATTCTACTCCCTGGTGCCCCTTTAATCTTTGCACCATACATTTTGCATTTTTCCTTTTTCAGCTTGCTCTGTTTCATCAAAATGTTCTTCATAAGAGTGAACCACAGGACAGAGTCTATACTAGGTTATTTTGAGACTTCCTTTGACAAAGCAAATAATCTAAATCTCTTCACCTTAGCCTCAGACAGACTCTTCAGACAAGGGCAAAAAGCAGACACACTCTTCACCAAAATATCACAAGAATTATCTGTAGGCAACATACTAAAGTTCTTTTCCTCTGAAACCTCCTGAGCCAGGCACCCATAGTTCAAATCACCTTCAGCACCACTGTCTTCTATGCTTCTACTAGTATCACTAGCTCACTGCTTTGCTAACTCAAAGTCCCCAAATCCACATTCCTCCAAACAAAAGCATGGTCAGGCCTATCACAGCAATACTCCAGTCCCTGGTACCAACTTCTGTCTTAGGGTTTTCATTGCTGAAAAGAGACACCATGACCAAGGTAACTCTTATAAAGGCAAAGATTTAATTGGGGTTGGCTTACAGTTTCAGAGGTTTAGTCCATCGTCATCAAGGTGGGATGCAGATCAGCATGCAGACAGTCGTGATGCAGGAGGTGAAGGAGTAGAGAGTTCTACATCTTGATCTGAAGTAGCCAGGAGGAGACTGTCTGCCACACTGGGCAGATCTTGAGCATAGGTGACCTTAAAGCCTGCCCTTACAGTGACACACTTCCTCCAATAAGGCCACAACTACTCCAACAAGGCCACACTTCCTAATAATGCCAGTCACCAAGGGCCAAGCATTCAAATACATGGATCTATGGGGGCCATTCCTATTCAAACCGCCACAGATACCAGGAGAAAGTATTTTGATTTCTTTCCTTAATGCAACACCAACACAATATTGGTGACTAAGTATTGTGGGAAATATTTAAAAAGATGGAATGTATAGCACATTCCCACACTATGCCCTGGTTCTCTCAACCCCTGCAGGCTGGCCAGCCATGCACTGGCAAGCAATGGCTGACCTGCTTTCATCTTGTGGAGCTCTGACTCAGAGCTCCACGATCTTTTCACCCAGCTCACTAGGTTCCCACTGGTGGGTCACAACCATGCCAGCTCCATGTTTCAATGCCCCCATGGCCTCTGTGGTGCACATCAGGCAAACCCACACTTTGCTGCTGTACCTTTCTCTCTTGAACCCAGACAAGCTGCCGCATAATGAAAAATGCAACACAAACTTAGTTCAGAAACAATGATAACTCAATCTCTGGGTGCATCAACTAAAACCTAATCTTGTAAACCTTATCAAGTCTGATTCCTCTGGTGTCAAATCCTTGTGGATCTGCCATGATACCAGAAGACTCTACTAGCTACATCTTACCTATCTGCTTTCCCCATTCCAAAAGCGCTCTCACTCTCCTGCTTCCTCTCTTCCTCTCTCCGACCTGGAAGTCCCCCTACGTGCCCAGTGATTGGCTCTTTTATTCATTAGGGGATTGGTTCACAAGAAGTCACAGGTGTAACTCACTCCTTGTCTGAAGCTCCTCCCAGGAGGGCAGAATTAGAATAAAAAAAGCCCCAGGGCTATCCACAACAACTAAGAAGTTATAATTAATGTGTTCAAACCAACCACAGAGCACAGATATACCTGTAGGCAAAACATTCACTGTGTTCTAATCACGCCCAGTTTATAGACAAGAAACTGAGGCTTACAGAGTAAGTAAATTACCACAATTTAAACTGCACTTGGGTGATCCATACTTCTAACGTGTTCTTTCCACTATGTTGCGAGTTCACACAGTGTGAGGGCACATATTAAGTGCTCAGTTAGTGCATGTTAGTGAAATGAAAAGGTCTGAACAGAAAGTGAATTCTTCTATCACAACTTGCTGTGTTTATAATATCCAAAGTATAATGCTCAACAGTAAAATATCTATTTTACATACACATTTTATATATACATTTTATATATGCATATTATATATAACATTATATCAATATCTGTATCTCTGTCTATCTACATTTAGATAGATATCTCAGAGTTGACTCCCAACACACACACACATGCACATGCACATGCACACACGTGCGCATACACACACACACACACACACACACACACACACACACACACACACACACACATGCACGTACTTGAGAATCGCAGGTACATGAACCAGCACCATCCAATAACAGTTGTGTACAGCCAGTGCCAAGATCCTGGCTATAATGGAGCTTAGGTGGGCTTTGGCATTGTTTCTACTGTAGAAAAGAGAATGAACACTTATAGAAGCATACTTCATATACTCTGAGGGCATCTCCCCCCCCCCCAAATGTCATAGATGTGGCTAAATTCTCTGTATCCCCTTCCAGCTAGGTTCCTTCAGCTATGATGAATTGTTGAACTATGCATGACACTGAAACATCATTATAATTCTTTCAATTACTTATCTAAAGAATATCACTTGCTTGGTATATCACTAGTACCAGTCACACAGAGAGGGGCAGGAGAAATATTCATTACATTGGGATGAAAATTCAAGAAATCAGTAGCTATTTGATAGCACTCTCCAGAGACTCTGTGTAACTGGGGTTAGTGCTGAGCAGAGTCAGGACTCTCTATATCAGTGGTTCTCAATTTGAGGGTTGAATGACCCTTTCACAGGGGTCAGTTATCAGCTATCCTACATATCAGATATTTACATTACGATTCATAACAGAGGGTCACCATAACATGAAGAACTGTATTAAAGGGTCTCAGCATTAGGAAGGTTGAGAATCACTGCCTTACAGGCATCTGGTCAAGCCAGAACTGTAACTATAAGTAGCAACTTGAGAGTTTTGATCACATACTCTCAGAACTCTACCAGCAACACTGGAGACCAGTCACTGATGTTGGCTTCTTGAACTCTCTTTTCTCTTTGCATATGCCTCTGCAGTGGCTGTTCTTTGTGTCAACCACCTATTGCCCACTCATTCCCTTAGTTCCTTAGGCATCCATACCAGGCAAGTCCAGAAAGAGTGCAGGACAGTGTGTGCGGACTAATGCCAGACCTGGAAGTGCTGGCTGCAGGTTGAAGTATCTGGCTTGACCAAGAAATGGGGTAGAGGAGGACCTAGGGGATTGTGGGCAGTAGGGGGTTAATTCCAGAGTCTGAGGGCCATGGGAGTGCAGGAGTAGGGACTGAGGGGGAACTAATGGGTATCTCCTATGCATTTTAAATCCTAAACGCACTCAGCCTGTGATATGGGGACCTGGCCTGGTTCCTTCCTTTTGGTGGGTGGGATCAATGGCAACACATGTGGACAAGGCAATCCTAGGCTACAGTTAGAACCTTGGATCCCATAAAAGATAACACCCACAAGATAAAGACTATGAAGAAGATGCAGGTGGCTGGCAAGAATTGATTGACAGACATACTGATCCTCGGGGGAGTGGACACTAGCTCCAGGCAGGGAGAAGGTGGTCTGAAAGTGAGGGGTTTGGGATGGAGCTGGGCTGGCTGCCTACTGCTGTGGCTAGGGCAGCCTGCCACTGCTGTCCACCTCATCTCTGCCTCCTGCAAGCCCGAATGTCATGTTCTTCTAGATGGTCCCCTACACCTTTATTTCCATGCTCAGCTTCCGAGGATGGACTTTTGAGTCTGTTGCTTGGATCTTCATGATTCTTTCTAAAATTTGCCTATGAGAATGATATGTTTTCCACCTTTCTCAGTAACGTTTGAACAAATAGAGGAAATGTTGGAACCATTTCCAAGTTTTCTTTTTCATTTAAGAAATACGTATTTTCTTATTTTCACTTATGCATATGAGTATGAGGGTCAGTATGAGAATGAAGGCCAGATAAATGGAGAAGCCAAAAGAAGGCCTGGGTCTTGACATGGTGCTGAAAGCTGAATTCTGCAGCAAACGGGATATATTATTAACTCCTAAACTGTCTCTCTAGCCCATAGATGGATTTTTCTTTTTTAAAAAAATTCTTTCTTTATGTGTATGAGTGTTTTGACGTCAGGTATGAGTAGCCGGCTTACCGTTCTCCATCCCTGTTCTACCCTTTCAGGTAGGAGAGGAAGAAGGATAGAGGGGGAAGGGAGCATCAGTATTGTTAGACTACTTCCTGCTGATAAGAAACATTTGAGTTCCTTGGGGCAAGTTTGATCTTCACCATGACATGATATCCAAATTCTTGTTCTCATCACTTTTTTTATGATCATTTGACAAATCACAACAAAAGTAACCAGCAACCACCACAAGCAGCAACAGCAGCAGCAGGAAGAGGAGGAGGAGGAGGAGGAGGAGGAGGAGGAGGAGGAGGAGGAGGAGGAGGAGGAGGAGGAGGGGGAAAGAGGAGGTGGAGGTGGAGGAGCAGTAGCAGCCATGCCCCTCTCAGGGCTTTAGCATTTATATACCCTCTCAAGAGTCCCCAGAACTACAAATGTTACAGTCTTGCAAAAACTACTTGCAGCTGGCAAAAACACACCTCTGCTAGAGCATGAGGAAAATCATTACTCAGCTGCTGTGGACAATCTAAAGCAGCCCCATATCTTACACCTGGGATTAAACAAAATCATGTTCCTGTAACATTTCTGTGTTTTTTAAAGACACCAAAATTCTCACTACATTTCCCCCTTTCTGTTTTAAACCATTGTGTTGTGTTTAGTAAGAAATGATAAACAGAGACATTTTCAATGAATTAAATGTTTTTCAGATTAGTGGCCAAGGTTTTCAGGAGACCTCTCCTGATCAACTCTAATCTTTATCAGTTTTAATGTTATCCACAGCTTTTCGTTTCCCATGGAAACAAACAAACCACATCCCCAACACTGATGTTATTACTTCCTTATAGTATATAAGTTGATTTAATCCCACAATTATATTTTCTCTCAGCTGCTGTTGTTCCTTTCTCATTAACATTCAGAAAATTTAAAGTTAACAAAGTATTATTTAGTCTATCCTTGGTGGGTCTTATTCATTTTGTTTTACAAACTTTTTTTAAAAAGTAGGATTAGATCTTTCCCTTCTGGCTTGTCCTGTAGGATTGTGTGGTATACCTGAGATGTGCTTTATATTATAATATGCAAAGAATTGCTTCATCTTACTGGAGATAGGTGCGGGGGTATTGTCAATCTTAATTTGTATAGATATCCCCACAATAGACATTATTTCTACTAAATGTGTAATTACAGAATCAGCCGTTTTACTACTCAAAGTAGTTTGCCCATTGAAACCCTAAATATGTATCAATGTGTGTGATGTACAAACTTTAGTTTTCCAAAGTCTGCAAAAGGAAACACATCCACCTGACAGATTTAATTTCTTTGGATACTTACCTAAGGTTACTTGTGGCAGTCAATGGAGTTTGGTTATACAAAGAAAAACTAGGACATTTTCTTATAATTTTCTTGGTCTGCTGCCAGGTGATAGAATTTTTTTCTTTAAACCTTTACTGTTAATATGGTGTTTTTCATGAAATTTTGAGGCTTCTAACACATTTCCTGTTAATAATTGGCCAATTTCTTTCTTTCCTTGTGCTAGTGGACCTGGCAAGCCTGTTCGAGACTGAATATGGGTGGTATATAATGTATAGATTCTATCCTTCTCATGAAAAGTGATTGTAAAAGCAATGTTTTAAGTCAATTATCTATCATAGCCATAACTTAAAGAAGGTAAAGGACTTCCAGGCTATAACAGACCCATTGGTTGACTTACTCTATTCACCACTCTAAAGTCTGTTATTACCTTCCCTTTTCCTGATTTCTCTCTTATAACAAATACAGGGGAAATTCATGGTCTGCTAGACTTTTCTGTATGTTGAGCTTACAGCTGCTCTTGTACTAGCTGTTCAAGTGACACCAATTTTTCCTAAGTTAAGTGCTGTTGCTCTACCCATACAGGTTTGTCTGTCAACCATTTTAAGGGATAAAAACAATGAGCCATTGTTTTTATCAGCAATGGCCTGTTGGAATACACTATGTGAAGGTGTATCTCTGTATATTCAGTGGTTAAATCTGTATTGTCAGAGAGCTAATAGTCCATCACCTTCCCTGGCCTTCAGGAGTTCAGCAGGAACCTGGGGAGGGGCAAAAGAATGGGGGACAAGAGACACCAAGGAGAGCAAGTCGTGCATTCTGATCAAGCTCTCAAGGTTTATTTCAGGACAGCAGCTTAAAAAGACAGGCAAGTGGAAAGATTACACATTGCCCAAGGCCAAACCACTACTGTAACCAGTTTTCAGGAAATGCCAGATGTTCTCTCAATTCCTGGGACCCGAGAGCACAAACGCCCTGTCCTTTCCTAACCTTGCACTTTAACTGATGAGGCTTCACAGAACAGTGGGTAATTTCATGGGTTTGGCTCTCAGCATCTCATGGGTTTGGCTCCCGACATCACCAGTCTTATATTTTGTAAAAATTTATTCTTTCTTACCTGTCTAAATCAATCTTGAATTCTAGCTGATTTACTTTAATAAGATCTGATGGTCAATAGCTGGCTGGGTAGGAAGTGGAGGGTGCATCTTCCAGGAGAGAGAGGAACACTGGGAGACAAATTAAGAGGCAGGAAACTCAGCCAGCAGACACAGAGGTGAAAGGACAGACAAGAGTAGAGCAGAGAGGTAGATCTGGCCATATGGCAGAATGTAGCATTAGGATTAGTCAGATTAGAGTAGTCAGGAGACTGGCTAGCAAAATGCCCAAAGCTTTAAAACATTAATAAGCTACTGCGCACTATGTCATTATTTATATCATTGGTAGAACTGAGAAAGTACCACTAGAGTGGCTCCCCCTCATAAATTTGTAATGTCCTGTGTTTGGACAGTTGGCAGAGCCTGGGGTTGTTTTGGATGATATATATCAATATCTCCCCCTAGGAGCATCTACTATTTCACCCCTACTTTCATCATGAGTTATCTCTGAATTGCAGGAATATTAACCCGAGCACCTCACTGTTGTAAATGATCTCTTCTCCATAAATTTATGAGTATGGTATCATCTTCTGTTCTCTGTCTATTGTTTGAGAGTGAATTTGTAGCTGCTGGAAGGATGTTTTATGAATCTGTCCCTGTATCTGTATATCTCTATGTGTCTGTGTGTATGTCTTTGCTGTGTGTTTGTGTGTCTGACCCTGTATTAGTCAGGGCTCTCTAGAGAAACAGAACTGATGGATATATATATATATATCCCATGTAATCAACACACATACACACATGCATATATATGTATTTATCCCATATTATATGTATATAAGAGGATACATGATTTTTTAAAGTGGCTTACAGGTTTTGGTCTAACTATTCCAACAATGGCTGTCTCCCAGTGGAAAATCCAAGAATCCAGTAGTTGTTTACAAGACTGGATGTCTCAGCCGGTCTCCTGTATATGCTGGAATCTTGAAGTAGTAGGCTCTAATGCCAGTGAAGAAATGGATTTGCCAATGAGAGTAAAAGCAAGCAGGCAAAGAGCAAGCACTTTTTTCTTCCATGTCCTTAATATATATGCCACCAGAAGATGTGGTCCAAATTTAAGGTATATCTTCCCACCTCAAAAGACACAGATTTAGGGTGGGTCTTCCCACTTCAACTAATTCAATCAAGAAAAATCCCTCACAGATGTAACAACCCGAGCCTCTTGGGTTTTTTTTAATTCCAAATGTAATCAAGTTGACAAAAAAATTAGCTATCACAGTCCCTAACAAAGAACTTTGCTCTTTCTTTTATTGAACAGCACAGAAAGCATCACATGGGAAAAAAAATGGGGATACTCTAAAGAAATCTTTCATGGAGTTTTTCTAGGCTTAAAGTCATTGAGTCCAACTGAGCCCAACTGACCCAGGTAGCAAAGCATATTACAAATGTCACTTTATCAAACAATGGCCACATGTTGTGTTCAAAATCATGAATGCTACGTTCAACATTTATGATGGATATTCATTTTAGAAGATTCCCTTCAACCCCTGTATTTGCTGCTTTTGGCAGAATACATATATATTACTCTGGGTCAGTACTATGGAAGATTACATAATTTAAGATTGTAGCTATCCATTAGTTTAGATTGTAAATGTTGATTACATGGGAAATCCAAGACAAGTTAGGCTGACTGTATACATTGTTCTCTTAAAAGCAGGTTAAACAAGCAGGCTAAGGACACAGTGTGATAGTAGTCTTTATTTTTCTCCTTCTCGTTCTGTCCCCACTTGCTCTGGCCCAAAGATTTATTTATTTATTATATGTAAATACACTGTAGCTGTCTTCAGACACACTAGAAGAGGGCATCAGATCTCATTACAGATGTTTATGAGCCACCATGTGGTTACTGGGATTTGAACTCAGGACCTCTGGAAGAGCAGTCAGTGCTCTTAACTGCTGAGCTATCTCTCCAGCCCTGTGATAGTAGTCTTAAGTGACCTTTAAGTATATCACTAACTCCGGCTGTGAGGTTCAGCAAAAGTTCTAGTCTCAGAATGCAAGAGATATTTTCAGAACACTGCATCATCACCATGCACCATAGTTTTGCAGTGCCTTTGGAGGCCAGAAGAAGGTATCAGATTCCCTGGAACTGGAATTACAGATGTTTGTGAGCTGCCATGTGGGTGCTGGGAACCAAACCTGGGTTGTCTGCAAGAACAGACAATGCTCTTAAACATGGAATCATTGCTCCAGTCCCTGGCTTTCTTTTTCTGATGTACTACAGAGATGCTTCTTTCTGTTTGTGGACCTGATGTCAAGCTTTAGGGTGGAGTTGCTCACTTGGCTCAGCTGGGAAGCCTGAAAAAGGTGGGATTCCAGCTCAACAGTCATTGTACATTCATACCATTACTGCATACATTCTAGAAGACTAAAGGGCTTACATGATCTTGGTTGGCTCCCTGGATTACATGGCCCTTGGTATTAATACCATTGGATCATTGCATAATGTGGTTGTGAGAAGGTTATGAATTCAAGGCAGTCTAAGATGTGTTTAAGAGGCAGGCTATAACTAGGAGCAAATCACACTCATCAGACCACAGATACTATGGACTAGATAAATCAGGTGTGTTGTGACGGAGAAATGAAGACCAGCAAGGCAATTAGGGCTTGTGCATCTCTTATCACCCACAACAGTACCAAATGCTTTTCCTGAGCAAGGCCCCGATCTCTCTTGCTCCACCACCTGCCTTCCTAAGCCAGCAAATCATTTACCACCATGAGCACTGTGATCTTATTTCCCCCTTTCTAACCTGAGTATCATTACAGGAGAAAGGGAGGTCAGTTCGGGTGAAGGGATTGGAATGAAGGGAGTTGAGGCAAGGCCCCTGCTTTATTTAACTTTGCATGAATGACTTTGCATCTTGTCTAGGGACCTAGGCCTACCTTCTACTCCAAAGGAAGATGAAAGAGGCCCAGAAGTCATGTGTATATGCACACCCACAGGCACACACAGATCTAGGGTTAGAAAAATATGTTCATTTACTAAGGATGCAGAAAGCCCACAGGGAAAGTTTGTGGCCATACCCAGAAAGAGGATTTGCGCTTTTATGTTCACTTGTAGGGAGACCAAGGCCATCATGTCTATGTCAATGGGAGGATGCAGCCCAAAGACTACTGGCTAACATTTTGACTTACACCTCAGAAAGACTTTCAGCATAAGTCTATATGAACCAGAGTTGGATTTATTAGGCACAGATAAGGGATAACACATACTTTAAGGATGGGAATTCAGGGACAGACATATCTAAGTGTCTTAGTAATATATATATA
>CM052700.1:24430342-24462408 GCA_028551405.1 Uromys caudimaculatus | reverse complement strand
GTAGAACCCAAAAAGCTCTTGCTGAGGAGCCAGGTTTGGTTCCCAGCACTCATGTCAGGTGGCCCACACCTGCCTATAACTCTAGCTCCAGGAGATTCTGGCCTCCACAGGCACATATACTTGTGTACGTGCTCTGCCCCCACATATACATAAATGAAAATAATGTGTGTATGAATGTAAGTATACATATATATGGTTGGGCTTACTTATTTTTCTTAAGGAATTTATTGTAAATGAAGTTGTGGGTGACTAAGCTGGTGCATTGTTCGGTACTGTTATGGGAGAGAAGGAGATACAGCCAGTAGGCACAAATGGTGTGGCCATAATCAAGGCTTATTGGTGCTCTTGTTTGAGAGAGCTCACCTCCACGCACAGGTCATGGTATGCACATACCTGTACATACTTATACGATAATACATTATTTTCAAAAAAGAAAAAAGATTATTATAACTAAAATGCCAAAGATTATGTTTTTCTGTCACCATGGATGTTACCACTCAGAGATGGGATTTGAACATGTAAGTTGTACTTTATTCAGACGGCAATCTGAGAAGGTGGGAGGCTAATACTCCCAACACATCTTATCCCGTCTCAGACAAGCCGTTTATGGGGAATTAAACCAAGAGAGTTAATCATTCATGCTCATACTTGTCCCCTCGGCTAGGTGGCTGCCACACTGATGGCTCCGGTGATGTCTGTGATGCCCTCATACTGGATCCAGGTTCTTCCTGTAATATCAGGTCTGGTTAGTGCCAGATGGTACTCACTCTTTGTACATTTCTGGACTGGAGAGTTAGCTCAAAACAAACAAGCCATTAATAATGTGTGTGTGCAGACTAACTCAAAACAAACAAACCGTCACTGTAGACCTGTACAGATTCGTTTCTTAGTGTGTGGTACAAAGTGCTGTATTATCTGAGCCTGTTATTTCTCTCCCTTTATAACTGTTGCCTCTGCAAGCTCGTCTCTGCATGTGAGAAATGGCAACCTGTCCATTGTCAGTAAGTTTATTTTTATCCATAAGGGAAATTTCTGACACATATCCGCACACTCTGTAATAGGCCTTATGCAATAGTGAGCAGTTGTGCAAAGTAAAAGACAAAAAGCAGGAAAATTAGGAAGGCTTCCATGAGGCCTCGACAACTTGGGAGTAAGAAAGTAAGAATCACTCTCCCTTCTTCATGTTAGAGATAATTTCATTAATTATACTAGCCTTTTTGTTGATCAATTGAGCATTGTCTAACTTGTCAAAATGAGAGTTTTCTTTAAACGGTTCACATCCACGGCTTTGTCTCAGTAATAAATAATCTACCATAGCCTGCTTTTCTCCAGTAGCTTTCCTAACTTGACTTAATTCCTGTCTAACAGCCCCAGAAGCATGGGATGTTGTGTCTAAGGCTCTGCTGTTAGTGCAAGCCAGGTATTCCAGCTCTGCGTTCAAGAATCCTACCATCACTGGTGTCACAAAGATGCTCATAGAGGCATACTCTGCAGCTCTCCACAGATGCACCTCGTCGCCACAAGTAAGCAGGGAGGAAATCTCCCTCTTTGTTTTCACTCTGTGCTTCAGGGTGGCTTTCTGAGACATGTGTACTGTAACTCTTCCTATGGTGCAGGGTCCGCCATCACTGTTTGCAGGCACAAAAGAGTAAGCTGTCTTCCCACACAGCAGGAACCACCCTGTTGGTAGCTTTAGGTGGCCCACAGCATATAACATAGGGAAGAAAGAATCGCATCTCACGAGGCTGCTTTCTGTCAGATCTATACAATCTCTAGCACACCCCGAGAAAACAACACAATCCCTGGAAGATGTGATACCTGCCAATTTTAAGGTAAACATCCCCGTTTCTATCTTGGTCACAACATTCCCCCAGTTATAGATGTCCGAAAAGTCCATTGGCTTATTTATGTTCTTGAATAAAGTATAGTTTCGTAAATCCTCAAGGTGTGTGCCGACACCCATGAAGCAAGATGTAGAAACCTCCTCAAAATACAACCCCCCTCTAAGGCCAAAGTCAGAGGTATTTAAAATATTTTCTGTTAAGTAAGCCCATACAATATCATCCTTCTTAAATGCTGTGGTGTGTCCCTGGGCAGTCAAAAGGCCAGTCATTAATAACAGCACTGTTAGCATTGTCTTTTTAGAGTCAACTTCAAGTCCCCAGTTTGCTTGGCTGTCCATTGGTCTTCACGCACCTTTTTACCGTGGTGCAATGTATCTAATGTTTCAGTTCAGCGACTTGCCCTGCTGTTAGTGTCTGCAGAAGTGATTCCCAGGAGCCAGGCCACTTCTCAGCCTTCTGATCCTGCTTCCAGGTATTTCAACAGAACACAGTCTGCTGGCTTGAGTGAATACCCAGGACCTGTAAGGGCAGACTCATTAACACTTGCACGTGTTTGATACATCTAAAATTGCCTTAGATAATATACATGACTCTTAATGTTCAGTTCTTAATCTATTATTATGCTATTCAGGATACATTTGGTCTGAAATAGTCACTCATAGACAGTTTCATATTGACTCAAACTGAGCCTACTTCAAGGAGCAAGCCTCATCCTGAGCAAGGCAGGTGGACAAGGCTTGGTCCCAGTGCTGTTTCTTGGTAGAACTTAGTGATCACACTTTTACAGTGTGGGTCATTTTCTGTAACTTGAGACTTCTAGGCTCTGTGTAATGTATCCTTTAAGCCTAACTTTTTATTCTTTGTTCAATCTTAGAAACAGTCTACAAGTAATACTTTTTCTCAGCAAGGATTTGATAACTTCTCAATTCCAGTGAAGAATTTTAATCCACCTCCCCCCCCCCAGTGTCATTACAAACCAACATATAGTTGAACCCTCTTGGCTTTGATATTATAGTAAAATCAACTTGCCAATTCTCAAATGGATATTGTCCTCACTAGTGTTTTAAGTCCTTTTGGTCTGGGTTGGTGGAATGTTTTTCTGACAAACTACACATTGAGTAGTTGTCCTTACTATAGCTTCAGACAGCCTGAGGCCTAAAACTCATGGCTCAATGTAATTATTTGTAGTGTTTCAACTGCTGTCTCAAACAGTAGACTCATGCAATTGCTTAACAATTAGATTTACTAAATAAACTAGAGAGAATATTTTTCCTTTCTTTTTCCTTTTGTGGTTATGTGATTTGGATTCAGTGAATCGCATCTAATAGCTATTTTAAAAAATCGAAATAGAATATTGAGGTACAGTTTCAAACCAGCAAAGCATAGGAAGGGATGGCATGGCGTGGTCTCTTTAACTGTTTTCTCTGGCTGGTTGTTTCTGCTGATCAATGCAGCACCACTATTCTTGTGACCAGTACACTAATGCCACCCGTTCAAGAGCATGCCAGCTTCCAGGGGTCTAGGAAGCCCCACTGCATGCTTGATTTCTTTCTTATTAGACTGACCTGTCCCTTTTCTTTCCAAGTAGAACTGTGAGCATATTCAACTACAAACATATACCTAGGGTCAGTATAACTATTGGCTGGATTCCCTGCAGATCCTTGAAATGCTTGTCAATAAACCTTCTGGGTAGACATCCTTGGTGGCAGCATGTTGGCCTTGTTGATTTCTTCTAGAGTAACCATAGCAAACCTAGCCATCCTGCTGTGTTGCTATTTGTAGCTGCTTCCATCAGTGTATAGGGTGCAGTCAGCTTCTGCCAGAACTGATCCTGTAAGTCAAATCTACCAGGTAGACTTCATCTATTGTCTTGGTGCGTTCATGTAGTAAAGGCATCCATTCTGGGCCCCACAAGAGAGTAGCTAGGTTTACATCAGCATGCGGGTTATTAGGTAGATAGCTAGACACTTCTCCATCTAGCCTGTGGTGAGTCAGATATTCCTTTACTCTAAGAAGGTCATCACTTGGGGTGGCATGTCCACCATGGTGGCCTGGGCAGACCTCTGCTTCCTGCAGGAGTTCACATGCAATGGCCACAGCCCTCTCCTTTGAAGCCTGTTACTATTGCCGAATTCAGCCCCATCCTTTCCATTCATACCCCTGACAAGCTTCCTAAAGGGGTTTAGCCCAGTTGGCCAAAGCTTGGGATCTAGTTTCTATAGCAACCTGCCATGCCCAGGGAACACCCTATAGTTATTTGAAAGGGTTTTTGCTCATGTAATTGTCTACTTCTAGCACTCAATCCGGCTTATCCTTCAAGGAGGAGCCCGAAGAAGCTCATGGAAGACTTAGGTGTTTATGCCACAAACCCACAGGCAGTCAGACAATGTAAATGCTCTCCACTGTTAGTTAAGTGTTGCTGAAAGGAGTTGCTCATTATCAGCAAATCCCTGAAAAGCAACTCCCTTCCTTTCAATACTAGGTCTTATAAGTTTTGACCCAATCTCCCCCAAAGGTTGAGAAATCTATAAACCCCTGAGATAGCACTGTCCAATGGAATTGAATTTTTTCTTTTGTTTTCTATGTGTATGGTATTTTGCCTGCACTTGTCTGTGGACAATGTGGTGCAGGTGAAGACCAGATGAAGGCATTAGATCACCTGGACCTGGAGTTACAAACAGTTGTGAGCTGCCATATAAATGCTGCAAATTAAACCTGGGTCGTCTGGAAGATCGGTCAGGGGCTGAGCCATCTCGATAGCCCCTAGATTTACTGTGACTTAGGGTCCTGTCACCCAAAGGTGAACAGAGGCTGAGATTCTGAGTCAATTGGAACATTTACAATGTGCCTCCAAGTCCAAACTGAAAGCCACAAACATCTCCCAGCATGCCATTGGTCAGCTGGTACAGACAAGGACAATATCAATGCACAATATCAGTGATGGCTCACGACTCTTATACAGATGAGTGCTCATCAGAATGGGACTTCCTCGTTCATAGCATGGAACTCTTTCTCGTCAGGGAGGCTAATAAGGTCTAATAAGTTCACACACTGGAAATGATTAAGTTCCAGATTAGCTTTGTCTAGGCTTCCTTGTGTATGGAATACTATATTTCACTTTAGGAGTGTCTCTTAGATGTATCTTTACTGAGGAAGCTATTCAAGACTTTTCAAATTCCCTGAAAACCCATACAACTAGACTCACCTTGGTCAGTCCTTTATTTCACAGGTCAATCAAGGTCCTTTGTATATAGCTTCAGAATGAATTGCCAGGTGTGTTCTGGAAGAATCTGTAGAGAAGTTGCCAGTCTTTAGGGGGAAAATAAATATGATTTGTGCCTGTAGATTACGTAACAGATCTCTGCCTAAGATGGTATTGGACAACGGGGAATGTAGAATTCATGACTTGGTGTGGTGATTCTTCTGCAGGCTTTACAGCAGGCCGGGAAAACCATCAGGGTGAGGTAAGAAGGAAACTCCACTGAACCCAATTTTATTGTAACCAGGGCCAGAACAGGACTTCTAGAGTCCGGCCCAGGTCATTGTACTTTAGCTACCTCATTTAAGCACAGCACAATTTTGGAAAAAGGTGTTCAGATAACAATTAACTCAGTCCCAAGTGCTCAACAACTTAAGGCATGTTTACATTGAGATTCTTTACAAAGTACATCTGGCTTCTCTCACAGAATAGGTACTGTTGACACAGACATTTGGAGTCTAGGAAGTTTGACTGGGGTAAACATAATGCCTGTGAGAGTCATGCTTGTTCTGGCCCTAAGAGAACACAATCACTAAGACTGTTGTAAAGTACAAGTCACATCACTCCTAAGGATGGCTTTATGGTCTAAAAGCAATGCTCGCGATTTAGGAGGAAAGAGATGAGAACAGTAAATTCTGGTAGACACGGGCAGAGCCTGTCTCATCAGACAGCAAAGGATCACCAGGTTGTAAAACTACATTCCAGGAAGAGCAGCTAAGCACCTCATTTCCTTGAAGAGTAAGCTGTGTGTTTAACTTTCCTGCCTTCTCCAGTGTTGGTCTGTGTGCACAGCCCCTTTTGCCTTCTGCCACTTAAATCCCAAGATGCGGTTCCAGAGAGCTGAGAAAACACTGGTTCTCTGGGTTCTGGACATGCCAATCACTGCTATTGCTTCTCTTGAGAATTCTGTAGCGGGCAGATTTACCGACTCTACTGAGTGAGACTAAGACAGTACAAAGTCTGCCTCCCCAACTGTCAATTTTACTCAAGATGGGTGATGGGAGCCCTTTAGTTGGGTGTTGGAGCTGTACACCCTCATGAGTGTCTTTAAAAGACTTGCTCTGTGTTCCTGGTCTTCAGCTTCCGAAGACCCCTTCCAGGGAGATGGTGGCTAGTGTGCCTTACAGGATGTCCCGTTGTTACATACTCTGGAGGCAGGATGCACGGGCTGAGAGGACTTTGTACCCATACTTCCCTCTACTTTTTGTAAACTATCGTTTTGGACAGGGGCTCACTCTAGCTAGCTATGGCTGGCTTGGAACTTGCTGTCTACCAGGCTGCCCTTAAATTCATAGAATTTAATGCCTGTTTCTGCCTCCCCAAGGCTGAGATTTTAAATTTTCTTCTGAATGTCAGAGAGCTTTGTAAAATACAGGTTGTATTTGCCATCCTGACATTGCCTGGGCTGGAGGACCAATACTGACATATTACAGATGCACTTAATATATTCATTCCAAGAATTCAGATGGAACTTCATGGGCTTTTTTTTATCTCTTGACTTATAAATACACTCTTGGTTTGGTTCCTCTTTCCTTAGACCTCCTAAGACATATCTCTTGATGTGACAGGCCATCTTCATTTGGACCTCACTTAGGACCTCCATACAGATGGCCTCATCAGGAGGGTATTATCCAAGCCAGATTGTCTGATGCAATTTCTTTTCTACTCTGGTTCAGTCCTAACATTATTTCAATATTGCCCACCAAGTGAATAATAGTGAATAAAGCCCTGGAACTGACCAGATTAGCTAGGCCCTCCCCTCCCAACAAGTGTACAAGTGTATATAAGCTACAAGGAGTGCTGAGAAACACTTTCAGACAACCCAAGATGCCTAGAAGAGACTTCCAATCAAGCTATCTGAAAGGAACTGATCAGCCAAGCCACCTAGAAGAAGCAGAGATCAACTGACAGCCTTTCAGTGGCCCAGATCAATGGAGCTGCTGTGGGGAGCCAGTCCTCTCCAAAGCTTCCTCAGAGGCCCTGATAACAGGACAAGGAGAACATGACTTCTGTGCCCCTGCCCAGGGTAGATGTGGAAATATCCAAGTCTAGGACTTGGCCCAGAGCCTTGAAGGAGCTTCAGTTCGTGGAACCTGACTTTCCCCATCTGAAGAGAATGGAGTTATTAGTCCCAAGGCTGCTGCACACTTTGTACTTGAGATAGTCTGTGTCCCCTTTATAAACTGTTGCTTTATTAGCTACCTGCTGACTTCATCCTATTGCAGGATGTTTTCCACTGTCCAGTATCCTTTTTTTTTTTTTTTTTTTTTATCCCCTGGTCCTCTGTACCTTAAGACTCTGTCACTGAAGAAAGACTTGCTAGTCCAGGTCAAGCCACCTGGAAGGGATACTCTCCAACCCCTTGAGCTGCTGGTAGGCTGTCCAGATTTTGTGAGCTGGGGTGTGAAGGGCAACTCAAGGGTTCTTTGGAAAGTCAGTTGTGTTGGATAGTGCTTTGCTGGGGCCAATATGTGCAGGAATGTTTTGCTGGCAAGGCTAAAGCAGACTCAGGAAGGAGCGTTTTGCTGAAACAGACACAGGTGAAAGGATGTTTTGCTAAAGCAAGCACGTGAAAGGACACGTGATGAAGGATTCTTCGCTAATGGCATGCGTGGATTGTCCACCTTACACTGAGTAGTTGAGCTCCATTTGTCAGGACGCCACAGAGAGAACACACACACACACACACACACACACACACACACACACACACACACACACAAACCAAAGCAAAACCAAAAAGAAAAACAAATTCAGAAAACCTTCTGGTGGTGTGCTAGAGTTTCTTGCCACTTCTGCAGACTCGGGATGATTGGCAGAGTGATGACAGCTGAGACAGACGCACGTGCTGAGCTAAGACCCGTGGAGGACATGTGATGTTTGGAAGGAGTATGAACAGAACTGACGGAGAGTGCCAGAGGCTGGGCTAACCTGAGCTTGGCTTGAGGTACAGCTAGCTGTGCAGCGCTGAATTTCACTTTGCCGAGAGAGGCACAGCCAAGAACTTTTCCTGATGTTCCTGGAGGCCTGGCCCCTCCTGCTACCTTCTGCTGATTTGGCTGAGGCCTGGCTGTCCCTACTAGGTAGTACCACCACTGCTGATTTATGGTTGCTATCCAGACTCTACTGAACTAGACTGTGGGTGTATCTGTGAAATGTTTGCGAGTCGATCGAGCTGCCGTCGCTAACCTGTGAACTGAACTGCCGATTTCTTGACAACACAGATGGGAGTTGCTCCAAAGAACCTTTCTACACAGGTCCACCTCCCCCCACTCCCCACCCCTGTATCCTTTCTTTCCCACTACCTCTGGCAGGTGCTGGGGTAGAAGGGAGGTTAAAGCACTGAAGAACCATCATTAAAAGTAGGCTTTGAAGAAATAAAGTTACAAGGGTGTGCTTTACCGATGCAGCTGTCTCTGAGTCACCTCAGCTCCTGTGAGTACCCTCTCAACCGTATTACCATAAGGAACCTCAGTGAAGCTCACTGGCTCACCACGTTGGACTTTGGTGGTATCCATATGTTGGTCAGTTGTTGATTCCTTGCCAATGACAGGCTTTGACATCCATGTGGTGGGTAAACTGAGGCTGACAGCCATTGGGGGTCAGTGCTTAGAGCCACTGATGGGGTTGGATCCAGATACCTATAGGGGCTGCTGCCAATGGCAGCCAGCGATTTAGAGAAGTTACTCAGCAGACTTTTCTTTGAGGGAACAAAGCCTAATTTACTGTGGCTGACATTCCTTATAGTCAGCAGAAAAGCTATGGATTCTTTTAACTCCTGGGACTAGAGAGAAAGAGAAAGAAAGAGTGAAAATACACACACACACACACACACACACACGTTCACACATAGAATGGTTAGAACAAAACTCCAACAAACAGGCTCCAAGCATTTCACACATACCCACACATACATATGTACACACGAATGGTGGATGGAGCAAGCTCCAACACACACCCAGACTAGCCTTACATATATAACACGCACGCATGCACACGCACGCACACACACGCATGCGCACACACACGCACGCACACGCACGCATGCACATGCACGCGCACACACACGCACACACAGAGCTGGTGGGTGGAAGGAACAACATTCCAGCCCTCCCCTCACACGAACCTTGCACAGATACACGTAGTTGATGAATGGAAGGAACAACGTTCCAGCCCTCCACCCTTTATTTTTCCTTCCATAGTTATGTATCCAAGGAAAATCTTTCAAGCCAGTATAAGATTACAATGTGATTATATTTTAGTTTTCTTCTAGTAACTGGTTATGGAAAAAGCAGTGTGTTCCCCAATACCTTTATAAGAAATAACATTATGTAATACAGGTAAAAAAAATCAAATTATTTCCCAAAACCCACATACATTTTTAACTAAGCACTTTGTTATAGATTAACAAAGTATAAGCAAGCAAGGTAATTTTCTCAGCCAGTTTCTCTTACTGGCAGGAAGCAAATTGGAGATTGCAAAGAAAGGAGTAATCATTTAATTATTTATCTTTAAAAGTAATCTTGTAAGAGTCTTAAAAGAATCACAAATCTAAACTTTTATATAAAAATCAGTCATATCTACCTTAAAACCTCAGAATACATATTTACTCACCAGCAATTCTTAATAAATCATATCAGGAAGCTGAGGGCAAAAAAATGGGAGTTAGAAATCAATCCTAGCCAGTCTGGCCTCCATTCATGAGAGGCCCGTCAGCCAGTGCTGCCACTGTTCTTGTTCCCTGGCCATAAAAGGTCCCTAGTTTAACTAATAAGAACCTGCCTTTCTGAATTTCAAATTGTTTCCTAAGATTTTCTACATCAGAGCCAATAGTAAAAATATCTCAACCTAGCTTCACTAATAATTTTATTTTCCCAAATGTTTTCTAAGGGAGGTGTCCACTGCTGACTATCTGAGTCTCTGCGTTCTTCCCTAGGGTGGTGACGGAATCATAGTCTGCTCCTGCAGCAATGCCTGAACGAGATCAGCATTATTGTTGTGAGTGCCAGAGATGCTGCCCAGTGAGGGACGGGAAGCCCCCTTCGGGTTTTCATATAATTCTTAGAGTAAGAGGGATGTGAGGGCAGTAAGCAGAGCAGGACTCCATAATAGCATGAAGTCCTCGGGTCCTTGGGACTGTGCCACACTGAGGCCCACCCATGCGGCTATGAAAACCAGAGGGCCACATTTATGAGTTCTAAAGCCACTTGTTGTCTCCCACGTGGCCCTCAGCAATTCCTTGTCTGGGTTGAATAGACGTTTGTTCCTGTCTTCTCAGAAATAGTGCTACATGACAGGAAACCATTAAAACAGCGACCCAGATGGAATCATCCTGGTAGACTATCCCCAAGAATTTCCAATTCAAGCAATCTAGTGTGAGGGGGGGGAAAGGTATGGGCCCAATAATACCCCAGTGCCTGCCCATTTCCAGTGCCGAGAAGAAGTGTTCTTAATGGTTCTTGCCCTGACAGAGGCTGAGTAGCATCCCCACCAAAAGGGGTACTCAGTAAGCTTCAAGAAGAGGATGTCATCTTAGATTCCTTTATCCCCTTCCTAATTCACTTTAGCCAGTCTAGGGTATCCAAGACCTGATGCGAGGGTTGACGGTCTCTGGTTCTTCCTGTATCTATCCCCCTGCTTCAGACTTTCTGGAGCAAGTCTTTTCTAAAACATTTCAAAATCTGCCAAATTTTAGTTTCATATTTGTACCACTAATTTATCTCCAGTTAAAGCCAAATCCTGATTGAGTAGTGGCATAAAGTCCTGGGTATGAGGAACCTGTTCTTGACCCTTTGCAAAAAATTGTAGTTTTGAAATAGTGTAATATTTCACCCTAGAACCCAATATATAGAGTGGCCAAACTGTATTAATACATTGTTTCATCATTGATAGAGTCATAAGCATAGTCAGAACAATGTGCCAGAATTTCTTCTTTTTTTTTCAATAAACAGAAAAGAGTATTTTTTTTGTTAAAAGTCAAACAATAAAACACACAAACAGTTCCCCTATTCAAATGTAACATATCAAAGACAACCCCATGAATATATTTATAAATTGACAAGTCATTTTAAGAGAACATTTGTAAGGGTAAATATGAGAACAGATACATAGATTGTGACAAAAACTATTTTAAGAGATGGATTTTGTTTAAATATTTGAAAAACCTTATATAACTATAAAAATAAATGTTTGAAACTAAATAGTATGGCAGGCATTTCATCAGAAAAGAATGTATTCTTTCCTAGAAGAAGAAAGTAGAGAGTTGGATTTCTCTTTTATCCTTTATTTAAGAGTATATTCTAGAGCCAGGTATGGAGGTACACACCTGTCATCCAGCACTCAGGAGGTTGATGTGGAAGCATTATTAATTTAAAGCAAATCTTGGATATACATAAAAAATTTTAAGAGTAATAGCAGCAATAACACTATACATCTACATACACACATTTACACATGAATTCACACACACAAATACATGCAGACATGCACATACATATGCACACACTCACACACCATGCATAACACAAATGCACATCTAAACATGCACACAACCATATGCGCACACATTCACACACACAAACACACATGTGCACACACTCATACGCACAGACATGCATACAAACATCTACACATTCATGTACATACACATATGGACACATGCATCTATATATGCACACACAAATACACACACGCAGACACGTGCATGTGCACACACATACAAACACAGTCATGCACACACATGTGCATATCTATAATATTTTTATTGTAAATAACAACAACAAAGGCACCGCAGGGGGATGATCCCACAAGCTTGAATGAAAGGAAGTATTGGCAAATGCTAAGAAAATCTTGGAACTGAGACAGATTTAATAGTGTATCAGTGGCCTAAATAAACTTTAAAGGTTAAAATATAAATGTTCAGAAGAGATCTTAAATAAAGTGGACAGATTGTACAGGGACTCCATTTTTAACACATTGTGAACATGAAGAAAGCTTACAAGTCAGTACAAAGCAGCAACCACCCCAGTAACTGCCTTGTCCTGCTGCTTGTTGATTTGTTGGAAGTAGAGTCTCCCATTAATGCTGTGACTTATCCACTCTGCTACTAGTCAGCAGATGGTTTGTTTCTAGTTTTATATTAAGTTTTAATAATGTGGTTTTTACCTCGTTGTGTCTACTTACATATGTAAAATAATTTTTCAAAGAGATGAACCCAGGAGTTTCCTCAACCTCATTACGTGGCACCAATTAGTTTCCAAGGCATTTACACCGATAGGCACCCCTACCCACAGAGTCCAGGAAGGAGGTCATTCTCCCATGATCCTATGCCCGCTTTCTAACAGACAGAGAACTATGAAGAAGACCAACAATATGGGTACCTTCCAGACAGCTCCTGCTGAGACTATAACTTGGTGGAGACAGAACAGAAAGTTCTGTAAGCAAGTCCCTGTGGGTTGTAATGGAAAGGGGGAGCAGAAGAGAAAGCACGGTGAGAAGGTCCAATGCTGGGAGATGGGACGGGGTAAGCTAATTCACTTGGTGGCCTTCAGAGAGTTTTCCAAGTTCAGAATCTGGGAACCCCCAAGTATCCAGTCACTTACCACAGTGCCAAAGTAGTCCCAGGGGGATCACCAAAATGCACGTATACTCTGCCTGATGCAAAACCAATAAGCAGAGGCAAGAGTTGAGTCTTTAAGCCTTGCTTTGCTCGGGGGGCTGACGATCTGAGGAAGGAGTATGCTAACCTCTGAAAAAACATGACTCAGCACCTCACCCAGCACTGCTGTTTTATAGAGCATGTAGAAGGCCAGCTGGCCATTTCTCCATCTAGCCTCCCTCCCATTGGGTGGTTACCACAGTGAATCTGTCACCTCCCTTGCAGACATCTGGATCCCTGGACAAGATATCTGGTTAACGTCAGAAGGTATCGTCTTTACATTCCTTGGGCCAGAGAAATAACTCAAATAAACAAGCCATTAAACATGTACATGTGCAGATTTCTTCCTACAGTGTGTCATATAAATGCCCTGCCATTCCCATCTCCTGGCTGTTGTCTTCATAAGTGCTTCGTGGTCAGAGGAAGAGGAGACATGAGGAAGGAGAAAGTTTTTCAGTCAGGTTTTGGAACAGGAGGCATGTAACAACCATGTAAGATCTTGGATGGCTGAAATAGGCTGGCTGATAAGGTTAGGGCAGGAGAGTCTGCGTCTAACAATTGTGTTATCTGGCAAGTTCTAAATTAATAAGACTGTCTAGTGGTTTTCCTCCCAGGAGCTAAGGTGGGCAGAGAAATAGAGAAGCCGAGAGGGGCCAGTGGGGTGCGGGCAGCAGCATCTCCCAGCTTTCCTGGATTGAGGGGTGGTTGTGAGCGATCTGGAGCTAAGCCAGGAGCATTGGGCTGCGGGTCAAAGGAGAGAGTGTGTTATTAAAATTACATGCAACAACCTACAGAATAGGAAGAGAGCTTCACCAACCCAACATCTAACAGAGGGCCAATATTAAAAATATATTGAGAGACTAGACCAACTCCATCTTGGGTTCAGGCTCCATCTTAGAGAACCTGACCAAAGGCTGAACTGGAGTTAACTAACAAGCCTACACATAGCACTGGTCTCCAAGTCACTCCCTAAGAACCACTGATCAGGAGAAAAGGGCAACAAATTCCATATCAGCCCCCCAATCAGATGTGTGAAAGCCCCCTTGTTTGCTTGCTTGCTTCTGTAAATGCTTGCTTGAAGCTGGGTTGGGGCTTCACACTCCTGTTCTGCTGTATCCGTAATGTCGGTGAGCCCAAGCTCAAGCATGAATAAAGACCCCAGTGCGATTGCATCGGAAGCGGCTCCTTGGTGGTCTTCTGGGGTTTGAGAACGCTTCCTGAATGGGCACAGCAATATAAAGAACTGAAGAAATTAGACATCAACAAACCAAACAGCCCAATTTTTAAAAATGAGGTACAGTGCTAAACAGAGAATTCTCAACAGAGGGATCTCTAATAGCCCAGAAGCCCTTAAGGAGTTGTTTGGCATCCTTAGTCTCAGGGAAATGCAAATCAAAATGATGCTGAGATTTCATTTTACACCCATCAGAATGGCTAAGATCAAAAACGCAGGTAATGGCATTTGTTGAGGAGCATGTAGAGCAAGGGAAACACTCCTCTATTGTTGGTGGGAGTGCAAACTTCTACAACCACTTTGTAAATAAGCAGTTTCTCAGAAAACTGGGGATAGATGTACCTCAAGACCTGGCTATACCACTCCTGGACAAAGGATGCTCCAACATACCACAAAGACACTTGCTCAACTCTGTTCATTATGCTTTTATTCATAATAGCCAGAAACTGAAAACAACCTAGATTCCCTTCATCTGAAGAATGGATAAAGAAAATATGGTACATTTACACAATGGAATATTACTCAGCTATTAAAAACAAGGGCATCATGAAATTTGCAGGCAAATGGATGGAACTAGAAAATATCATAGTACATACTCATTTATAAGTGGATATAAAGTACAGGATAACCATGCCACAATCCACAGACCAGAAGAAGCTAAGTACCAAAGAGAACCCAAGGGAGGATGCCTGAATCTCACTGAGAAAGAGAAGGGGAAATAAAATAAGCATGGGGGAGGGGTAGATGGAGGGAGGGAACTGGGTGGGAAACAGGACGGACCAAATGTGGGACAGAAAACTGGAATTGGTGGGGAGGGGCCATCTCTGGGATGAGCTAGAAACCCAGGGCAATGGAAATGCCCAGGGATCTGAGAGGGCGATCCTAGCTAAGATTCCTAGCAATGGAGGATCTGGAGCCTGAAACAGCCGCTTCCTGGAACCAGGCAAGCTTCAATGGAGGGAGAGGGACACCAACCCAGCCACAAAAACTGACAATTTTTCTTGCCTGTAAGATGTGCAGGGATAAAGAAGGAACAGAAATTGAGGGATTGGCCAACCAATGACTGGCTTGAGCCCCACGCCATGAGAGAGCCCACCCCTGACACTATTAGCGATATTCTGCCATGCTTGCAGACAAGAGGCTAGCATAACTGTCACCTGAGAGGCTTTACCCAGCAGCTGATGCAAACAGATGCAGAGATCCACAGACAAACATTAGGTGGAGCTCAGGGAATCTTGTGGAAGAGGGGGGTGAGGAAGGATTGAAAGAGATAGAGAAATCAAGGACACCACAAGAAAATCTACAGAGTCAACTAACCTGGGCACATAGAGGTTCACAGAGACTGAACCACCAACCAGAAAGCATGCCTGGGATAGAACTAGGCCCCCTACACATATATAATAGATATTCAGCTTGGTCTTCATGTGAAACTCCTACCAACGGGAACAGGGGCTATCTCTGACTATGTTGCTTGCCTTTGGATCCCTTTCCCCTGACTGGGCTACCTTGTCTACTACCCTCAGTAGAAGGAGCTGCACCTAGTCTTACTGCAACATGATATGCCAAGGGGGTGGATATCCATGGGAGGTCTCCCTTTCTCTGAGGAGAAAGGGTGGAGGCATGAGAGGAGGGAAGATGAGAGGAAGGGACTGGGAAGAGAGGAGGGAAAGGAAACTCCCATCTGTATGTAAAGTAAATCAATAAATTAATGAGTAAAAAAGAAAAATCAAACAAACAAACAAACAAAAAAATCCAAACCTATACTGAAAAAAAAAAAAAAAAGAAAAGAAAAGAAAGAAAGAATAGTATTGAAATCTCTTGTTACAGTTTTGGATTTGGGCTCCGTGTGGTGGCACAAGCCTCTAATCCTAACACTTGGTGGGCAGAGGCAGGCTCGTCTCTGTGAGTTTGAGGTCACCCTGGTCTACATAGTTGTTGGAAGGCTCTGCTCTGTCCGCCGTATCCAGATGAGCTTTCTGAGCTCAGTGCAAAATGAAGAATTCCCCCTTTCAACAGAGCTTCCCCTTCCCCACTGACCTTATCTGGGGAATATCTCTAAGCACAGATGTTTGACCTTATCTGGAGGATGAACCTGCACAGAGCTTTCTGCAAGTGTTGCACGATTCAGCACATAAGTCCTCGCTCCGCCCTTCCAGACAGATGGTAATTAGGTACTGTGTTATGACCCAGTCAGCCCTCTCCCCCGTACCTCTAAGAGTCCTAATATACCTTACCCTTGGAGCATTAAAGTAGAGCTGTCTCACTGAGGCAATCTCCAGAAGTCATTCCATCATCTCACAGCTGGCAAACCCTGCTACCTTCACCCTCATAGGCCAGTGGCCAATGACCCTCAAGGAGAAGGGAGACTCAACATAGTGAGTGAGGTTCAGGACACCCAGGGCTATGTATAGAGACCCTGTCTCAAAATAAAACAAAAGAAAGCCATTTGTATATTTAACTATCCTTAAAATCTATCTCCTTTGTTTATATATGTTATTAGGAACATACCTATTTAGGATTAGGTGCTTTTTGGCATCTGTATCTATTTATCATTATGAATTGACCTTATTTGCCACTGACAATGTTTTTCTCTGAAATCTATTTTGATTGACATTTAAAGTTTGAGATGGGGTCTCATACATTGTCCATGTTGGCTTTGTATTCCTGGGCTCAACTGAGAGCAATGACTTCACTTGAGTGCCGCTAGCCTAAGGAAGAGGTCTTAATCTAAGGTGTACTAGTTTGAATGAGATGTCCCTTCAAATGAGAGGACATTGAGATCCCCAACAAAAATCAGTTATAAATAGGTTCAAAGTTTCAGAGAACACAAACTCAGGAACAAATTTAAAAGAACAAAAATAATCTGAGTGGATTCGAAAGGAACACAAACAAATAGCTGAATGAAATAAATCAGTTAAGGATTTGAGACTGTGTACTATGCATGTTGGGGTCCAGCTGTGGTTCCACATCCTCCACTTCCTCCCCCTCAGGGTATCCAGATGTCACTGCACACTGGGCTGGAAGGGTGAAGCAGAGTTCATCTGGGATGGATGGAGTTATACAGGATCCCGGACCAGCTGGGAGTAAGTGCTGGGGGTCGGAGGGCAGGCCTTTTCTAAGGATCTTAGTGTTACAGCTCTTTTAGATGGAGGCCTCTCTAAAGGTCTTCAATGAAACAGCTCTCTTAGATGGTCTTAGCTTGTGCGAATATCTTTATTCAGGGATGTGCGTATATGCAAACACTTTATTTGGGGTGAACCAAGGGTGTATATGGATCTTGGAGAGTAGAAATCATTGAAATCAATGAAAATCATTGGCTAGAGTTTAAAGTTCTGTGAATGCCTTGTTTATGTGAAGAAGCATTCCAGGAATCCCAGGGACCTGCTGGGCGGGTTACTGGGGGTGGGAGGGCAGTCGAGGGGTTGTACTTGTAGGTCTTCCAAGGACTACTAGACTTCCCCAGGTAGAGGGTGTATGTGGAGGAGAGTCAGGATTCCCAAACAAGGCCAGAGAAGGAGAAGCCTTGCTGATAAAGGGAGTCCTCCATTTTTTTTTTTTTTTTTTTTTTTTTGAGGAGCTCAGAGGAGCTATCTGGTCATGGTAGACTATGACCTTAATTAGCGGGGTTTCCACACCAGAACAGAATTTAATGAAGAAACAGAAACACTGAAGAAAACCAATCTGAAATGATGATGAAAATAAAAAATGTCATAAACCAAATAAAAGACTCATGAAGAAATGAATCTTGTGGAATATGACAGAATGTGTCCCCAAATCTATGAATTACAGACATAGAATAGGGAGAATTCCCCACTGAAGGCATAGAAAATACTTTCAATAAAATCATGGAGAAAGATCTCCAAATCTGGAAAGGCTTGTTCAAGCACAGGAGGCATACTAGAACACCAAATAGAACTAGAAAAGAAACTCCCCATGTCATACTTTTGTCAAATTATTAAGAACACAGATGCATTGGAAGCTGCAGAGAAAAGGACTGAGTCACATACAAAGGCAGGTCCATCAGATAATATTTGATATTTCAGTGGGAAATTGAATGGGCTTGGAAATATGTGTTTATTAGTCAATAAAATGCTCCATAGACATGCCCACAGGCCAACCTGATGGATGTAATTCCCCAGTTGACATCTCTGCTTTCCAAGTAACTTAGTTATGCCAAGCAGATAAAGACCAGCCATCATGTGGTTAAGCTAATTCTTTAATAATTACTAACTTTTATGCAATTAAACATGGGCCATCTACTCATGTCAGGACTGGATTATTTAGAAAACAGAACTGTGCTCTCTGTGTTCCTTACTTCCTTTAAATGTTGATGTCTTTTCTGAGGTGCTGCCTTGAGTGTCACTTAACACTTCTGGCAGGAATGCATCCACAGTACTTCCAAGAATTCAGAAGCTCAGGGTGGTGAGATGGACGGTTCAGGGGTTAAAGGTACTTGCCACCAAGCCTGGTGACCTGAGTTTGATCCCTGGGACCCATAAGGTAGAAGCAAGGCTAGAACTGATTTCCTCAAGTTGTTCTCTGATACACACACACACACACACACACACACACACACACACACACACACACACACACACTGTGGCACACAGACACAACAAACAAACTGAAAAGCTAAATAAGTTCCTGATGGGTTGTTTGACCATCCCTTAAGTTTCATGAACTATCAGTCCTAACTTCCATTCCAGATCACCAGAGAGTGCTGTACTACAAGAGATATGGCAGAACTCAGAGCAACATTTGGTGAGAAGGAGAGGGAGTCTAAGTCACCTCTGAGTACTGCACACATACATTGTGGCCCAGGGGGCAAACTCAGCTTGAGCAAATAGGTATCTTGGACAGGAACTCCAGGAAGTGGCAGAATGGAGAACAGTTTGGGGCTGAGCACCATGCATACTGCACACTCTATTGGCCACTGCTTGGGTGTTTAGGGCCTTTGGCAGACACCGGAATCTACAGTCTTGTCTAACATATTTGCAGACTATGCACGTCTGATTTCTAGATTACTTACAATAGTGCTTAGTGCAATGAAAGTGGTAAGTATTCGTTATACCGTATTTCTTAGGTGATAATGACAAGGTAAATGGACTCTATATGCTCAATACAAATGATTTTTTAATAAAAATTTCAACTTATATTTGGTTGGACTTTTGGATAGAAGGCTGACCACATTAATCCTTCTCCACACAGTAAAGAAATGTTACTTTACAAGAGAGGCAGGCAAGGAGAAGTCATACAGCAGAAGTCAATGCAGTATAGCATGAACTGGGAAATCAAATCCATGTCAACCAAGCACTCTGCTCTCCTCATGTGCTCTCTTCTACTTATAGGGAGAAGTAGGCAATGAAGCAGCCTTTGCTGCCTGTGTTATTAATGCCCTTCTGGGTTTCTTTCCCAGATACCCTAGGTACCAGCCCTGCTCTCTGGAACAACACCCAACCAAAAGCCAAATCTTGTTTCCTTTGCTCAGTGAAGAGTTTGTTTGTTTGTTTAGATCAATGAGCTCTTTGGGGAGTGCATTAATGGGACATTTTAAGTTGCCTGGTAATGTCCTTGGACCTAAATGTGAAAGTCCTCTTGTTTTATTTAAGGTTATGTAAGAAACCTAGTGTTTTCCAGTTTGAATATGATAGGCATCTGGTTGCTGACCATTAATTAAATTTCTGCCCAGCAGTGGCCATCTCAGGGATTGCTCTGTCCTCTCTTCACCCTAGTTAGCCTCCACCATCTCATTTGCTTTCACAGCATCTCAGTGTTCCTAAAGACCTATCCTGCCTGGAGTCAGCCTGGGACACCTCAGAGGAGGAGACCCAAGGAAGCCATATCTAAACCACAGTCATTTGGGCTTGTGCCTTCACTCTGGTGGGGAACCAAAGCAGGAACAGAGAACTACTGAATACATTAGATGAAGGAGCTCAAGCACCAAGAGCAAACGACATAGGTACCCCTGTTTTACACAAAGGGTAGGCATCTGCAAGAAGCAGGATGCTTCATCTGGAATTCTTTAATCAGACCATATAATGTGACATCAGATCATCTAATAATCAGAAGATTCTCTAGGGAAGCATGTGCTATACAGAACACAAACAACAGAGCTACATATACATTGTGGAATTTTATTCTTATTGGCTAAATCCAAGACATTATACAGATTTATATATTTTCATATAACTACCTAAATACTTGAATGAAAGGTACCAAAATGAAACAAAATTTTCAATATATTTTTTCCTAAAATCTTGCAAAGGATGCTGGGGATATAGCTCAGTTGGTAGACTGCCTGCCCAGGATACAGGAAGCCCTGGACTGGATTCCCAGCAACCCATAAATCAGAGGCTGAGGGTCACCTTCTGCCATATACTGAGGTCAAGATCACTAAGGTACATGATGACATCTCAAAAATTAAATATTTCAGGTAAGATTCTCACAAAACTTCTAAGTCAATAGTTTGGTTTTAAACACATTTAAATGTACACTCTAGCCTCTCTCTCTCTCTCTCTCTCTCTCTCTCTCTCTCTCTCTCTCTCTCTCTCTCACACACACACACACACACACACACACACACACACACACACACACACACAAACAACGACAAACAGAGCTGTCTTCATTTCTCTTCTTACTTCAAGTAGTCCAACTGAAAGAACATTTGGGAGATTGATAAAAAAGTCCTTCACATCCTTCTCTGTCAACATTCTCTACTTTAGTCCGACTAAACTAAGCTAAGCTGCTTCAGTGTAGAAGTGCACCTAGTGAGCTTTAGGACCTGTGGGAAAAGGACTCTGCTTCTTTGCTCACCTCTAGGAACTGGAACTCCCTATGAGATATATTCATTTACTATTTACCAGTTTCAGTTTGGTCTCTCTTTCCTGTTCTTTTACTTTTACAATAATTCAGTCATTACATTGGGAAGGGACTTCAGAAACCCAGTGCACCAGTGGATCTTTGGGTCCAACCTCAGACTCTGATTTCCCTCGACATTTATTTTTACCATTGTTCATTGTGACCACGGCGGTTTCTCCTCTACCCGGTATTCTCCAGGGTAACAGAGCAACTGGAAAGCTCGAAAATGGAATAAAGGAAAAGAGGAGAATTAAATCCTATAAGCTGTATTTAAGGATATTTAAGGACAATGGAGATTTGAGGAAAAAAAGAGAGTTTTTAATGACAGTTTTTACTAAATTTTGTTAGTGTCTATCAGTGTGGAGTTGAGCACAAGGTCACTCCTCTCCAAGGCTGCCTGGGCATATTGGATAGTACCAAAGCAAGTTTCTCATCATCAGTCCCTCTGGTGTTTGAAGCCAGATAATTACTGTCTTTACTGTTCTGTGATGTTTGTTGCAATCCGGACTCTTCCCACTATGTGCTTGGCATGGCCTGTTCCCAGTTGGGACAAGGCAAAACTGCCCCCTTGTGGGAGTTCTGGGTTGCAGACTAGATCTTCATAGTTCCAAAAGAGATCTTACATGAGCCAAGACAATGTGTGACTCAAGGGACAGCAAACAAGCAGAGCGCACTCTGACCTGGAAGAGTGACTGGGAACTCCCACTTGAACGTCTCCAAGAACTCTGCCTCTCCATTCTTTCTGCCTTCCTGGAAGCATGTCCCTTAGGTCCCTTTCTGCAGCTCTTGAAATCTCTCCCCCACCCTGCTCCTGCTCCCCTCTCCCGTCCCCCTCCCTCTCCTTCTCCTTCTCCCTCTCCCTCTCTCTCATTGTGGTCCACAATTCTAATACCATCCCATGGATTGTATAAATAATTGCTTCAAACACTCTACGACTCTAAGGCTTCCATACTTACATCTTTTCTTTCAATGTCTGGGAGAAACATGGTAAAGCTTTTGTTTTTCAAAAAGATTGACTAATGGGTGAAAACAAGCTGGGAGGAAGGGGAAAGAAACTTGCAGAATCAGAAGTTGTTTTAGAGCATTCTTTCCTTTGGTAAGTTTGAGGCCTCTCCTATGCTTGTCGACCGTCCATTCAACAGTGATCACTGTTGCTGTTTTATTTTGTACTTTTTGAAGTGTTCTTTGAAGCTTCCAACTTTGGGCCTATGTTACTGGGAGACCAGTGGGGTCACATAAGGAGGGATCTCATATCTGGCTCTGAGAATTTGGCTTAATAAGCTATGCCCTCTAGAGGCAGAATTATCTGTCTTCTAACCCTGCTTTTCAACTTGCTTTTAACTGGCTTATAGAATAGTAGGCTTCCATACGACTCTTGTTTTGGGGTAACCCTTCCTTCATCCTCTCCTTCCCCCTCTTCCAGCCCTCTTTAAACCTTTCTGTGCTCATAGTCCCCCCCCACCTTCATACTTCTCATGTTCCTCCATGCCCCTTTCTTTAAAGCATTTCTTCCATCTGAATGCCAACTTTCTAGTTTCTTTGCATCTACACGCACTTCATTAACCACACAGCTCTCAAGTTTCCAAGCCATGTAAGAGAGAACATTTGCCATTTGTCTTTCTGGGCCTGAGTTACCTAACCCAATATATATATATGAGTTCTATCTATTTACCTGTAAATCTTACTATTTCATTTTTTCTGTATAGAATTCTATTGTGTATACACAACAATTCACTATCCACTAGATGGACAGCCAAGAGGCTTCCATTTTCTAACGATTAAAAACAGAGAAGCAATGGACATGGATAAACAGGAATCCCTGTGGGAGGAGATAGGGTCCCCACATACTCAGGAGTGGTGTCTCTGGGTCACATGATTACCTTCAGCTTATTAAGGGACATCTACACTGAGTTCCATACAGGTTGCATCAGTTTGCAAGTCTACTAATAGTCAACAGCATTCTTCTTCCCCATACTATAACCAGTATTTGCTATCATTTGATTTTCTTTTTGTAAAAAAGAAGTATTTATTATGTATACAGTGTTCTGCCTGCAAGTATACTTGCAGGCCAGAAGAAGGCACCAAATCTCATTATAGATAGCTGTAAGCCTCAGTGTGGTTGCTGGGAATTGAACTCAGGACCTCTGGAAGAGCAGCCAGTGCTCTTAATATCTACCCCTCATTTGATTTTCTGATGACAGCCATTCTGACTGAGGTAAAAAAGACTCTCAGATTGGTTTTCATTTGCCTCTATCTGATGACTGGTGATTCTTGAACAGTTTATAAGATGTTTTGTAGGCGTTTGCATTTCTTTCATTCAGACCCGTTCTCTATTATTTTCTTCATGCTTTAATTTTTGAGTTCTTTGTGTGCTTGACATCAGTCTTCTATCAGATACATAGCTTGCAAGGATTGCTCCCATTTCATAGGCTTCCTCTTCACTGGACTGATAATCTCCTTTGCTGTAAAGAAGCATTTTTAATTTCATGAGGTTTCATTTGTCAACTCTTGGCCTTCTTTCTTGAGTGACTAGAGTCTTCTTTAAAATGTCCCTACCCCCGCCTATATCAGTGGTTCTTAACCTGTGGGTCACCACCCCTTTGACAAACCTCTATCTCCAGAAATATTTACATTCTGATTCATAACAGTAGCAAGATTACGGTTATGTAGTAGCAATGAAAATGATTTTATGGTTGGTTCACCACAACATGAGGAACTGTATTAAAGGGTCACAGCATTAGGAAGGTAGAGAACCACTGCTCAACAAGTTTTGGATTTGCACTGAAGTCTTCAACCCACTTGGGGTTGATGTTTGTCCGGGCTGAGAGAGATCTAGTTTAATTCTTCTGTGTGCGCTATCCAGTTCTCCCAGCACTGTGTGCTGACAATGCTGTCTTTTCTTCAGTGAGTATTTTTGTCAATAATCAGTTCTGTATTTGTGAG
The DNA here is from genome assembly GCA_028551405.1 of Uromys caudimaculatus. Lineage (NCBI taxonomy): Eukaryota > Metazoa > Chordata > Mammalia > Rodentia > Muridae > Uromys > Uromys caudimaculatus. Next base: position 24,438,610 of record CM052700.1, on the reverse strand, counting down.
GATTTACACCTGGGTCCTCTGTTGTGTTCCACTGATCTGTGTCTGCTATGTTTTGATTCTCCAGAGTCTTTTGTGCCTCCACGTGAATTTTAAGGTTTTTTTTCTATTTCTGTGAGGAATAACAAGGGGATTTTGGTTGGGATTTCACCAGATACACTGCTAGGATGATCTTTTCACAGTATTAATTCTTCCAATCTATGAAGATGAGAGGTTTTCTGTTTCTGGGATCTTCCTCAGGTTCTATTTTGGAGTTGATAAGTTTTCACTGCCAAGAGCCTTCATGTCTTTGTTGTATTTATTCACATTGGGTTTTGCTGTTGTTTTGAGGCTGCGGTGATCGAGATTGCTTCCTTGGTTTCCTCTCATTGTGTCTGTCTTTGGTACATAGAAAGGCTGCTGATTTTTATGTGTTAATGGTGTATCCTGTTATTTTGCTGAAAGTATTTGTCAGTTCTTGCAGGTTTCTGGTGAGTCTTTAGGGTTTCTTATGTGTAAACTCACTGAATTTGCAATCAAGGATATATTGACTTCTTGTCTTCCTATTTATATATTTTCTATTTCCCTCTGTCATATTGCTCTAGTTGGGACTTCAAAAACTACGTTAAAAAATGGATGTAGAGAATACGCAGCCTGTATTGCTCCTGATTTTAATGGAAATGCTTTCGTTTTTCTCCATTTAGCATCATATTAGCTATGGGTGTGTCATATTTAGCTTTTATTACAGTAAGGTGTACTCCATCTTTGTCAGCATGGATTTTCCCCCGAAGGCTTTTTCGGCATCTATTGAAAAGCTCATGGAGTTTCTGTCATTAAGTCCATTTGATCATGCAAAAGACCTTTTTGGTGTATTCTTATATTCAATTTGCAAGGTTTTTTTTTTTTTTTTTTGAGAATTTTTGCATCAATGTTCTTTAGGGATATTAATGTATGGTTTTGTCTTACTGTGCTCTTTTGTCATTTTGATATTAGAGTAATAGTGGATTTGTAGAAAGAATTTGGGAGCATTTCTTCAATTTTGTTGTTGTTGAAAATTCCTTAAGGAAAGAGTATAATTCTGCTGTGAATCTACCTGGATCTGGGCATTGTTTTGGTTAGGAAACTTGTGGCTGCTTGTATTCTTATGTTAATTTGTGTCCCCCAAGACTGTTTGCACAAGAACATCTGCGTTCACCCAGCTTCTGGGAACCTGTCCCCAGTTAGTTCAAATTGGTAAATAAAGGAGCCAGCAGCCAATAGCTGGGCAGAACAGACAGTGGTGGGATTTGGGGGATTTCAGGGTTGGGGACAGAGAGGAAGGAGGAGAAGGAGGAGATTGGGCATGATGATGAGAGAGGTGGAGAAGAGATGCCACATCTAAGAAGGTATGGGACAGAAAGCATAGCCACCATGTAGGAGCCAGGGGAGAGCAACTCAAAAGGGATGCCAGACTGGTCCAGGGCAGCCAAGATGGAATATAGGATTTAGTAAATAATAACTCGGGATTATCGCAGGGAGGTGAATTAACCACATAGAGGTTAGGAAGTAGCCCAACCATTGAGGCATAACAAATATATATTTTAGGCATAACAAAATATAAAGGCTGTGTGTGTGTCTTTCATTCAGGAACCCAGAACATTCGGGTGGGTAGTGGGAGCCCACTGTGAGATTTATTTAAATAAATACTACTAAAAAACCTTTTTTTAAAAAAAAAAATTATTTCAATCTTTTTGCTTGTCACAGTCTTGCTTTAGTTGCTGATCTCATCTTGGTTTAACATCAGTAGGCCAGATGTATGAAGAAATTCATCCACTTCTTTACGTTTTCTAGCTTTCTGAAATACAGGATTTAAGGTAAGTTCTTCGGATTTTCTGAATTTCTTTGACATCTGTTGTGATGTCTCCTGATTTGTCTCTAATTTTTTATGAATTTGCCCTACTCCTCTTTAGTTAATTTACCTAAGGGTTTGTGAGTCTTGTTTGGCTTTTCAAAGAGCCTACTCTTTGTTTCATTGATTCTTTGTAATCTTTGTTTTCTGCAACTTCTCCCTATCTTTTGTTCTCACCTGCTACTTTTGGGTTTGGTTTGTTCTTCTGTTTCCAAGCTCTTCCAGTCCATCCCTAAATTATTCATTTGAGTTTGTTCTAACGTTTATGATGTAGACACTTTCTGCTATAAACACCTCTCTCAGAACAGCTTTCCTTGTATGCCAGGGGTTTTGGTATTTTTCTAGTTCACTCTCTGTTGTGTCCAGGCAGAACTTAAGCAGGAACTTGAAGCAGAAACCATGGGGGATCACTATTGCTGGCTCACTCTTTTGCTTGCTCCCTGGCTCATGCTAAGCTAATTTTCTTGTACAAACCAGGTCCACCTGGCTAGAGATGGTACTGCCGACAGTGGAGTAAACCTTCTTACATCAATCATTGATCAAGACAGTGAACCACAGACATGTCTGAAGGCCAGTCTGATCTTGGCAGTTCCTCAGTTTAGATTCCTTGTTCTTCAGTAACCTAATTTGTGTTAAGTTAACAATAAAATCTAACTGGTACAGTTATATTGTTTCCATTTTCACTTAGTTCCAGGAATTATTTTCTTTCTCTCTCTTTCTTTCTTTTTCTTTTTCTTTCTTTCTCTCTTTATTCAATAATGAGTCATTGTTTCATAGCATGTTGTTTAATCTCCATGAATCTGTGTATTTTCTGTAGTTTCTTTTATTATTATTTTGAACTTTATTTTGTTTAATCTCCATGAATTTGTGTATTTTCTGTAGTTTCTTTTATTATTATTTTGAACTTTATTTCACTGTGGCCAGATAGAATACAAACATTACTTTAACTTTCCTATATTTATTGGAATTTGCTTTGTGTCTAAATGTGTGCTTTATTTTAGAGAAACTTTCATGAGCTGTTGAGGACATTGTATATCCTGAAGTGCTTGGGTAAAATATTCTATAGGTACCTGTTAGGCTCATTCGATCTATGTTGTTACTTAACTATAATATCTCTCTGTTTATTTTTTTGTCTAGATGACCTGTCCTTTGGTGAAAGTAGAATACTAAAGTCACCTACTGTTGGGAGCAGATAAAAGAAACATCTTAAGTACTACCATTTTGACTTCAGACTCCACTTTACCTAAACTGATCAACTCCCTCTACAAGCAGCAATAGTCACCGAACAGGTAGTGCTTGTTCCTAACAACAGAAAGAACCAATGAATTTGATTGGTTGGCAAAAGAACTTATATTCAATGTAAGTTGACAATGCTGCAACACTCAGGAAAATATTTAATCCCTGATTTCTGATTGGTAAAAATTATAACTGTAACTTGGCTCAGATGAATGCAGATTTTATGCTTATAAACCCTGCTTCAGCCCCTACTTGGGACTGCCAGAAGAAATGAGGCTCCTGAGTCCTTGTCTGGTGACACTGACTGATCAGTGACTCTGCTTATATGGTGGGAATAATAAAAGATTTTGTTGCTTCATGACCCCACTGGTGCATGCTCTCCCTTTCTTTGTGATGTACAATGGGCACAGTGTAACACTACTATTACTTTGCTGAGGTTAAACTGTAGTTTTATGCCTACAAGTATTTGTTTTATGAAACTGAGTGCATTTTACGTTTGTATATGTTTTGCGTTTGCCTTAGTTAGGGTTTCTCTTGCTATGGAGAGACACCATGATCACAGCAACTCTTAAAAAGTAAAACATTGAATTGGGTTGGCTTACCGTTCAGAGGTTTAGTTCACTGTCATCATGGCAAGGAAGCAGGGCAGTGTGCAGGCAGACATGGGGCTGGAGGAGGAGCTGAGATACACCTGTATTTGCAGGTAGCAGGAAGAGAGAATGACACTAGGTCTGGCTTGAACATTTGAAACCTCAAAGCCCACACCCAGTGACACATGTACTCCAGCAAGGCCACACGTACTCCAACAGAGCCACACACCCTAAGAGTACCACTTCCTGTGAGCCTATGGTGGCCGTTTCCTTGTTTGCTGGTCCTCCTGGCTTGGGATACATTTTTCCATCCTTTCACCCCTTGAAGCCAAGGTGTTTCTTACAGACAACAGATGGGTCATGGTTCTTAGCCCACCCAGCTATTCTGTCTTTTGATTACAGAATGGAGGCCATTAACACTTAGTTACTTTTAAAAGTTGTATACTAACTGCTATAATTTTACTGATTTTTGGTGTTTGTTTTCTTAGTCCTACTATGCATTACATTTGTGCTTTTATCATTTCTTTTCCTGTGATAAGCTTATCCTTCTCGTCAGTCTGAAATATTTCGCCAGTGTTTTTTATGGGGCTGGTTTGAGGGTCATAACTTATTTTAGATTGTTTTTACTGTGCGAGAATTTTTTTTCTTCTTCAGTTGTGAAATATGTTTTGTCAGGTACAATAGTCTGGAGTGGCATTTGTGCTCTTTCAGAACTTGACGTACATTGCTCCAGGCATCTCAGGCTTCCACTGGGAAGTCAGCCACTATGAGGATGGCCTTGCCTTATTGAGCCATCTCATTGTAGCTTTTCTTTGTTCTGTGGAGTTAGTCTTTTAACAGAAACATGGCTTGGGAAATTTCTTTTTTACTCTTGCCTGTTGGATATTCTGTGTGCCTCTTCTTCCCTAGATTTGGTAAATTTTCTTCAGTGATTGTACTGAAAATATTTCCTACTCCTTACTTGCATTTGTTCTATGGCTAAATTTGCAGTATGGATCCTCAGAGTTCTGTGGACCCTGTCTCTTCCGTGTGTGCAGTTTTAAAAAATAATTCATACATTTATTTAAATGATCTAATTCTTCTACCTTGTCTTCAAGCCCTCAGACTCTGTCTGATTTGCAGAGTCTTGGCGATGATATGAGATTGCTTGGATGAAGCTGAAAAAAAAAAAAAAAAAAAGTTCCCTAGTGTGACTCCCAGCTGGGCCTGGGCAGAGAAAGGAAGAAGAAGGGGAAGAAAGGGACCTGGCCAATGCCCTAAAGAAAATCACCATGGACTCTGGCGACCAGCTGGTCCTGGGCCTGGAGTGCAGTGCTGGTCCAGACTTGGGTCAGACCTAGCAAGAGAGTGTGCCCATGCAGCTCCCCCTTATGCCTGTGCCTGGCAAAGCAGCATGGATGGGCAGTTCTGACTCAGAGTCCTGGGTTAGACTAAACAAACAAACAAAAAATGTGTGGGCTTGGCGCTGCCCGGGTCTAGAACCAGAATGAGAGGGTGTGGAACCAGGGAACCAAGACGACTCACCAAGGGAGTTTGCAGATGAGACTCCCTCCTGGGCCTGGAGTAGTGGACTGAAAGGGGACAGCAGTGAGGGGGGATGGGGGCAGGGGTGAAGTCCTGGATCAGAACAGGCAACAGAGCCCGTTCTGGTGAGAGTCCCACAGTTCCAGGCTCTGATTTTACAAACTGCTCATTGTGAGTGAGGAATCCATAGCCAGTGCTTTCCAGTATCTCACTCTGGTCGTTCAGAAGAACAGCATGAGCTTTTAACCCCCGACTCTTTCTTTCTTTTCTCCAGCCCTGATAGATCTAGTTTTTAGTTCCCGGCACTCCTATGTGTTTACTTTTTAAAATCTCCACTTGTTAGCTGGACTTTTCTCTCATTTAGCTGACCTTTTGACCTTTTGACCCACTTTGCAGATTTCCTCACCCATTACTGACCTTTTTCTTCATGCTGAATCAATCTGCCTTTTTTATATCCTTTTGTGTGCCATTGATCATTTTACTAATAAGTTTTATTAGTAAATCTTCAGTTAGCATTTTATATATTTCAGTGTCTACATAAAATCATATATCTAGTCCTTGGGTTTTTTGTTTTTTGGTTTTTTTTTGGTTATTCGAGACAGGGTTTCTCTGTGTAGCCCTGGCTGTCCTGGAACTCACTCTGTAGACCAGGCTGGCCTTGAACTCAGAAATCCACCTGCCTCTGCCTCCCAAGTGCTGGGATTAAAGGCATGAGCCACCACTGCCCGGCCTCTTGGTTATTTTTTTACTGCTATTTATTTTTTCCAAAAGTTTTCTACCTATATGGAATAAAACTAATTTGGTCATGTTAAAAAAAAAAAGCATCAGTTCTTTAATGTCTGCTGTATTCCTTCTGCCCTTCATTTATGGCATTCATTGATACTCATTCGTGAGCTAATTTTCACTTGTATTATCACTGATAAGTTCTGATATCAATGTTACACTCAGTTTACAAAAAAAAAAGATTTCCTTTTTTACAGAATTCTCAGAAAATGTCATTGTTACTGGAAATGCCATTGTTTAGTTTGCTGTGAGAAATTACTGCCTTGGTTGCTTCTCTGAATACTATGTTTCTTCAAGTACAGTCCAGGCTGCAACCACCAGGGTTTTTGTGGGGACCAGTATTTTATGCCCCACAAATTCTCAAAGAAAGAGCCTGTTTTAACACAGGGAGAGAACGACTTAGTTCGTGTGTGCTCAGCAAAAGGCTGTCGATGTGTGGATGGAGAAAAGGAAAGGAATTAATGCCTAGAAGCACACAATAAAGATGCAGCTAGCATCTAACATGGTGTTGGCAAAGAGCTCCATGCAGCCTTTATGTCTTTGTGCAAAAAATGAAGAAATGTGAACTATATGTTTGTTAGTGAACTGATGGAATAAACCACCAATAGAGCATCAATTGATAAACAAAATTTTATCTAGAAAGTGTTCTTTGCTAGAAAACTCGAGTTACTTGATACTTTTCCTCTTCTGTTCTAGGTGCTTGCTTATTAACCCACAAGAGAAATGCTTATCAGCTTTGCAAACAACACAGTGCTCAGAGAGACAGCCACACTATGGACATTGGAACCGCATTTGAAAAAGTAGAAGTTTACAGTTGACAATTAATAGTATTCTTTTAGATGCTGATTTAACTGCAATTGTTCTTTCAATAATTATTTATTAAATATTGTATACAAACAATCTGGAATTTTATAGTACTAATGTACATATATTCTATATATACTGCATGCTTACGTGTATGTTTATATATGTATGCTAGAAATACTCATATAACATTCATATATGTTCCAGATTTTACTTGAAGCATAGTAGGGAATGGTTGAGGAGATTTTCTGGAACATAACTCATTGGATTTTCATTTCAAAGGGCTTACTTAGGCTTTTATAAAGAAAGTAGATGTTGGGGAAGAAATGACAAAGAGAGATGTAAGTTAGGAGGCCACTGCACCAAGGAGAAAGGATGGTCGTGGTACAGATGTCTACAACGCTACTTAAGATATACAAAAGACAGTGGGTTAAGAAGAGACCTTGATTTGTTGCTGATCTTCAGGTCGGAAGGCAGAACTCTAAAGCGAACCTATAGATTTGGAGTCTGAACTGTGAGATGGAAGGGACAATTATTTACAGGGTGGGAAGTTACTGGACAGAGAAGAGGACTTACAATGTTTGGGTTTGATTCGTCCAGTGTAGTGACTAACCCAAGTCTGCCTATGCTTTAATTGGGAGGTGTTATGACATGAAGAATATAAGACACATTTTTAAGAACCAGACCAGGGGAGACCTCTGCCTGGGCCACCAGGAGTCCATAGCCAAAGAGCGCCAGGACAAAGTTATCCTCCAAGGAGCATGGAAAAGCCGTGAGTGGGGTTAAGGGGAGCAACACTGCTCACCGAGACCCGCCTGGAACCGGCAGGATACGGGGCCTGAGGAGAACTCGGGGGGCAGGAAGCCTCTGAACCTTCCGGTTCCATCTGTGGGGGGAGACTTCTGCCTGGGCCACCAGTGGTCTGTGCCTGGGGACCTCAGCCTGGGGCACAGGGCTTCAGGTGAGAGCGGTTATCCCAGGAGTGCTGACACACCTTTGAGCACAGGCAAAACCACCACTTCTGTTCAAACTCACTGGATCAAGAGGGACCGTTGCAGAGCCATCAGGACATAGGAACCAAGGGACAGCTGGGGACAAGAGCCTTCAGATTTCTGTCCACACCCCAGAGCTGACCCTGTGCCACAGCTCTCCAAACCCAAACACCTCTCAGAGAGAGCTAGTCTTCAAGGAGTATTGACACAGAGGCCAGCAAGAGGGGCAAGCTACAACCAGACAAAGTAAAATCAGCTAACATCAGAGTTAACAAGATGGCAAAAGGCAAGGGTAAGAACATAAGGAACAGAAACCAAGGCTACTTGGCATCATCAGAACCCAGCTCTCCTACCACAGCAAGCCCTGGATACCCCAACACACCAGAAAAGCAAGACTCAGATTTAAAATCATTTCTCATGATGATGATAGAAGACGTGAAGAAAGAAATGAATAACACCCTTAAAGAAATACAAG
>CM052700.1:24346824-24429842 GCA_028551405.1 Uromys caudimaculatus | reverse complement strand
CAGCTATTAAAAACAGTGATTTAATGAAATTTGCAGACAAATGGATGGAACTTGAAAATATCATCCTGAATGAGGTAACTCAGTCACAAAAGGACGAACATGGTATGTACTCACTGATAAGTGGATATTAGCTGAAATGTTTGGAATACCCAAGTTTCACTTTATAGTAACTGCTGGACTGAGAGTGAGGTCCCAGATGGACGAGTTGGAGAAGCGACTGAAGGAGTTGAGGGAGTCTGCAGCCCCACAGAGGGAGCAACAGTGTCAACTGGCCTGACACCTCCCCCCCGCCCCTGGTCCTCATAGAGGCTGGACCACCAACCAAAGAATGCACATCGAGGGGCCCATGGTTCAGACCACATATGTGGCAGAGGAGGGCCTTGTTGGCCATCAGGGGGAGGAGAGGCCCCAGTAAAGGGGAATGTCAAGGTGGGAATATGGGAGTGGGTGGGCGGGTGGTGGGAGGTAGAATACCCTCATAGAAGTGGGGGAGGGGGAGGGGATAGGTGGTTTCCAAAGAGGCGACCTAGAAGGGGGGAGACATTGGAAATGTATAAAGTATCAAAAAAAAAAAAATTTCCAGTGACAGCATATGCTGGCAAGGATGTGGAGAAAGAGGAACACTCCTCCGTAGCTGGTGGGATTGCAAACTGATATAACAACTCTGAAAGTCATTCTGGGGGTTTCTCAGAAAATTGGAAATAGTTCAACCTGAAGATCCAGCTATATCACTCCTGGGTATATACCCAAAAGATGCTCCACCATATCACAAGGACATGTGCTCTACTATGCTCATAGCAGCCTTTTTCGTAGTAGCCAGAAATTGGAAGCAACCCAGGTGTCCCTCAACCGAAGAATGGATACAGAAAATGTGGTTCATTTATACAATGGAATACTATTCAGCTATTAAAAACAAGGACATCATGGATTTTACAGGCAAATGGATGGAACTAGAAAATACCATTCTGAGTGAGGTAACCCAAACCCAAAATGACATGCATGACAGGAGTTTAGCCTGGCACCCCCTCCTCCATCCTGCACATATGTAGATAGGACTGCCTTGTCTGGCCTCAGTGGGAGAAGATGCTCTTAATTCTATAGAGACTTGATGCCTCAGGGAGAGGTGACACTGGAGTGTGGCACCCTCTCAGAGGCGAAGGGAGGGGACATGGGAGAAGAACTCTGCAAGGAGGGGTTAGGAGGGGAGAAACATTTGGGATGTAAATAAATAAAATAACCAATTAATAAAAATGAAACTAAGAAATAATGGAAAAAAAAAAAAAAAAGAACCAGACCAGGTCCTTGCTCTCTGAAGGTCAAGACCAGGCACAAGTGAACTCAGACTAGTGCCAGGACCCAAAGTGGGCACACACACTGTTCTCGATTCGATGACAGCCCCCCCCCCCAACACTCTTCCACAATCAGAGGAGGTCTGTTGATGACAGGATTGGAAAGGAACTCTGAATTTACTTCTTATACCCTCGCTATAAGAACTCTTTTATGCAGCCTGATCTCTAGGATGCACACAAAGGGTCGGACACAAACTTCAATCCAGCTCTAGAAATGCTCCGGCTCCTGGGTGTGGCTTGAAGCTAATGGGGTCAGGAGCAAAGCCCTGCCTCTAGCCGTGGCCACCCGTGGACACACACTACCATTGAACTGGCGGAACGGAACTCCACACTAACCCACTCTACCTACATGTGTCCTGCCAGTTCCCTGACCTTGTGCACTGTCAGGCTGTCATGCACTGTCGTGTGCCTCAGGCTGTGAGCACCACAGAAAGGGTACTGCATTTCTGGACACTCCTGTTCCTGTGCAGCAACTGAGCCCACTGCTGGGTAAAAGAACACATGCTTCGGGCTCCTTCCACTGTTAGAATGGTACGTGCCAGAGGTACTTGCCAATGCCAGAACCAGAGCCCCAAAACTTCTGTCACTCAGTTGCAGCCACCACAGCCACCGTGGGAGTCGGCACACAGTGAGTACTGCATCTAACTTCCTCAGTTGTTAGATTATGACTATTCTAGTATGGCCAGTGGGGACAGAGGATCTCTACAACTTCAGCGTGGTACACGATGTCCTTATTCATTAGCTATAAGAATAGTTTTTGTACAGGCATAGGGATACTAATACGATGCTTAACTAGAACCAAAGCCAGTGCTTGGTAAGAAACGGACACCCCTTAGCGGAAAGAAAGTTACTAAATGCCTCACAGGAGCTGGTGGAGAACACTGACCCGTCAGCTGTTTAAATCTCAAAGTGGGAACACAGAAATGTGAAAAAGTAGATGACATTGCGTCTTTGATAGAACATATAGTAACATTCTAGCAACAGACTCCACAGCAGCCAGTATGGATGAAATGCAGGATAAACGGTGTTAAAGAGTGATTTTAGGAAGGAAGCCTTCAGAGTGGGAAGAGAATATGAATGCCTACGTCACGTTAGGAATACAATGGAGGATATGCTTGATTACCTCAGAAAAGGAGGGAGACGTTGAAAAGTACCAAGTTGAAAACTTGGGAATCAAACGTTTAATATATATTAAAATAAATAAAAGAAGATGGAGAGATTGGTCAGCAGTTAAGAGCACTAGTTACTCCTCCAGACAGCTTGGGTTTAATTCCCAGCACCAATGTGACAGCTCCACCTTCTGTAACTCCAGTTCCAAGGGACCCAACACCCTCTTCTGGCCTTTATGTGCACCAGTCATGCATGTAGTGCACAGACAAACATGCAGGCAAAATACCCATACGCATAAAGTAATTTTAAAAATTTAAATAAATAAAGAAAACCGATTAGTTCTGGTTTTATTTTATTTAATTATATTAATATATGTAAATTAATTATTAAAATAAGTAAAACTTTAATTTTTAAATAAATTGTTTAAATAAATAATTAATTCATTAGATTTAAGAGTTTAATTTAAATAAATAAAAAGCAACAGATCAGTTCAAGCAGAAGAAAGAACATCCTAATTTGATAGGGGTCTTTGAAATGACTGAATAAATGAATCAATAAATACTTAGGAAACAATAGAAATACCATTCAAGACCTTTGAAGCATCACTAAACGGCAAATCCCCACAAGTGAAGTATATCATAAGGCAGTAACAAAAGTGTTCAGGACATATAAAATTGATTAAATATAATAACAGTTTTAAAAATCCCCAATCTTAGCAAAGATATGGATATTTGCGTACAGGATGCCCATAGGACCCTAAACAGAGATGACCAGGAAAGATCTCAGCCGATGCATATTAAAACCAAACTGCCAAAAGTTCAAGACGGGAAGATTTCTAAAATCACTAAAAGAAAAATCACTAAGTCACATTTAAAGGGTATCTCTCTAATCGTGGATTTCCCCACATAAACCCTCTGGCCAGGAAAGAATGGAGCTATGCATAAGTTATCAAAGAAAATAACTGCCAATAAAAATATTCTGCTCAGCAGAAGTATCATTTAGAAATGAAAAAGAAAGGAAGACCTTTCAAGATAACCAATAGCAGATGGAAGTCATGATGGCCAGATGCACGTTATAAAGGGTGCTTAATAATCCTACATCGGAACTTTAGGAAGATTATCTGTTTATCACCATGAAAGCCAATCAAGGTGTGAGCCCCGCTAGAGGAACAGGTAAACAAAATGAAATAAATAAGAATTATATATCAAGACAATGAATCTTCACTGCACTAACTTAACCAAGAGAGGTAGGAAGAAACAAGAACAATGAGAACAGTGAAGAGAATTCATCAAACTGACAGGAATAGCCTTTAGCCATCAGTACCGAGTTTGAATATAAATACACTAATACTAATGCAAAGTCGCAGACTGAGTTGCCAGGGAAAACACAAAAGACAAAACAACCCACTGCTTACTGGAAACTCACTTTGTGCTTTCCATTTCTCTGGAGGCTAAAGATACTGAATATCTTTCTGTGCATTTGTTGGCCATTTACTTGCATCAGACAAATGCTTGATCATTTGCCTCTCCATTAACAGAATTGATTGTCTTTGGGTGTTTAAGGTTTATTATTGTTATTATTATTATTATGAATATGAGTAACAAAGATTGCTCCCACTCTAGAGGCTGCCTCTTTTCCCTCTAATTATTATTTTTATTATTTTTTGATACTTTATTTACATTTCCAATGTTTCCCCCTTTCTAGGTCTCCTCTTTGGAAACCACCTATCCCCTCCCCCTCCCCCACCTCTATGAGGGAATTCCACCTCCCACCTGCCTGCCCACCCACTCCCATATTCCCACCTTGACATTCCCCTTTACTGGGGCCTCTCCTCCCCCTGATGGCCAACAAGGTCCTCCTCTGCCACATATGTGGTCTGAACCATGGGTCCCTCGATGTGTATTCTTTGGTTGGTGGTCCAGCCTCCAGGAGGACCAGGGGAGGGGGGGTCAGGCCAGTTGACACTGTTGCTCCCTCCATGGGGCTGCAAACTCCCTCAGCTCCTTCAGTCCCTTCTCCAACTCCTCCATCTGGGACCTCACTCTCAGTCCAGTGAAACTTGGGTATTCCAAAATTTTGGGTTAATATCCACTTATCAGTGAGTACATACCATGTTCATTCTTTTGTGACTGAGTTACCTCACTCAGGATGATATTTTCAAATTCCATCCATTTGCCTGCAAATTTCATGAAGTCATTGTTTTTAATAGCTGAGTAGTACTCCATTGTGTAGATGTACCACATTTTCTGTATCCATTCCTCTGATGAGGGACATCTGGGTTGTTTCCAGCTTCTGGCCATTATAAATATGGCTGCTATGAACATAGTGGAGCATGTGTCTTTATTACATGTTGGAGCATCTTCTGGGTATATGCCCAGGAGAGGTATAGCTGGGTCCTCAGGTAGTATTATGTCCATTTTTCTGAGGGTCCGCCACACTGATTTCCAGAGTGGTTGTACCAGCTTGCAATCCCACCAACAGTGGAGGAGAGTTCCTTTTTCTCCACATCCTCGCCAGCATCTGCTATCCCCTGAGTTTTTGATCTTTGCCATTCTGACTGGTGTGAGGTGGAATCTCAGACTTGTTTTGATTTGCATTTCCCTGATGACTAGGGATGTTGAGCATTTCTTTAGGTGCTTCTCAGCCCTGCGAGTTTCCTCAGTTGAGAATTCTCTGTTTAGCTCTGTTCCCCATGTTTTGATGGGGTTATATTTCTACTCTGTTCAGAAGCATTTCAGCTGAGCCTGAAGGCCACCTAGTTTCTCCATCCTAAATTCCACTAAGTGTCTCTGGGGCTTGGAGACTGCAGAAGGTAGTTAAACCAATGAAATCTGCTCTGGTGCGGCAAGGAATGGGGTCCCGGGTGCTCCTACATGCCTCAGCCATGCTGATTTTTGTCCTTGCACCCTCTCTGGTTTTCACCCATAGCTAGTCTCTTTGCTCTTCTCAGATGTTGGACCGGAGTTCCCGAAAGTAATCGTTTCCTCTCTAGTGTTAGGCCTGCGCTTGTGACTCTGTTTCTAAATCACAACCTCACAGATAATAGACCTCTGAGGCTGGCAAGTACAGAAATGAAGGCACTTCTGTTTTCCCTAGCTGAAAGATTTAACTGTAAGTTTCCTCTTAAGATAAATCCCCACTAAGGCACAGCCGAGCAGGCATGGAAAGTGTAAGGGACCATTTTTGTAGCATCCGTTTGCTACACATATCACACAGCCTCCATCTCAAGTGCTATTCCTGAGGAGTGTGAGTGTGGCTGTGGACTGTCCCCAGGACTTCCTTCTGTCTTCTGTTTCAAGTCCCAGGAGGGAGATGTCCCTCCTTAGCTACCACTCTGCCTAGCACACTACCTTAGGATCAGCTGTTTCTTTTACAAATCTAAGGTTTGCTATTTCTGGATCGTACCTAATCTTTCTCTCGTTTTCACTATTGTCCCCCTGTGCCTTTCCTCATAGCCATGAGTGTCCTGGGAAATGCGGGATGTCTCTAGCCTGCTGCCTTCCTCGTCCAGTTCCAGTTTCAGTGTCATCTGTATTCAATGCTCGCTCCCGTCCTCGCCCTGGTCTCTTCCTTTGTGGTGATGAACCATCACACTGGCATGTTTTCTGTTCTCAAGAACTTTATTTTGAAGATCTAAGTGCCAGATTTCCTCTACTTTAAATCTGTATAATTGGCCTCCTCCCTTTCTACAAGGGCAAAAAAAGCAATATCACTGGAATTCTGAACACACCGTCCTTTAGTATTTTTTGAGAACATTTAGTGTGTTTACGCGAAAAAGCACGCATCCTCTTAGTCAGAATGTATCATCACATGAAACTACATCTTTATTTGTCTCCATATTTTGGCTTGTGTCTTTTCACAGGAATGTAACCCCCCCCCCCGTGGCAGAGACTTATTTTGCTTTTTGCAGCACAGGACAGTCCTGGGTACATAGTGTGCATTAAAAATGGTTGTGCATTGACAGAGCTTCATCCTTTGGTTTTGTTTGACTGTTTTGATGGCAACAAAGCCTCCAGGACCTGACGCAGAAGCTCGTTCTTTGTAGATCTTTGGAGGTTAACTGAGTGAATGATCTACTTAAGCACCTTGAGATCCTGAATGTTGGGTCCCATTCCCCACTGAGTATCGTCAGCGGATAGCCCCAAATGAGCCCAAATTCTGTACAATGAAGAGCCTTCCTCCTGCTTTTCTCAAATTTCCAATGACAAGACCATGTCTTCATTTCACTTAAAAATCCAGTGTCATCCTCAAAAGTAGGGAAGAAAAGCACACACCTATTTCATGACATTTTGGCTCCATGAAGTAAAATGAACCAGAAAAGTACTAATCACAAATGTTCGTCATGCCTTATTCATAAATACTAGCTACCCCAGCATTCACTGATTCCAAAATAAAAATCTCATCTTTGAAGTCAAGAAAGTGTTTTATTATCAATATATGCTTATTTATTTAGAAAAGATTTTGCCTCTTTTAATGGTAATTAGATAACCGTGTTCTTTACATTGACAGTATCTTGGATATGATAACATAAGGAATGACAATTTCCTTCTCAAATGTACTATCACTATTAAAATGTTATTAAATATATTAAAAGTTCATATTTTCTCCTCTTCCTAATGTGGTAACTGTAGCTTTGGAGCTTCGTTTTCTTCCCACCCGGATACACCACATTCTTCTATTGTTCTTCACTAACATTTGCGCCACAGTCCACCAGAGCAATGATGCCTCTCCTGCTCACCGTTGACATAATTGCCTACACAAGTAAATCTGAATCCTTTCTTATGAAACGCAAGCTCTGATTCTCTCTAGTTTTATCTCTTGGTCCCAGTCAAGCTGAATCTCTTTCATTTGCATTTTGTCACAGCTCGTGTTATTTCACAACCCCGTGTCTTTGGCCACCTTGACTTATCTCCAGAATATATCACAACTGTCTGTGGGGGAACCAGGGATCCCTCTGGCAACAAACAACAGGAAAGCTGCTGCCCATTGCTTAACCAAGCAGAGAAGTCCATAGGTTGGTATTCCAAGGTTGATAGGTTGATGCAATTCCTCACCCGTGCTGGGAAGGAGCTAGGCCTTCTCTGTCTTTTGCACCTGCGTAGCAAGCAGAACTTTGACCTCATGCTGTTGCTCGAACTTTTCAAGACAGTCACTGAACTTCAAGGAGACATCGACCTGCCATGGAGGAAGAATAAGGAAAGCCAGTGTGCATGCTGCGATTCTTGTTCTGTGTGTTTAGAAAGCCTGAAGTCCCTGTCCAAAAGCCCCACCCAGCAGTTTTCTGCTTGATCCTTGTGCTGGCTAGTTTTATGACAACAAGACACATACTGGAGTCATTTGGGAAGAGGGACTTTCATTAGAGAGAATCCCTCCATAAATTGGCTATAGTCAAGCCTTTGGGACGTTTTCTTAGTAATTGTTGTGGAAGTGCTCATGCATTGTGGGAAGCAGTTCTGGGTCCTATAAGAAAGCAGGCTGAGCAAGTCACGAGTAAGCAAGCTAGTAAGCAGCACCCCTCCATGGCCTCTGCTTCAATTCCTGCCTCTAGATCCCTGCCTAGAGTTCCCTACCTGATGTTTCTGGATGATGAACCAAGCTACAAGATGAAATAAATTCTTCCCTCCCCAAGTTGCTTTTGGTCATGGTGCTTTATCACAGTAATAGAGACCATAAAGCAAACCACACTGGACAGACTATATCACACAGTCACTACCAGTTTGAAAATAGCCAGAGAAAATATTGTTCTTTGAACAATGTCTCCTAGGACTCTGGGGCATTGGGAAACAACTGGGAAAATGTCTTTCCATCATGTATCATATCAAAAGTTATATCTTAGAAATATATGTAAAACACACACACATATATACATTTCCATTTCATCATCACATACATATTTAACAAGCATCTCATACACAACACATAACATTGACTGTTGCATAACAATATCACAAATCCTTCATTGTATGCAATTATATCCCACATTTGTTTTTGAGCTAATATTTGTACACCTAGTAATTTAACTTACAGACTACTCCTCAAAGAAAGGATTCTTACTGAAGTCATAAATAGAATAACAAGAAGTGATTATTGACAAGTGACTTATTAATTATAATATATAATGTAACTAGTCAACAATAGTGTATACTCTTTTAAAATTGATATTTTTGTTACATAGGATACTATTTTCAAAACATATTTAAGCAAAAACAGAGCCACCTGGACAGCAAAATATTTACTTGAAAATAAAAATCAATTTAAAGTTTCCCATGGAATCTAAAGGGATCCTATATAAATAGCTTTGTACATACTAGCTTTGTACACAGCTAGCTTTGTTCTTTGGAAATAGGACCCACACTTCTAACTTCATATTATACAGATGCAGTCATGTAGACAGATCTGCACTGGAATAAAGAGAACCAAACCTTTCACTGGAATACAATAAAGTTCAATATATACCCTTCTGTTATTGTCAAATGAGATTTAACAAAGAACCAAGACTACTAAATAGGGACAGACTTCTTAACAATAAATATTTGGGAAAAACAAGTATTTGTACTCAGAGAAATAGAGGCAGGCCTTCATGTTATATCAAATTTAAAATTAAATTAAAAAGCTGAATCTATAAAATGAGACCTAAATCTATAGAACTTGTAGAAGAAAGTAGCAGAAAAGCCCACAGTGTTGGTGTTGGCAATGACTCGTAGTGTGTGAATGAAAAGCCCAGGTGATAAAGGCAGACATGGACAAATGGGATGATGTCAAATGCAGACACTGTATTACTCACATTTCTATTGCTGTGATAAAATACCATGACCAAAGGCAACTTACGACAGAGTTCATTTGGGCTAGGGTTTCCAAGACAGAGGGTCCATAATGGCAGAAAGGTATGGCGACAGGGGCCAGGGCTGGAGCGGAGAGAACAGGATCAACTACAAGAATAAAGCAGAGAATGAACTGGGTGTTGGGTGAGGTTCTAAACTCTGAAAGCCCACCCCCAGTGACGCACTTTCTCCGGCAAGGCCACACCTCGTAAAGATTCTAAAACAACCCACAAACAGCACCATCAACTAAACCAATTGCTCAGATACCAGAGCCTATGCAGGGATCCTTCTTCTCCTAACCACCACAGACGTAAAATAAAAAAAGCAGTCTGGAATGTGAAAAAAATACTTGTGAATCATATATCTAACAAGAGACAGATATACGTAATATGTAAGGAATTCCTTTGAGTGTACAACCAAAAAATCAGCCTGAGTTTATAAATTGACAAGTGTCTTGGACAGACATTTCTCCAGGGACAGGGTCCAAGTAACTAGTAAGCATGTGAATCGAGGTTTTAATATCACTACTCAGCACGGAAATGCAAACATAACCACAGTGAGAGATCGCTTCGGATCTGGTGACAGTGTTTAAAAATGACACAGGAAATAAAAAATATGGACGAAAATGTAGAGAAATTGTGTCTCTTGGGCACTATTTGTAGGGCTGTATAAATCAGTTATTGAGAAGAATATGAAGTTTCCACAAAAAAGTTAGAAGGAATACCATGCTTCAGCACACCTACTACGTGGAGGTAGACTGCCCTTCCTCAGCGTCTGTGAGAGCTTGGTCTTAGGGCATTGTCAGACATCGAAATCCGTGGATGGTTGAGTCCTTTATATAAAATGTTGTAGTGTTTGTATGTATTCTATGTTCACTGTCCTATATACTAAAAATTGCCATTAGATTATTTATGATGCCTGATATCAGAAGTCACAGAAGCAGAAGGCAGATGGTGTTACTAGAAGTTATGGAGAAGGGAAGTAAATTAATGTTGATTAATGAATATAAAGTTTCAAGTTGAAGTAACCAGCCCTCTAGCTGCAGTGTCTGCAGTGCAACTTCCAGACAGCAAGTGGTTTCAGATAAGAGCCCAGCCTCAGAGGCAGAGCACCTCCTGACATGCGCAGATCACCTCTCCCCTCATCCGCTATCTACTCCCTAACCCCACCCACTCTTTCATTATGGCGGACTGTTGTGTCTGGACCTGCCCACAGCCGATATGTATCTCTCCACTGTATGTTGACCTTGGCCAAGCTGCCTGAAATATTTTCAACAGAGGATTTGACTTGGGGTTGGTAAAGCTGGATGTGGGGAAAAAAAGTTACAGTCATGGAGTGGCGTGGAATTTTCAACGAGTTCACCTAATACAGATGCTAGTAAAGTTACTGGAACCGTGGAGAGCAAATACAAATGGTCTGAGCATGGTCAAACATTCACAGAAAAATGGAACACCGATAACACTCACGGAGCACAGGGTACAATGTAAGACCAGACTTGTCAAGGTTTGAGACTAACCTTTGATACGGCTTTTCCACCCATCACAGAAAAAAAAGTGGGTTTAAAAAATCAAGTCTGCTTGCAAGAGGGGATGTGCAAACCTCGGCTGTGAAGTTGACTTTGATTTTGCTGGACCTGCAATCTGTGTTTAGCTGTCTGTTAGAGGGCTGGCTTGCTGGGTACCAGTTGACCTTTGACAGTGCCAAGTCAAAGCTGACGCTGACGAGAAGTGACTTTGCAGTAAGCTTCAGGACTAGGGACTTCCAGTTACTTGCTAATGTCAACAATGGGACAGAATTTGGGGAGTCAATTTATCCTAAAGGATGTGAAGATTTTGACACTCCAGTAAGCATCGGGTACCAACTGCACTCTTTTTGGCATCGCTGCTGAAACCTGGTTGGCTCCTCCTCCTTCCATTGCTGTGAAAGTCAGTAACTCTGGTTTAATTGGAGTGGACTCTACTCGGACTCTGAGGCCTGGTGGGAAACTTACACTGTCTGCTCTGGTAGGCAGGGAGAGCTTTAATACGAGAGGCCACACACTTGGCCTTGCCTTGGAATTGGATACTTAATCCAGTTGAAAGAACTTCTGAGAACAGCTATCATAATATTTGGCCTTAATTTATTTCCATGTGTCCAGCAGACTCCCTCACCCCTACCCCTACCCCTACCCCAAGAAGGTTATCAAAGATTGATTAAACATGAACTGTATTTTAAATATTTAGACAGTCACCTGTTGACTAGTTTCTAAAGTTGGATGGCCTATCTAATTATCAATGCTATCATCATGAAGCAACCTCAGTATATTTAAATGTATTTAACTCTTAAATGTGCTACTCATCAATAATGAAATGGATGTTTATAAAAGTCATGGGGAAAACCATGGAAATAAAAGAATTAAATCTGTTTAACAATGATGTAAATATATGTAACACCACTGAATTCCTTTATCTATGTGAATAGAAAAAAGAGAGAGAATCTGTATGAACAATAGACAGGTGATATTTAGAGACAGGTAGCACTTGCAGCAGCTCATATCTTATGGTCTTCATATAATTTTCTGTACATTAGCTTAAGTGTGACTTAGTTTTGTAATCTAATAAATATTTGAAAACTAAAAATGTTTGAGTTCCTCTTGTCTCTTCTTGATTCCTAGTAGAGTTAGCCAGATACTCCCTAATGTTTTTTTGCAACCTTGGCATAGATGAAAATGAATAGCATATTCTATAAAGAGAAAGGGAGATGAGAAGAAGGGGCTAAGGGCAGGAGCTTAGTGTGCCTGCAGTGGCCTCCTGATTGTGCCCAGTACTTAGTGTGCCCACACTAGCTTCCTGACAGCGCCCCAGAGCTTACCGTACCCACAGTGGCTTCCTGACAGTGCCTCAGAACTGCCATTCATAGATATTGTTTTTACTCCAGAGCCTACCGCTCTACTTGTAGTGGTATGTTTTCCCAAATGACTTATTCTGATCTTTCAAATGTCTGATACCTTTGTCCAGCATGACATGTGGATGACTGGGAATGACTGTGTAAATGGACAGAGTAAATTAGCTCCACCTTGGAGCAGAAGTCAAAACGTCCATGCAGAAGGGTTTCAAGAATCTACCAGTTGATAGACACAGTATAAGGCTACGGTGTGTTCCATGTTGGAGACATGATGGTGGAGGGTGCTGGTACTGATGGGGAACCCCATTTGAAGCACCGGGCACTTTAACAGCCACCATTCCTTTGAATCAGGCTTTATGTGGGAGCTCCACAGTATTCCCTTGAGGGGTCTGAGTTGCTGTGTGGGGTGAATCCATGCTTGGAAGTCAGATGGCTACTCATAAATTTACACATTCCTCTGCAAAAAGTGAGATGCCTGTACCAGGACTACCACTCAGTTCAAAAAGTAGGAGCAATAGAGGAACCAGAAAAGAGACTTGAATATCCTTCTCGGAATGTCCTGTCCCATGGGGCTGCTCCATAGGCTACAGTCTCTCTTAAATATCAAATCTAAAGTTGTTACTGCCCCAAAATAACACCACAGGAGAACATCATAGTTTACATAACAATTAAACAAAATATAGTAAGCACTCAAGTAGTCCAAACTCAAAGCATTCATGAAGTAAAATAATAATCCCCATCTTTGAAAATGGGACCGGCGGAATATTAGGAATGAGTGATTGTGTCAAGTAGCATCTCGACACTACTTACTTACACTAAAAGCCCAGCCTCCCTCGACACTGTGCGTTTTCCTAACTCTTATACCAACCGCACCATTATAACTTTCATGTATGTTAGTAAGAAACGAACTGATAAAATACAAACATGAAAAAAAGATATCTCTATCTTTATATAAAAACGAAGTCAAAAGTCTCAGAAAGACTCAACAGAAAAGTTGCCCTGAAAATACTACTGGTGTCAGGGCCAGTGAGATCAGTGAATGTCTCAGAGAGTCAAGGCAGGGCCAGTGAGATCAGTGAACGGCTCAGAGAGTAAAACTTCCACTGCACCTGATCCCGGCACCCACGTGAACCGACTGCTGCAACTTGTTCCTTACATGTGCACTGGCATATCACATGCACACATACACACATGTGTACACACACACACACACACACACACACACACACACACACATACACACACACACGCACATACACACACACACGCACAGAGTGAAGATGTCATTTAAAATGTTGAAGCCATTCTACAATGTATACACATTTTTGAGTGATGTTTTATGCATGTGTGTGTGTACACATAATGTCAGTTAACATATTTTCAGTTAAAATAAATAAAGGTGGTCTGGAGAGATGGCTTAGTAGTTAGTGTTGCATAAATTTAAGCATACTGAATGCATCCAAATGCATTGCATTTCTTCTCATTGTTATGTTTTCAGTGTTTCATATTTGCCTGATGTAAACGTCCAAAGCTGTCAGTGCTGTCATATTGACACAATCCTGGTAACATTGGTAGCACACTCTGGCATCATCCTGTAGCAGCATCCTTTAGAAGTATCCTTCAGCAGCATCCATCAGCAGCATCCTTCAGCAGCATCCATCAGCAGCATCCTTCAGCAGCATCCTTCAGCAGCATCCGTTAGCAGCATCCGTCAGCAGCATCCTTCAGCAGCATCCTGTAGCAGCATCCTTTAGAAGTATCCTTCAGCAGCATCCTGTAGCAGCATCCTTTAGAAGTATCCTTCAGCAGCATCCTGTAGCAGCATCCTTCAGCAGCATCTGTCAGCAGCATCCTTCAGCAGCATCGTGTAGCAGCATCCTTCAGCAGCATTTGTCAGCAGCATCCTTCAGCAGCATCCTTCAGCAGCATCCTTCAGCAGCATCCATCAGCAGCATCGTGTAGCAGCATCCTTCAGCAGCATCCGTCAACAGCATCCTTCAGCAGCATCCTTCAGCAGCATCCTTCAGCAGCATCCGTTAGCAGCATCTGTCAGCAGCATCCTTCAGCAGCATCCTTCAGCAGCATCTGTCAGCAGCATCCGTCAGCAGCATCCTTCAGCAGCATCCTTCAGCAGCATCCGTCAACAGCATCCTTCAGCAACATCTGTCAGCAGCATCTGTCAGCAGCATCCTTCAGCAGCATCCTGTAACAGCATCCTTCAGCAGCATCCTGTAACAGCATCCTTCAGCAGCATCCTTCAGCAGCATCCTGTAACAGCATCCTTCAGCAGCATCCTGTAACAGCATCCTTCAGCAGCATCCTGTAGCAGCATCCTTTCAGAGTACCCATTAGCAGCATCCGTCAGCAGCATCCATCAGCAGCGTCCTGTAGCAGCATCCGTCAGCAGCATCCTTCAGCAGCATCTGTCAGCAGCATCCGTCAGCAGCATCCTTCAGCAGCATCCTGTAGCAGCATCCTTTCAGAGTACCCATTAGCAGCATCCTTCAGAAGCTTTCTTTTGCATCATCCTTTGGCAGTTCCCTTTATCAAAGTCCTTCAGCAACATCCTTTTTATTTGGTAGAGTGTGAGGTCCATTTTGCAGTTCTTTAAAAAAAAAAAAAAAAAAAGATGCCATTGAATTACACCTAGAAGAAATAGTTATGTATTTTAAATATCTCTGAAGAGCCTTCATTCCATTCTTCATAAACAAACCAACAAAAAAACCTCAAGGTCTAGAAAATGTCACTGTATTGAGCACATGCTTTATGGAAGAAAAATGCAACACCGGGCTACATGAGGGAGTTTAATAAGCTGTGATAAAGTTATAGGATATGCCAACAAGAAATATTTAAATTATTTTCCCATAGGAAAATTAACATTTTTGCTCTGTAACAAAAATTAAAATGCATTAATCTTGAGAAAAGATATTATAAGGCTTAACCAACTAATTGAATTATTACAGTCAAAATATTCAGAGTATGATACATGACATATGCCTCATGTTCCTTCACTTTATAAATAACTTGTAATTTGCTTCCAAATGGCATCATGTTATTTCAGGTTTAATGAGCATACTTAATTATAACTTTCCTTGAAAATACATGAATTATATGGATTATTCCATTTATTATTGACAGCCTCATCTTAACACATCCTTTTTCTCCTCTTCCTTTCCCCCTCCTTCTCCCTGTTCCACTAAACACACCCCAGCCCTTCCTAGTCTTCAAACCTCACTCCTGTGTTGGGCTCCCTGTTAAACACACTCCTGACACCATGAACATTAGAAGAGATGCTGTGAACAAACCGTGTGCATGCAACTGAGCCATGAAACATCCGTGTCCGTGGATGCACACATGTACACATGCACTTTGTTCTTGTTTGACAAAAGAAAATTAACCCCCAAAGATGTCTGTCGCATTGTTTCATATTCAGAAACAAATGGAAGACATTACAGATAAAAATTTCAGCACAAACACTGAAAAGAGACAGGATTATATTTTTACAGGTTGGCATGCAGAAAGACCTCCTAATCAGAAATTAAAACTTCTAAGCCAGTGGTCCTTAACCTTCTTAATGCTACGACTCTTTAATACAGTTTCTTATGTTGTGGTGACTCCCAACCAAAAACATTTTTGTTGCTAGTTCATAACTGAATTTTTGCTGCTGTTATGAATTGTAATGTAAATATATGATACACAGGATATCTGGCATGTGACCCCAAAGGGGTTGTGACCCATAGGCTAAGAACCACTGTCCTAAGACAAGGTAAGCCATGAGTGACAGATGTCACATCCAGAAGGGACGATGATGCCAAGCAGCTCAGAGACTACAGACTTCAAAAGTGAAGAGTCTGGGCTGTGTCCCCTCCATAAACTGGTGACATTTTAGAAGTTGACTTGTGAGAACATGGTCTTGTCTTTCATACTGCTGGCAAGAGATTATATTTCTGAATAGATGACATGAAAGTGTGTTTACGATCTTTTAGAAGACTGTACTTTTAGAAAACATAGACACATCAATTAAAAGGTGTCTGCAGGGACTGCAGAGATGGCTCCATGGGTTAAGAGCATTGCAGTCTTCCAAGGGGCCTAAGTTTGGTTTCCAGCTCCTGTGAAACAACTCACAGCCATATGAAACTCCAGTTCCAGGGGATCTGATACCCTCCCTTGATCTCTGCAGGTACTAGGGACACATGGGGTGCAGAGAGATACATGCAGGCTCAACATGTATCCACATAAACAATACTAAAACAAGTAAGTCTAAAAGAAAACAAAAACACATCTGTAAGACTTCAAAGATGCACACAGTGTGTGGAGACTGAGGTGGAATTTTATTGGTTGTAGTAAATTGGTTCAGTCTAGGCACTAATTCCTCCATATCTCAATGTAGGGTCTGCCACCATGGGCCTACCACTGTGGGTGTCTGTTGTCTTCAGAAACCTAAGGGAACAAAGAATTTAAATGAGAAGACAAAACATGTTAAATGTCTGGTAACTTGGGGAGTCTCTGGCAAGGACATTGTTAGAATAGAGATGCCTGGGAGTCAGTGTGCTTTTATCTCCACTGCTGAGTTTTCACTGAAAGTTAGGGGAGGTGATGAGATTGCAGTAACAAGATATAGTTCGTCCCAAGAGCCTCACTGTGCACATGCGCTGTTCCTCATTTCTGTGGTTAGTCCTGAGAGCCTCACTGCGGACATACACTGCCCCTCACTAACAAGATGTGGTTAGTCCCGAAAGCCTCACTGTGCACACATGCACTGCCCCTCATTCCTGTAGTTAGCCCGAGAGCCTCACTATGCACATGCGCTGTTCCTCATTTCTGTAGTTAGTCCCGAGAGCCTCACTGTGGATATGCGCTGCCCCTCATTCCTGGCTCCAGGCCTGAAGCTCTTGGTGAGTGGGCCTATGTTGACAACTTATCTTTCTCATTTTGAAGGTAGTTAATGTGTAAACAGCTGAAATGTCCTCATCATCACGAGGGACAGAAGATGTGTTTTCCACGTTCTCTTGACTTGGGCAACGTGAGCTAACGCATACCAAGCACAATCCTAGAACTTTCTATTTTCTGTAAGTACTTTTGCAATGTGAGGGGGAAGTGTTTTCTTCTTTCTGATTTTGATTAAGGCCTATCTGTCTCCTAATCTTTTTTCTCAACTCCCAAATATTCCGCCCATATTCTCATTGCTGTGTGTGCCTTCTGTTCTGCACCCGCACTGTCTGTTCCAGGAACGCCTTTATTTTCTTACTTTCAGTTACCCTACCTCGTGTTTCTAACTGTAAACACTTGCCAAGTTCTTCAAAGCTGGATAAACCCCTCCACGTCATGTGCTCCCTTTCCATGAGGGGTGGTCTATTCAGATAAGGAAACTCATATTTTTTTTTCCTGAAAGTATTTTTGGACACGGTTCCTTTGGCAAAACCCACAGAAGATATAAATAATCTCTTTTCAACCATCAATTGATGTAAAATATAAAGATTAATTTTCTCTAGTGTGAAAAGGTTTACAGGTTAAAGGTCACACTGCAGCATCTGGTCCATGCTGATCCCATGAAGCTAATAGCACAGATGTCAGACTTGCTGGCAGGACAGCTGAGGCCAGGGGCAGACAGCTCAGCTGGCCAGGACCACATGGTTCAGTCAGAACTGAGGCTCTGGTGACCCAGCAAGGACTGCCCCAACCATTTATCAACTGTTTCTTCTCAAATTCCCCCATCCCAAGTGAAATAGGTTTGAAAAAACTTTTCCTCCTTACGAATATGTGGGAAATGGGATATGTGAGGAGAGAATGTCCCTCCACCAGGGGTCATTAATTAATCACTCCATAATCATCATCGTCATCGTCGTCATCATCATCACCGCCACCACCACCATCATCATCCTTTCCACTCATGCACACAGTGTGTGCAGATCAATTCCAACCTTCCTTTTTTCTTTTCCAGTTTCCCAGGCTCAACCAATCATGATTATACTTCCAACTGACTTGTATTACTTTCCACCCATGAAACAAAAGCTGAAGAAATTGCCTTTCTGTGTCTGGCTTATTTCACTTAACACAGTGTTCTGCAGTTCCTTCATTTATTGCAAATGGCAGAATGTAACTGAATAATGCTCTGTCAGGCTACACATCTTAACACATCTGCTCATTATGTCCTCAGAGTCTCCCCCTGCAATGATTCCTCCACACGTGCTTTAAATTCTTATCTGTGACTGTGGTAACATCCTGCAGGAGCAACTTAAAGGCTCAAGGTTTAGGGTAGTACATCACTGTGGGGATGTCAAAGCCACAGGACCATGAAGCACATGGACACATCACACCCACAGTTAAAACAGACTGTGAGTGTGAACTAAGCATGCAGGCCAGTGTTCAGGTTACTTCCTGCATTTTCACACTGTGTAAGGAATGGTGTTACCCAAGACAGGTGGGCCTCCCAACATCAGAACCTCAGCTACAGTAGCCAAGACATCCACAGGGATGTGCAGAGGCCCGTCTCTAGGTTAGTCTAGATTCTGCCAAGTTGACAACTCACTATAGACATCATGGCAGTTCAGCCTTTCCCCTTATGTTGACTGCCCCCTTACATTGGCTGCTCCTCCCCCTTACATTGGCTGCTCCTCCCCCTCACATTGGCTGCTCCTCCCCCTTACATTGGCTGCTCCCCCTCACATTGGCTGCTCCCACTCAGTGTTTAGACGGAATATTTTATTTACATGTGTTCTAGACTCTCTTGTTCTTTAGAAAATTTCCTTTCATTCTGCATCTCTGACAGATACACACTCCCATTTTCTCTTTTTCAGATCAACTACAAAATTCTCTCCTGTTTTTCATGTTCCCTTGTGCCCGGTCAAAGCTTCTGTTCCCCACAGACACCAAGACAGATGGATGTCAGTGCTTGGATTCCTCATCTAGACGAATAGGTGCTGTTCTATAATTTAATTTCACAGTGGCATCGGACACAAACAGCCAGAAATTTGGCACTGATAACCTTCACTGTTCATTTTCACAATTTATGATGAGGGACGAAGTAAATTTTATTAACTTTTATCCATCATGCTTAAGAGATCGTCCCTGAAAACGGCTCGCTTTTAGCCTGTAAAAAATAACTAAAATTCTGTTACAGTATGAGCCAAGATGTTTATAAAATAAGTCTTCTGTATTTTTTCATTTTTAATGCTGTTTTACTGATGTCTCGGTATGAGTTCACAATCACGCTGATCTAATGAAATGGCCTTCATGTTAGAATGGTTCTTTTCTTGGGGCTCAGAGACGCCCTCACTCTCCTGAGCTTCCTCCACCCTGACTTCTGCTCTATCTGACTGCCTCTTCCTAGCACTTAACAGACGTTCCTCATGCCCTTGCCTTGAGCAGTTGGCTTTTTTCATCAGCATCTTCTGAGTATCACCATTCTTTCCCACAACCTGTGCAAGCAGGTGAATCTAGGGACCTCACATTTCAGACAACTTAACTTTAACCTACAAGAAATCGTGCATGTGTCCAATATTCTGTCCACAAAGAAACAACATAATTCCAATTTCGAGTTATGACCCAGGACAAGGATAGCTGAACGTGGCCATGACTCACAGAAGTAATGGCACACAAAGTTAGGATGCAGACTTCACTCCTAGAACAAACAGACCGAGAACAGCATACTCGAGAGCTCACAAGCACTTTCCAAAACAATGCGTTCTCTCACCCTAGCCCTCGGTCCTTGCCTCTGCTCCTGCTTGTCTGTCTCTCCTCTTTCTCGGTTAAAGGCAGCACAGTTCACTTACTGACCAGCTGGGAAATTAAAACAAACACGTTTTTCTTCCTATAGTCTTCTCTCTTCAAGCTCCTTCCAATCCCACGTGAATGTCTGGGTACCACCGACCGCCATCCACTCATTCTCCCGCCTTCTGGATTATTGCCTTTGTCACCCCTCCATATTTCAGTAAGATTGATCTCTTCAAGGATCAAATATGAGCTTTAATATTGCCAAAGATCTTCTCTGATTTAAAGCCAACAATTCCTTTTACCGCCCTCCTAAGTAGTTAGGCATTTCCATCAGGACAAAGAAATTTCATTTCATTAAGATCATCGTACCACTCTTGAATACGTATGCCATTCTAAAGCTTAGAATGCTCCTCGCCCATCTCCTTCCTCTGGCTAACCACCACTCAGAATTCCAAGCTTACGTTAGATTTCTGCTTCCCTCCACATTGTTTCCAGGAGCCCACATACAGACTGTACGTCCCTCGCATGCGCCCTTGCGGAGACTTCAACTTCTCCGATGATAATGGTTGGCTACTGTACTCACCTCGCATGTACATTCTGTCCTATCCCCTGCCACATACTCTTAGAACATTTATGGATTCTTACTTCTGCTTATCTGACATTCTATTGCTAGGTTCTAGCCGAGGAGGATCAATAAATGGTTAGAAATAACCAAGAAGCTGCAAGAACGACCGGATGGATGCATGAATCAATGAGATTGCCTCCAGGACCTAGAGACTAGAGAGGGGAGTGTAGACCAGCGTGTTTGTAGAGTGGATGGCGAAGGCAGCTGGGATCTTTGTTAGGCACAGTAGAACAGGGTTATCTGACACTCGGTACTTTTCACCTTCTTAAAACAGAAATGAGTGTATGTGAAGGTTAAGGTCAATGTTACGTTATACTGGGATTTAGAAATTCACTGTTTAGGCTAGACTGGCTGGCCAGCAAGCCCAGGGCCCTCCTGTCTCCTGACCTCCAGCACCTGGATTACAGCTAAGATTAGGAAACTTAAGAAACAATCATTTTTCCTGGCCCTGACACTTCACTTTCAATCTAATGTATAATAATCTCTCTAAAGTCAATACCTACTTCCTAGTTTGGCTCAAAATTCTTTCCATGGAAGGGTGCTGAATATGGACCTCACGTTAAAGGCAGACAGGCCTCGTGTGGCCCAGAACTTGCTGGCACACTCGCTTGGAGTGAACTATTCAAGCCTCCCCAGTGCAGCTAAGCTTCAGCCTCCTTGCCAACAATCGAGACAGGAGCCCAGAGCATCAATAAGAGGCTGTGGGGGAGGAGAAGCCGATTATCAACCTTATTGTACAAAAGAGAAAAAGTGAGCAGTAACTGGAAAGAGCTTAATCCTTCTGGGAATTCTGGCTAACCGGTCAGGAATTAACCTTGGCAGTAATTAGGCCATCAATGACTCTTTCAGAGAATGTTCAAAAACTTCAGCTTTGTTTAGAGAACTTGTGTGGGTGGAACCAGCTGTTTGCACAACGAACAGCATAAAGCCTAGCTGCTCCTCAGCACAGTCAGGACCAGATCTCTGGCGGGGAGCAGGGCACAAGGCAGCCAGGTCTCCAGTCCTCTCTGCAGTATGGGGAAGCCCAGGCTCCCATGCTTGGCCCTGCTGCTGCTGCTGCTGCCGCTGCTGCTGCCCACAGATGCCTCAGCACCACAAAAACCGTGAGTCCACCGAACGCAGAGAAGCTTCTGTTTACTCGTTCCTTTCCTATAAAACCATGACCTTCTTTCTCATCTCCGAGGTTCCTTACAGCTCTGAGATTTTTTTTCAAAACGTCCTCACTCATTCTTCCTCCTCAATTCAGTTTTAATCATTTCTCTTTAGCTCTCTGGATTTCGGAATATCCAAACTCCCCCGTGACACGCAGGGCCTTTCTGCGTACTCGTGTCTTCAGAACCTTGTGTGGCTCTGTTGAGATTCTGTCCTTGCTGCCTCCTTTACATTCCTCAGTCCGTTTGATAAAATAAAGACACGCCTCTCCAGAGTAGTGCTGTGTGTGTGTGTGTGTGTGTGTGTGTGTGTGTGTGTGTGTGTGTGTGTGTGTGTGAAAAATCCCTTAGGAATGATTTCAAAAGTTGATGTTGATGCTGCTGAAAATGTAAACGACTTTTGTTACTGAGAAAAACTATTATGCAAATCAGCTAGCGATGAATTCTGTGCTTCAAAGAAACGAACCAAGGAGAGTAGACAGACAGACAGCTAGAACAATACTTGGGAGCACTGTCTCTGGGTGATTTAGAGAAGGTCATACAAGAGGATGTACAAGAAACGGTGACAAAGGTTACTTGTTTTAATGAGGAATATCAGGCTAAGGGTCAGCCATGTTCACGGTGGAAGAGGAGCACACACAATTCTCAGTAGAGATGTGCTTTGAAAGTAACTTAATTTTACATCTAATATGTATGAATCATGAATATATTTTAGTAAGTTATATACTAGAACTTCTGAAAATAATCCAATCATAAGAAAACATTTAACACTTACAAATTTATGGTCATGCATATAAAAGAAGAATCACTGTTAAATTTATATACCCACAGGTAATATTTCATGAATAATAAATAATAAAATAATTAAAAAATGAGAACTGTTCATGAGATATTCTGAAGCATAAGGAAATCATAATATAAACTTCTGGATAGTAAGTCCACAGAAAGTAGAATTTTCAAGCATTACAAAAAGAACCTATACATTGTATATATTATTTTGTTGTTGTTTGTTTGTTTGTTTTAAGGTTGTTTGCTTGTTTGTTTGTTTGTTTGTTTGTTTTGAGACAGGGTTTTGTTAAGTATGCCTGACAGTATCAAATTTGTGGAAATACCCCTGTCTCAGCCTCCCAAGTCGTGAGTCACGGCTCTCAATATCTATTGTTAAGTAGGGGATACTACTTATAGTATTTAAAATTCTATGGGCAAGTTGAAATCTAACTTAAGAGAAATTAAGCCTTAGTTTAGGGTTTCAAAAGAGTTTACTGTTTAAAATCGTAATAAAAATAGAAGTTAACTTGAGAGTACGTAAGAACTGTGTGGCATTTGAAAACATTTTTGAAAGCTGCTGTTTGGGGTGTCGGTGTTTAGTTATACATGATTGATAAACTGCCCTGTTCCTGAGTTACCAGAGGATGGATTATGTTTGAATGGAGCTTTTCTCAACATTTGGAAAGGCAAACCCATAGGATGAATCCAGGTTGGATAACTCACAAAGACTTAGTTACCTGCAATGGTAACTGAGACCCTCTACTAATGACTCTCTTTTTTGTGAGGCTCAGCTTCCTTATTTGTAAAATAGAAGCAAGTTATTGATGTGGAAGTCCCCCCCCCAACTACAATGGCCTGAGGAGGGAGGGGATTCTTAGGCCATCCACAGCTGTGTCTGCCTTCTCTTATTGGATAACTAAGAATGATGATGGTGGCACCGTGATGGGACATAGCAACGACCCCCTTCCCGCTCCTTTAACTGTCTTCCTCCATCCTCAGAATCTACATGGTGATGGTCCCCTCCCTGCTCCATGCAGGCACCCCTGAGAAGGGCTGCCTCCTGTTCAGCCACCTAAACGAGACGGTGACTGTGAGAGTTTCCATGGAGTCTGTCCGTGGAAACCAAAGCCTCTTCACTAACCTTGTGGTTGACAAGGATTTGTTCCACTGTGCTGCCTTCACCGTGAGTCAAGGGTGGGAGTGGGAGGTTGGAGGTGGTAGGGGTGTCCATAAAAAATGTAACAATGGCAGCCAAGTGTAGGAATTAAGGATCAACTCACCTGTTTCCAACTACATATTATAAGCATATTGAGAATAAATCCAATGACCAAAGAAAAATTCCATTTGTCAAAACAACAACAAAAAGCAGCATGCAGTAGAAAAGGGGAGAAATGTGACCTTTAAAATTCCTCTTTAAAGTTCATAAAGAAAACGGGTTCAAGGTTAATCATGAGCCACCAATGGTGATAGGCAGGTATACCTCATACTCTTTTAAGAGTAAAAATTGTAGAAATCACCCCGAGCAGGACTCCAATATACCTTTATAGTTGGATGCATGGGGAATACTTACAATCTAGTACTACCAAAATGCTTTCTTCTTCCATAGTGTTAAGACCCTGTAGACCTGCTGCCACAGTGTCCTGTTAGTGTATAATCACCTGGTCAAATACAGTGTGTAACTGAGTCAAGACTGCACTGTGGTTTCTATACAAATCAAGATGAGATTTTCAGTCACAGCTCTTCTTATTAGTGTATTTCCTCACCTTATACTTGGGTCTTCCGATTTGTAAAATATAAGAGTCCTTGTCTTTGCCAATTTCCAGGAAGAGAATGAAGGGGTGAAATCAAGAAAAAGAATGAGATCTCCATAGAGATGTAGAACAGAGAGAGGAGAAAGAGGCTGGAGAGACTCTCTGGGTTTTCAGGCTCTCTTCTGTAATTTAGGTCCCACAGTCTTCATCCAATGAGGTGATGTTTCTCACTGTCCAAGTAAAAGGACCAACTCATGAGTTCAGGAGGCGGAGCGCGGTGCTTGTTAAGAATAGAGAGAGCCTGGTCTTTGCTCAGACCGACAAGCCCATCTACAAACCAGGACAGACAGGTATGTTGAAGTTCACAATCAGGATAGCATCAAAAAGGAAACTCCTCTCTCCCTACCTGTCCCTCACAGTCCCTGTGATCCTGATTCCTTAATAGTTTTTATTGCACACTAACAGGACTGGTCAAGGGCTAGGGCTCATCAAACATTATTTCTATTTCAGTGAGATGTCGTGTTGTCTCACTGGACGAAAATTTCCACCCCCTTAATGAATTGGTAAGTCTCCTATTATTTACATAAAATTATTGTTATTTAAGTAAACTAGCTGGGACCCTGTTTGGATGGTAGAGGGAGGTGGAGTTGGAGAGTGGAGGAGTGATTTCTCACATTGCAATAGTCCAGGGTCTTCATTTGAAACATTCTCCAGGTCGAACAGTAAGGAGCATGTTCTGTCGTGAGCTGGCACTCAGTTGCTTGTCATACATTTAAACTTACTCTCTGGTTTCTAACTAGGAAAAGTAAGAAAATAAACAGTGGATAGCTGTCTGAGAATCTAAGTTTGTTATTTCTTAGAGATGTGACTGCTGCCATGAAAGAAGTTGGGGGTGCTCAGTTTATTCCTTTGTGAGGATTCAGGAATCTTCCTGCCACCATGTGGGTGACAAGTCAACTCTCCATTCTCACCTGAGTTTTCCACCACATCTTCCCATCTTACAAAGACTCAGTTCTCTTAATTCCGAAGGCAAGAGGAAGTACTGTGACCTTGGCTTCTTTGTCTCTCACTCACACATGGACTCACACAAAATCATGTTGGCTTGGAAAATTACCATTTTTTAACACCTGAATTGATACTCCTTACCCAACATGTGTAAACAAGACCATGGAAGTACACTTGATATTTGCCTCTCAGCTTCTAATCACACTCTACCTGAAATCAAATGTGATATTCACCACTCTGTCAGGTTAACATGAATGTGTGATATTAAGTGAGACACAAACATGTACACACACACACATGCGCACGCGTGCGCGTGCGCGCGCGCGCACACACACACACACACATCAAACCCTAGACATTATGCCAAACATATCATATAAATATTTTTTTTCTTTTTTGTCCATCCTTTTAGAATGAGGACACACAGACACATTGTTCTTTGTATTGCTCTGTTCTCAGCATCTGGCACACAACATACAGCTAGATATGTAGTCAGTATTAGATTTATAAATGGATAAACTTTGGCAGTAGAGATGCTATTCCCGTCCCTTCTTGCTCTTAGAAGCACCCAGTAATACGTATAAGCGACTGAGTCCAGGACTAGTTACTTCCAGCTCCGTGTGTTCATTTTTCAGTCTGTGAGGTTGCATAGCAAGGAATGTGCTTGGCTGGGATGCCACAAGCCCTTAGATATTAGCAAACTCTATCCTAACAATAGTGCATAAGAAGTATTTATTACCCATGGCATACTAAGTTCTTAACATGACCTATTAATTGCTTCAAATGAGTTAATTAAAACAAATTTTTAAAAAATTTAATTTGTAGAATGCATATACAGATACAGAGATATAGATATACTATATATGTTGAATTAAACCACATAAACTAGAATTGAGAATATTTCAGAACATTATAAAATTCTTTCTTTTCTTTCAGATTCGTCTACTATACATTCAGGTGAGTAACACAAATAGTCCACAATTAGAGAAAAAGCGGCCATTTCAGAGGAAGCCTTCCTTGATGACTTCTTACAGTATACCAGAGACATTAGGGAAGGGAGCAGCTCCCAGCCCATCCAGGAATGGATGGCTGGAACTCACCTACCCTTTGAGCTTTCTCATTTGCCCTCTTTATGGATAATATGGAAGTTTCCATAGATTTCTCTCATACTCTCTAATGTTATTTGCACTTTTATGAACTATGGTTATTTTTTACAGGACCCCAAAGGAAATCGCATTGCACAATGGCAGAATTTCAGCTTAGAGGGTGGCCTCAAACAGCTGTCCTTCCCCCTCTCGTCAGAGCCCACTCAGGGCTCCTACAAGGTGGTGATACGTACAGAATCAGGCAAAACCATCGAGCACCCTTTCTCTGTGGAGGAATTCGGTACGGATCGTGGGAACATTGTTTTTCATAACTGAGATCTCCAGAGTTCAGAGTTGGCGCTTGTTTAGATTCGTTTGGCTTCCTGTGGATGATTTCAAGCTTAGAGTAGAACCAATTACATTAAAGTCCAGTGGGGCATGAGTGATTTGTGAATAAATTTCATTTAGTTTGGTTGTTTGTAGCAATGCTGAATGACAAAAATAAAATACTGTTTCAGTAGTGAGAGGGGGAAGGGGGAAGGGAAGGGAAATGGGGTGGAGAGAGAGAGAGAGAGAGAGAGAGAGAGAGAGAGAGAGAGAGAGACTCTTTAAGGTTATAATGAACTGTCATAGTTCCTTAATCGAAATGTTTGCTTGAGAATGAAGTGAGTGTGGACAAGTTGGAGAGTGGAGTTTCCTTTACAAAATACCAGAATATCGTTAGAGAGCTGTTAGGAAGAACTAGGAGATACTGAAGCCTGCGACTCTGAAGAGCAGCCACTAACGCCCTTTATTGTGGCCCACAGTGCTTCCCAAGTTTGAAGTGAGAGTGACCGTACCAGAGACAATCACCATCCTGGAGGAAGAGATGACTGTGTCTGTGTGCGGCATGTGAGTTGACAAAAATGAACACAACTCTCAGAAGCAGATTCACCGTTTGAGATATTTTGGATGATTTCCCAGGAGCAGGGGCCACGGGGACTTTGGGTGTTCCCACCTGCAGGTCGTTCTTCCCCTGTTCCTTTTTGGGGGTTCCTTCTTATTTTCTTTTATATCTTTATCAACATTTCTATAACTGTCAGTGAGGTGGGGACCATTCATAGAGAAGCCATGTAGCTTGGATTGACTTTGCAAATGAGAAAGCTACACACACATGCGCGCGCGCACACACACACACACACACACACACACACACACACACACACACACAGAGACACATGCATGCACACATGCACACATGTGCACACATATACATACACACATGCATGCATGCATACACACATGTGCACACACATGTGCACATACATACATGCACACACGTACACACACAGAGACTTGCACACGTGCACATACACATGCACACACACACGCACACACACATGCACATACATGCGGCCACACACACTCGTACATACCCATGCACACGTGCACGCACTCACACAAGTGCGCTGAAGGATGCTAGCTTTCCCTTAGCCATAAGTGATAGCAATGCTCTAAGGAGGGAGATAAGGACTACATGATTACAGAGGAATTTCAGTCAGTAACAGGTCACAGAGTTGACCTTGCAAACCGTGGGTAAAAAAGAGCAGATTTGGAATCTAAATCATGCGTAAGTCACCAGGCTGTTGCAGGCCTGTTACCTCCCTCTCTGCGTACCATTTTCACCGAGCTCTTTCAAGAGGATCCCTTTGAGCCCAGAAGTGTCTGCAGGATCTTAGGCCCCCATTCTTAAAGACCTGTAGTGGCAGTAACACGACAGGTGCTGCCTTGACATCATACATGTGGCACACGTGCTATCGGCTGCTTCAGAGTCACGGGCTCCAAGTCCCCTGTAAGTGCTAATCAGTGTTCTTGCAAACTGACACAGAAGGCACTTCGAACAGGGAAGAGAACAAAGGCCCTTGAAAGCAAAACAGTCACAGGTGACATTTATCCCACAGCAGTATTGGCTTCATAAAAAGTTACAATCGTATACATAGAGATTTGTACTGGGATGCATCAAGCAGTAGTTTGAATTTTTAAGTAGTTTTGAAAACATCTGTAGTTTCTACTAAGTTTCTTTTGTGTGTGTATGTTGGTATGACTTTTCCCTTAAGAATGCGAAATCGCACATCGTCTTTCATGTGTGGATCCTAGCTCGTAATGCTCATATGAGCGCATATACGTGGGGAAGAATGTGCGCATGCGCTATGAGGCTAGGCCCCCATGAGAAGGAAAAGGGAAGAGAACATGTGTGACAAGAAAATGGAAGTGGGCTGCAAGGGGAGATGATACAGGGGAGGGAGGAAACGGGCGAGAAGAGTTGGAGAGAGAATCTAAAGATGCTGTCTGAAAATTTGATGACACCGAATGTGTGTCATACTTTAAATTTTTTAAATAAAAAATTTATCTTAGCTTTGTAACAAAAAATACCATTATTTAAGTATACTGAAATTTTAAAGGCGAGAACTGAATATGGTGGTATATGCCTGTAATCTCAACACAATGGAAGCTGAGGCAGGAGGATGATGAGTTCAAGGCTCTCCTAGGCTATAGAGGGATATCTCAAAATAAATTCAATTATAACTTAGAAATCGAAATTAAAATGCCAGACAAAAGGAGAGTGCCATGAACTCCAGCATATGGCGTGGAGTTTTCTGAATCAGAGTTTGTCTGCCTCTGGTGTGTAAGGAGTGGCCCCCACACTGGGCAGAACCCCGCACAGGGCAGAACAGGACTCCGAGAATGGATGTCCTGTAGCTGGAGAGGACTTACAGAAGAAAGAAACAGGGACGTCCAGTGCTTGCTTTGAGTTATTTGGCAATATTCTAATGACAGATACACCTATGGGAAGCCTGTTCCAGGACTTGTGACTGTGAACATTTGCAGAAAGTACAGCAATCCTTCTGACTGCTTTGGAGAAGAGTCCCTGGCTTTCTGTGAGAAACTCAGTCAACAGGTAGGCTTGTTGACAGCAGTGTGGTGCTAAGTCAGGAGGAGAATTTTATATATCTCTAAGAAATTAAAAATAAGGAAATGACTTAGCTAAAAAATCATTACTCATCTTTTGCGATCGCCCAGTGTATGTGTTCCAGAATAACAGAAGTTGAGCCATGCAAAGCTTTCCCAGTATCTTCTGTAAAAGGAGAAAAGCCGAAAGCCATGCATCTTTCAAATCACCTTGACCCTGAAAAGTGTCAGCTCTACTCTCTTTCTAGAAGCAAGAACCTATCACAATGCTCCATCTAGATGCCAGGGAGATAACGGAGAGAGGTTCATCAGATAGCTGACTGCTGTGGGAGGGATCAGATAGGTGACCAATCACCAGCTGTCAGCTGTGGGAGGGATCAGATAGGTGACCAATCACCAGCTGCCTGCTGTGGGAGGGGACTCAGCATTTGGTGAAATGTTAGGTCTCTGTTGCAGTAAAATTACCCAAAACCAGTAGTATATTTCTCAATCAAGCAATGTCAGATAGTGAGAAATTATATCTGCCAGTTATACACAAGACACTGTTATAAAATCAGTAATTAGTCCCTAGGCAGTACACATTATGTCCTAATATAATAGAAAATGCTTATTCTATCATTCCTCCTAAATTCTACCAGATTAATATGCACTATTAATCTATCCAGTTTAATATGCACTATTATTCTCTCCCTTATTAGCTAGACGGCCATGGCTGCTTCTCACAGCTAGTGAAAACCAAGTCTTTCCAACTAAAGAGACAGGAGTATGAGATGCAGCTTGATGTGACCGCCAAGATCCAAGAAGAAGGAACAGGTTGTGTGTTGCAGGGGTGTGGGAGAAGAATATGATATTGATTTGTTGCTTGGCCCAAATTATGAATGTGAGGAAGGAGATAATGGTATAAGAAATTCACAGACATCAGTCTTTAACAAAAGAACATCTCTCCTGTTTCAGGTGTGGAAGAAACCGGAAAAGGATTCACTAAGATCACAAGAACCATAACGAAATTATCATTTGTGAATGTGGATACACATTTCAGACAAGGAATTCCTTTCATTGGACAGGTGGAGTATCTTTCAATTCATCAAGCCAAGTGCTGTCAAAACTCACATCATAGGTACAAGGTCTGCTAAAATTATACGGGCTTAGCCTATATATATATGCCATATATATATATATATATATATATATATATATATATATATATATATATATATATATATGCCATATATATATATGCCATAACCAAATGTCTATGATCTAACCAAAAGTTAAATTAACAAAAATGGATGCATTTGTCTTAAAGTCGTATATGAAGTCTATAAAATCACCTGAAAGATGTATCAAGTTGAGGTTTCCAGCCTTTGTAATGACCTTTCTCGCAGACCTGTGGCAACTTTCTTTTGTGCTTGTTTTGTTTTGTTTTGTTTTGTTTTGTTTTGTTTTGTTTTGTTTGCTGTTATTAGATGTTCAAATGAGCTTTGTGACTCTACAAGTCTTAAGTGAGGACTGTATCTATCCCAGTGTGCAACTGCTGTGTATTACGGTTTCTAATGTAAAGGTTCACTGTGGAGGCTGTAGAAGCAGACTAGACATTATAGAAGGCTCAGTTATATGGCAGAACATATTCAGAAACTAAAATCTTAAAATTTCCTAAAATCAGAGTGTAGTCCATTTAAAAGTCTTCAGAAGTCTTTATAACTTAATACTGGGAAATATCTTTACTATCTACTCCAAGACTGTCTCAGCAGAAGACAAAAAAAATGGAGTTGTGTACCCATTCTTGGGTTGGCATGTGCAGCTGGCATCTTCTTGATAGATTTCATTGATATTTAAGAATGCTCATCCATATCAGCCCGGTTTTTTTTTTCCTGCTACTAAGTATATGAGAGGATTCATCTCGTCATTATACACCATTTGCATACTATTGAAATTTCACATCGAACTTTATAAATATGTATTATGTGTCAATTAAAAATAAAAAATTCAAAGTAGCATATAGTAAAAAAAATAGTCACCAATTTCATAATATGGACTGGGTTATTTCATTTATTTGTTTGTTTGGCTGAGTTCAGATTAATAACTGTTTGGTTGAAAACATGATATAATGCTGACTGTGCCTCCTCAATTTTACCTGTGTCACATGGGAGGCATGTCATAAAGTCTGACTACCTCTCCAGAAGGCAGACCATCTAGGATGACAAACAACAGTTACAAATCAGTCGTAGAAGCAAATGGCACCTGTATCAGAACTCTGCTCGCATACAGAATGCTATGCCATAATATTAAGCCATAGGAAATTATCTTGTCTACCATTAGATAAGTGTCTGAATCTCAAATCAATTTGACTACTGAATTAAATTTTCTATCACTATATAATTCTTATTTAACTCTCTGTGAGTCTTTGCAAACTAGCCACAATGCATCTGTTAGGTCACTTCCATGTATTCTTATTGCTTTATATATCTTCACACTCTCATTTCTCTTCCTAGGGTTGGCTATTGCTTACTAAGTTTACATTATTTATATGTTTATTTAGCATCTGTACCCTTTTAAACGTTATAGACTCCTGATAATATCCACAGTGCCTGGAACTGTGTGCGTGCAATGCCTAGGGATAGACTTTTGCTTTTAATCTTCAGGTGCTCCTGGTGGATGGGAGAGACACCCCTATTCCATACGAGATGATCTCCATTGTAGCTGATGAAGCAAACCAGTCTATAAATGCTACCACCGATAAGAATGGCCTGGCGCGGTTCTCCATCAACACCGATGACGTCATGGGCACGTCCCTAACTGTCAGGGTGAGTGTAGAGAGAGGTTATAATGGCATGAACAAGGCTTGAAAACAAAATTGCCACCTAAAGAGATGAAATCTCCAAATTGTGTTTGGTCCTGTGGAGAGAAAACAGTCCCATAACTTAGAGACAACTTAAGGTCAACTTCTAATAGTTTTAGTTAGAAAGTTAATGTTATGACGAAACATGGGTTGCTCTATTATATAAGATGGTGCGTGCACTTTGGAAAATATTGTACCAGTTTCTCAAAAAACTAAAATCAACTAATGTTTCTATAAAATTTAGCAGCCTTACTCTTACATAAATATTAGTATTCACCCTCCTGCCCAGCTGCAAGATCATAGCTAATGATAGTGTACTGTATATTTCAAGAAAAAAAGCTAGAAAAAGTATTTTAACTGTTGTTACCATAAAAATAATAAATGTTTATGTTAGCAAATAGGATGCTTAGTCTGATTAAAATACTGTGAAATTCAGAATTACAGAACACAGTCACTCACACACCTAAGAGAGGCCTGGAAAGGACATTAGGTAGCTCTCCTGCTTGGTTCTAGCCAGTGCTTTTTTGCAACCATTTTCTCAAGTCCATGAGGTTACACTGTTTCATTCATTCATAAAAGCCAGTGGAAACTGATCACCAAAGATGTGACTCCCTTGAGAAGTAGTCACTGTGTTTAGTCTCCCTTCTGAGGTTCCATAGCTCCAGTGTCTATCTGCACTGACAAAGGAGCAGAGGCATCTTCAAACCAACTAGCCAGCAAGACACACAGCTCAAGTTATTCTCTCCTGGTCTACAAATACCAAACTCAAGAAGTTAGGTGGGGAGAAGCTACAAACCATGCCTATAGTTAAGCCAGAGAAATAGAATATGGGCCTCTCTTAGTTTTACTATAGAGGAAAAGACTTGTAACTGCTTGTGCCGGAGGAGGCGTAAATCTGTAGAACATTGTGAGGACAGGGGTTACTAACCTAGTATATAGTAAAGTAACACTGTTTTTTAATTCCTTAGGCCAAATACAAGGATAGCAATGTCTGCTATGGATTCAGATGGTTGACAGAAGAGAATGTGGAGGCTTGGCACACTGCCAACGCCGTTTTCTCACCAAGCAGAAGCTTCGTGCACCTGGAATCCCTGCCCGATAAACTGAGCTGTGACCAAACCCTAGAGGTCCAGGCACATTATATTCTAAATGAAGAGGCTGTGATGGAGCTGAAGGAGCTGGTCTTCTATTATCTGGTGAGAAGGGAGGTCGCCCCAGTACTGCCTACACATAAAGCGCTCTGGGGGGTAAGGGGTGAAGAAACTG
The DNA here is from genome assembly GCA_028551405.1 of Uromys caudimaculatus. NCBI lineage: Eukaryota > Metazoa > Chordata > Mammalia > Rodentia > Muridae > Uromys > Uromys caudimaculatus. The sequence continues at coordinate 24,396,527 of CM052700.1, read as the reverse complement.
CACATCACCACTTGACTTCCTTTCAAACTTATTCTTTTTATGTACGTGTGTATCTGAATGTTTGCCGTGTGTGTGTGTGTGTGTGTGTGTGTGTGTGTGTGTGTGTGTGTGTGTGTGTGTGCGCGCGCGCGCGCCCAAGGAGCCCAGAAAAGAACATCTAACCCCCTAGAGCTGGAGTTCCCGATGACTGTGAGCTGCCCAGAGTGGGTGCTGGGAACTGAATTTGGTCCTTTGGAGGAGCAGCACTGCTCTTACCTGCTGAACCGTCCCTCCAGCGCCTGGCTTCACACTCTTGATTGTTTCTAGAGTCCGACTTCTCCTGGGGCTAATCATTTCCAGCAGTGGTTCAGTAAGCCAAGCACGTAGAATGAAATGTTTGTTGGAAATTTTTTAATTTCCTGTTTTGCAGATGATGGCAAAGGGAGGCATTGTACGGGCGGGGACTCACGCCCTGCCTGTGAAGCCGGGACACAGTGAGTATGATACCATCTCCACAGCTCTGCTCCATGCTGACCGCCTGACCTCAGTGCAGTCAGGATGCTTCCAGAGGGTTCTTCTGTCAGTGAAGAGGAAGCCGGGAGGGATGCATGCTTCTCTTGTCGTCCTTTATCAAATAGTTTCTTTTTTCTTAGGTTACTTCAAACATTGATAGGGCCACGAGGACACCATAGCTATTTCACATTTTCCAACCAGAAATATATGACTCACTTCTCAACATGAAAGACATTTAGAATTGTGTAAATGGAGAGGAGGAAGACCTTGGGGTGCTTTCTACTTATCGGGTTCTCTCTCTCTCTCTCTCTCTCTCTCTCTCTCTCTCTCTCTCTCTCTCTCTCTTTCTCTGTGTGTGTGTGTGTGTGTGCGCGCACTCTCTCTCTCTCTGTGTGTGTATGTTTCTCTTAAGTTAATGATGATTTACAAAGGTTCTGCTGGCTATTTCTACCATGGAATGGGACTCCGCTCTTGAATAACAGGATAATAAACATTTAAAGGTTTCCCCCATTCTGATGGGTTCTAAAAACCGACTTACTAGAAAGCTATGAATGGGTACTTCTTTATCTCCTGGTGTGGCAGACTCAAGAATGTTTAAAGCAAACGCTACAGTGTCCACAGGCATCAAGGCTGGCTTCCATGGGAGCGTAGATCTCCTCTTCTGGAGAAAAGGATGGGGCCATGTTTCACGGAGGGTAAACAGGACATAAGTATAAATGCAGAATGTTAACCTCCTGCCGTCAGGCCATCAGGCCTCGAAGCTCCTCTTCTTCTCCTAATGTGAGGACTAGGGATGATTGGCAATGAAGCCGACAGCATTTGAGGCTAGTGTCAGTCAGCAAAAGCTCAAAAGGGATGAGAAAACATATATATGATTCATATAGGAGAGAGAATTTTGTATAATTGTCTTCCTCAGAGCCGAATTCTGCAAGGTAGTTAAGCATCTGGTGTGTACATCATGTCCACTAACAGCAGCAGTGATTGGCCAGGCTAGGTGACCAGACTGGCTCTGTGTAATAAAGTACCTCTCATTTCACTCTGAACGAGTCTAACCCATGGTTGCCACCTCTCATTCTCCCTGCTCCAGTGAAAGGTCACTTCTCCATCCTCATCTCCATGGAGACAGACCTGGCTCCCGTGGCTCGACTGGTCCTTTATACCATTCTGCCCAATGGTGAAGTGGTTGGAGATACTGTTAAATATGAGATTGAAAACTGCCTGGCCAACAAGGTGGGTCCTTCATAGAGTTAAAAATTCAGCATTTGTAACGAGTAGTCCCTGCTGTCACCTATTCCTTCTGTGTGTGTGGATTGAAGGATTAAGTGACTGTCCTGTGAAGGTTCTGCAAGGCCACTGCAGACTCGCATCAAGGAGTTATTGCCTGAGTTTCGGAATTCTCTGTGCAACATTGACTCTTAACATGTACCACAGCTCCCAATGCTTTCCTCCTTTCTCTGTGATGGAATGGGGTGTTAGGAAGGAACACAGCAAGTTCAAGGCCACTCGAAGCCCAAACAAAAGTGCCTAGACCTTTGTTTGCATTCCATAAATCCAGAGTTAATGAGCACACTGTATATCAGAGGTAAAAGACCGAAACTTCCAAATGGCCGGTTTAGAAGCATCTTTAGAGACCATGACAATTGTCCGACAGAATCTTGAGAATCGAAGCAAAGTGCAAGAGGGGGAAAGGCCTCACTCAAGTAGCACAACACCAACCTCTGTGAGATCTACCAAATTTGTTCTGTGTCGAAGGTGAGAGCTACCTGGGAATTGTAAGAGACAGATGGCGGGATTCAGAAGTTGATTTTTTTTCTGGCCGTTCTCTCCTATCTGTCAGGTGGATTTGGTCTTCCACCCAAATAGCGGTCTTCCAGCTACCCGTGCCCTCCTCAGTGTCATGGCTTCTCCTCAGTCCCTCTGTGGCCTGAGAGCTGTGGACCAAAGCGTGCTGCTCATGAAGCCTGAGACTGAGCTCTCTGCATCCCTGGTAAGTCCCTGCCAGCCTTGGAGATGACAAGCATGTGAGGGTCTTGAAGGAAGGAGAAATGCTTGAGTAATGTAAGACCTATTGAAACTGAGGAAGGAGAAAGAGAATGAACAAAATATGTTACATGAAATTCTCAAAGAACACATAAAAGCACGAATAAAGCAACTATAATCTCCTGTAGGTTACGAGTTTTGAACTTTGACAGACACTTTGCTTAGTGAGGAAGAAGATGTTTGCACATGATCTCTTGTGTCTCTCCTTTCCTCTCCCACTGCTGGCTATGGAGGGTGAAAGAATTATGCAAGTGTTTGCCTGGTATATGGAACCAACCAGAAAATCAATAGTTTGAAAAGGTAAACACACAGTACAAATTAACCAGAAAGACTTAGGATGCAAGCGTCAATGTCTTGCTCCAGATCACGGGGCTATGTAGACCCAGCTGTGGCTATGTTGAGCCGCTGAGCTTGTGCTGGAGAGCATGAGGCAGGCTGTAAAAAAGTGATACAAGAGGGGTGTGGTCCTGCAAAATAAACAGGATTATTTCTGATTATAGAACCAGAGAGGTCTGATCAATATGTTTCTATAAAAGAGGGCAGGGTGGCCGAAACCCACAACTCTGTAAAAGCAATAATAATTGTTTCAAGCTAGTTTTAACACGTTGGGAAGCTGGCGAACTTCATGAGGTAGGTCTGGGTGGTCTGTTTGCCTCCTGTAAGACTGCACAGACCCAATAGCATTTCAGATTTCTGCTTTCATAAGAATGGTGCCAACTAAAATAAGGAACGTCACAAAGAGAACATCATTACTGAAAAATAAACCATTGTGCAAGGAACATTGAGAAATAAAATACTTGAATGACATAATGAAAACTTATACCGTTGCCCATAACTACCTACCAGTACATTCTAATTGTAGTTTGCCAAAGATTCACATTTTCATAAAACATATGAACAACTAGAATATGTTTTTGTTACAGTATTTATGAATGCTTACAAAAGGAAATAATGTATTTTTACTTCTATAAAAAAAAGTAAGTATGGGGTTGGCAAGAAGGCTCAATGAATAAAGGAGCTTGCAGCAAAACCTGATCACTTGAGTTTAATCCTCAGACTCCACATGGTGGAAGGACAGAATCACCTCAACAGGCTGCCTTCTGACTTTCACACACACTCTACACACACACACACACACACACACACACACACACACACAGAGAGAGAGAGAGAGAGAGAGAGAGAGAGAGAGAGAGAGAGAGAGAGAGAGAAACAGAGAGACAGAGATTGATTTTTTAAAGGGCAGTGTGATGGCACACATTGTTAACCACAGCACTAAGGAGGTGGAGGAAGGAAGATTTCTGTGAGTTTGAGGTCAGCCTGATCTACATAATAAATTCTGGACAGCCAGGACTACATAGAGAGACCCTGTCCCAAACAAGCAAACAAACAAACAAGGTTAAAAAAGGAAATAGAAGTTTAAGAAAATATAACTTCTTGGTCTATGAATTTTTATTTTGTATTATTGTGTGTATATTTATGCTGTGCGTGGGTGTGCAAGTACTACAGTATAGAGCGCATGTAGAGAATAACTTTCAAGTGTCAACTTGCTCCTTGCATAGGAGGATCTGGGGATCGAACTCAGGTCCTCAGGCTTGTATGGCAGACTACCTGCTGAACCCTTTTTCTACAGTCCTTGCTATTTTCAAGTGGTATTTTAATAGAAATGTTAAAATACATTTAAAGGACACATTAAGTACATTTATAATAGCATAAGGAGAAAATTTTCAATAAGGAGAAAATGGGGTTGTTTTTTGTATGTATAATGTGATTTATATTTGTCAGAGTTTTAAAATGGTGCCAACTCTAATGGGCATGGAGGAGACAGTCTAGTAATTCTGTATTGGTAAAGGAGGAGCATCCAGGCATTTGTAGCAGGACGTGAGTCCCTCTCTGTCCTTTGTCAGTGTTTTACTAATAAAGCAACTTCGCCTGGCAGTGTGTGTCATTCACTGAACTCGAAATTAGCACCTACTGTGTTCTCAGGGCTGCGCTAAGTGCTGAGGAGCTGGTTAGGAGCTATGGAAAGTCAGATGTCTGTGTCTTGTAAGATTTACACTTCTGTAATGGAAATGGATAATGTATGTTTTGGAGAAAGACAAAGCCGGGAGGGGGAGGGAGACTGTGGGGGAGGAACTAAGGAGGAGTCTCTTGAGGATCATCCCAGCTCCAGGCTCTGTCTTTCAGGCCCTGGTCACTTTGCTGTGAATGCACATCTGTGCGTCAGTGAGCAAGCACATCGTGTCTGTTTTACTTCTCTCCCCTAAATGGCTTTGAAAGCGTCATGTCCAGTATTTCAGAGTTCAGCCCTTAGGGACTGAATGACGACCTGGAGCGTTTTGTCTCTGTGAATAAAACCTTAGAAGTACAGCTTCCTCCCACATGGAGGATGTTTGCAGTACTTGTTCTCTCTGGGGCACCTGTCCTTCGTTCTATGGAGAGTTGGTGGCCAACTCCAAGGTGGTGACAGAACTATTCCTTCACTCCTTCTCCCCAAAACATCAAATCACCCATGGCACAGCTTGATTTCTCAATTATTAGGGACTTATTTCATTTTAGTGTTCGAGTAGATAGTGTCTGCAGCTAAATGGTGTAAACAAGTATCAAGACCCTTGATTAACCAAATGCGAAGTACATTAGGTTTTGGTGCTGATGTTCTTGGGGGTTTTCTCCTAGTTACTTACTTAATAGAAAGCCACAGACAGGTTAGCTCTTATGTGCTTTGTGTTCCTGTAGGTTTATGATCTGCTACCAGTGAAAGACCTCACTGGCTTCCCTAAGGGCGTGAATCAACAGGAAGAAGACACTAATGGCTGCATTAAGCAAAATAACACTTACATTAATGGAATCCTGTACTCCCCAGTACAGAACACGAATGAAGAGGACATGTATGGCTTCCTAAAGGTAAGCATCTTATCTTAGAGACAGGTCTAAAGGTTCTTAACGGACCCCGCGTGGAAAAGATATTCGTTTCAATGCCTTCTTATCACAGTTGAAACTAACAGAATAAAGGAACCACGTAACTTCTCAAGGTCACCAGCCGGAAGAGACCTGCCTAACACAGAATCAGCTCCAGAAGTTTTAGTGATTAATGAAGTTTTATTTTTATTGAAAGTCATTGTTTTGTGATATTTATAAGTATTATGTATAAAATTATCACTGTTGGGTGAGTTTAAGGGACAACATGGCATAATGCCCCTGCTTCAGTTGCAAATGTGGAAAGTTTAATTCAGATGGAAGGAGGCATGTGTGGGGCACACTAATCAGGCGGTCATTTCCTTTGTAGGATATGGGCTTAAAGGTATTCACCAACTTGAACATCCATAAACCCAAAGTCTGTGAACAACTCGGAGCCAATAAAAGTGAGTGCCTAAAATACTGAACTGAATAAGACAAAATTTTAAAAATAAAATGTGAGCAAAATTAACCCAAACCTTGACTCAGATATAATAGAGCTGTGACGTGTGTTCTTAACAATTAAAGCTCAAATCTGATACTGGCACCCCTCCATCAAGTGTAAGTCTGCACCCCTCCATCAAGTGTAAGTCTGCGGAGCACGGAAGGCGGGTTGTGGCCTAGGAGAAGTGCAGATCCAACACAAACATGGCGTAAAGAAAAGATGGACTCTGAGAAGTCAGAAATTCAGCCACCAAGAACTTATATCTGCCGATAGACACAGGGGCCGGAAGGAAAGGGAGCTTCCCAGGAGTCTCACTGTGAAATCAGAGTTAGAAATGCTCACAACACAGGGCTGTATTCTCTCAGGCAGGAAAGATCTCCCTCAGTGGCCCTAAAGTAAACAGCTTTAAACACACTTCACTGTTGTCAGTGATGTAAGCTGGTTCTTTGCCAAGACATAGTAGGCAGCGTGGGTTTATCATTACATTGTTAACTAGTGGTTGGATGTGTCAAAAGTGGGGAAATGGAAAAATCTAGGAAAACGCTCTGTGAGTATCAATTTTCTGTGTGAAATTTACTACCGAAAATCGGATCTTTTTATTTATAGATTGCAGATTCCTTTATTACCAGGATTTATAGGAAACTTATTTATCATCTGCCGATCTATCTACTGCCTGTCCATGTGTTTGTGGCTGTACACTTCCCTGGAGTGGGTGGCTGTCAAAACTTTACCAGCACTTTACTCATAGAAAGTGACAGTATGGGACAGCTGACTGGCGCTTTCACTCGGCATGTGTTCACTCAGCATGGTTTTTCTACCCTGATTTCTCCATTGCTGTAAACTGCTTCTCAATCCCACTACCGTTGTTTTTTTATTTTTTTAGTATGCTACCATAGATGGACATGTCCTTGGCAGGCTAGCCTACCGCCTTCCTCCCCACCCAGCATCCTAGGTCTCTCCATTTGGCACAAAGAGCAGTAGCTTCCTGGGATTCCATTACCATCTCTTTGCATATAGTCCAAGGGCTTTCTGCCACGCTTCTTCCTGTCTGTGCTTGGGATTTCTTCCCCTGGTTCAGTTTGTTCTAATATCTCAGGATTCAGCTGAATTGTCACTTCCTCAGAGAAGCCTTCCTTGTTGCCCATATGTCCTTCCCTGCCTCCGATCGCACCTCCTTGATCTTTCTGTGGTCGCTCTTTGGTAGCACAATGGTTCGTGAACTCTATCTTTGTAGCCATTGCCCTGTTTTCTCTCGCCTTCAGTAGTACCAGCTGCATACCACCTCGTAAGCCAAGGTCACATGGACGCTTTTCTAGAGTCTTCAGAGTCTCCCACAGAGACTACACGAAGCTACTTCCCTGAGACGTGGATCTGGGACTTGGTGGTCGTGGAGTAAGTAACTTATTTTTATATAAGATGCAGAAATCTAGATCTATCACAGTTTGAACTTCAGCGAGTTTCCCCTTTTTAGTGTATATATTTAGGATTGCTGAGTACAGTGTTTCGCTGTCACTGGGAAAGCATTAGTAAGGTTGAGCAATGTAGAAGCCCTGTAAGTTAAACTGACTTCTAAGAATTTGTTGCATCATAAATGGGATTGTTGTCTTTATTGCTTTTTCAGATAGCATGCTACTAGAGTAGAAATGCACACATACTGGCAGTTTTGTGTCTAACAGCGTTGCTGAGTTTATTTACTAGCTTTTCTAAAAATAACTTTTGAGATGTTCTTTGTTTGGGACCAGATAATCTGTAAACAGGGATCATCTTCGTCGTTTCCACTTTGGGTTCTCCCGACTTCTCTTTCCAGTCTAATTATTCTTAGACTGTATTTCTAGCACTCCATTGACCAAGCCTGAGGATGGGACCCTTACCTTGTGTTGGATCTTACAGGCAAAGCTTTTGGGTCTTCTCCATTGGGTATAGTGTTAGGGAGCTCTTGTGAACACTTTATATTGTATAGGTAATATAATACATTATATAGTATATAGTATATTGTGTAGATGAGGAAATGTAGATCTATCACGGTATCTGAACTTCAGTGAGTTACAGAGAAAATTCCCTTCTATCCATGCTTCATTGAGAGTTCACATCATGGAAGGCTCCTCGTGTTTTGTCCTGTATTACAATAGCTATTAAGATAATCGTATGGACTTTGCCTTCTGAGTGGCTAATGTGGTGTGTCACATTGATTGCACTGTTTTGCATTCAGTGACCACTGTTTAATCTTTTAAATGTCCTGTTGCATTCAGAAGCTATTGTCTATTAAGGAATGTGGCTCTCTGTTGATTTAAGATATTGGTTTATAGTTTGGTCTTTGTCTTGAGCTTCTCATCTGACTTTTATATCTCAGTGAGGCTGGGCTCTCCTTCCATTTTTAGATGTCTCTGAAAGGCTGGGGTTAATTCTTCCTTAAACTAGGGCAATTGATGAATGAAGCAATCTAGTCAGAAGAGATACACAAAATAATTTTGTGCTTTTAAAAGCTGTGAGACTTGATTTTTGATCCAGCATTGGATCCAATCTGGAGAGTACCCCATTTGTGCCTGAGGCTGGAGAGTACCCCATTTGTGCCTGAGGCTGGAGCGTACCCCATTTATACCTATTCTGTTATTTTCTCACAACGTTCTATTAGCATCTGTTTGGTTGTTTCTCAAGTTTATTATTTCTTAATGGGATTTGTCTGCACATTGTGTCCATGGTTGAACATAAGGTATTGAGATCTCCCAGTATTTAAAAGACATTTCACCAACCAGCCAAACCAGAGAGATTCTAGATCAGTGATTCTCAGCCAGCCTAATAAAGTGATCCTTTCATACAGTTTCTCATTTTGTGGTGACCCCAACCATAAAATTATTTTCATTGCCACTTCATAAGTGTAATTTTGCTACTGTTATAAATTGTAATGTAAATATCTGTGTCTTCTGGTGGTCTTAGACAACGTCTGTGAAAGAGTCATTCAACCCCCAAAGGGGTTGTGACCCACAAGTTGAGAACCTCTATTGAGATGCTTCTCTGGTCTTTGTGCTGGCTTGAACACCCTATCTGTCATTGTGGCCATCAGGAGATTGGCATTTGCCAAGGTCTGTCAGTGCTTTGAGATAGATGAGATGGAGACTGATCCACTAAGACAGGGCTGGCAAGCATTTCATCTAGAGTGTTTGTTTCAGGTCTCCTGTAGAGCCCAGGAGCTGGGTTCACGCTGAGCAAAGCCAAGGGGAGGGTCTGTGACAATGTTTCTGCTCTTCTTCATACTGCACACATTCCCCCTTCATCTTTTCAGTCTCTTTCCCCAGGGACCAAGCAAATATCTTGTCCTTTTGCTTCCAGAGACAGGCTAGCTGTCCGGATATTACGTTGATCTGGAGTCATCCAGTAGAAGGAGCATGCAGTATGACAGGCTGATGCAACTGTCCAGGTTCCCAGAGGACGAGGAGCTCATTAAAGGCCTGACCCTCTGGGGAAACCAGTGTCACTGAGCGGCAAACTTATTCCAGGACTAGGAGCCCAAAGTCTGTCTCCACCCCCACCCCCCCTTCTCTTTGTGCTGAGCCCTGGGAGAAAGCCACTGGGCATGTGCACACATCCATTGCACATTTTCTCCCTTGAGACTGTGAGCATCACTCGGTCTCTGAGATGGAAGGTTTAGGAGGCAGATCAGATCCTTGCACAGAACTATAAAAGTTGAGGTGCTTCAGATGTCCACAAATTCCTTCCAAAGAGAAGCCTGAAGCTTCGCTTTCACTGAAGGAAAACCCTGGGGTAGAATAGTGGAAAGGGTCCACTTTTCTCTTCAGGCTCCTAGCGGTCTGCTATGGACCTCTCTCTAACGTGAGCCAACCAAGAGTCCAACTCTCAGAGAACCAATGAGGCTCACCGAACCTCTTCTAGAAGAAACGGAAAACTCTTATCCAATTTTTCCGTTTCCAGTTTTCTATCCCATTGCTGTTTTCAGGAGAAGTTCCCATGTTACCTATATCCTTTGAGTCAGAAGTAAAAACTTTGGGAAAAATTTAATTATAAGTTTCTAGAAAATGGTCATAAGGACTAAACACAAGCAAACACCATCTGTATTAATAAAGATCTTATTTACTGATAAGCAAACATAGGTTAAGTTTAAAATAATTTCAGCCAAGTAGGCCCAGTAGTAGCAAAAGTAAAAATGATACAACCACTAGGATCATATTTTGTAGCAAAAACTGAGATCAATATCAACTGCATGCACAGTTCATAACTATGTTTTTCTATGAGTTTAACTCTAATTGTTGGAAGATGATTTTGATATGGGCTTAATGGGAAACAGAAGACAAGCCCACCGTTTCCTCACTGAAAGTCTCAGCTTTGCTCTTCCGTTACTGGTATTTCTACTGAGTGCATTTAAGTTATGACCATAGAATCATTTACAGGGCTTTCTCCTAAAGGGGATTATTGATTTAGCTGCTCACTTCCTTTACTTCACATCCCACCCCCTGCAGCTCAACAGGAGTGGCTGAAATGGAAGTGACAGTCCCTGACACCATCACTGGATGGAAGGCCGGGGCCTTCTGCCTGTCCAATGACACTGGGCTGGGCCTGTCTCCCGTGACCAGTTTCCAAGCCTTCCAGCCCTTCTTTGTGGAGCTCACGATGCCCTACTCTGTGATCCGTGGAGAAGCCTTCGTGCTCAAGGCCACGGTGCTGAACTTCCTCCAAACATGCATCCGGGTAGAGACTCATTTCCTTCACTGAGCACATGCAAATTAAAAGTCACATTCTTAGAAATACCAAGAAGGAAATTTTAAGAAAGAATAAGTAAAACCCGCCTCGTGTCTACCACAAAGGAAGAAACTATCATACATAGATTCATATGTTAGGAAAGTGGATATTTCTATGAGCCATCCTACAAAGACGAGTTTCTAACATTGATCAAATTCCTTCAAAGTCAGGTCATCTGAGCAATAGAAAGATTTCTTACACAAGCAAGCATCACCTTCCCCATCTCATGTTTTAGAATTTGTAGATTCAACTTCTATATTCCTATATATTTATTTTTTCTCAGTACATTCATTATACATGACTTCATTTAAAATGTTGTTTGTGTGCATCTCTCCTCAGTAAAAACATAACTATTATAGATTTGGTGTAGTAACTGAGCCAGGGACTAATCACCCTTCTGGTTCCCAGAAGGAGTGCTGACCCAGGCAACGCTCCCTCGTTGTCTTTCTTCTGCTTCCAGCGCTTGGAAGGCCAAGCATCCCTCCAAGTGCTGAGGTTTATCTGTGAGGTGCTAATAAATGGACCACAGTACTGGGGCCTTATTTGTCTCGTTAATGTTAGGTAACCGAAAATCTAACCATCTCCAAGTAGGTTTCCATTTAAACCTGGTCTCCTTCTACCTTTAATCCTGCTTCTTGTATGGTTGCAGGTTGCTGTGCAGCTGGAAGCCTCTCCCGATTTCCTAGCTGCCCCAGAGGAGAAGGAACAAAAGTCTCACTGCATCTGTATGAACGAGCGACACACCGCATCCTGGGCAGTGGTCCCCAAGTCATTAGGTGAGTAGCGTAGTCCAGAGGCTCAGGAGTCCCAGCTGGACCCTTACCAGCAGTGCTTCTTCCCCCAGGCAAGGACCCCCAGGAGGTAGGATCGCTTTTCTTTGACGTCCATTCCAGAATGGCAAACACTGTCAGATTTACTGGTGCACACCTGCAGTCCAGCACTTAGAAGACAAGGTCAATCATGAGTTCAAGGCCAGCCTTGCCTGGATAATCAAGCCCCATCTCAAATAAAACAAAATACCAGCCACAATAAAAAGAAGCCCTTTCTGACGGAGCTTCACTTCCTCACCTCAACCTTTAGTGACACGGACCTCCAGGGGATGCTGCTTCCATTTTTGCTCCAGTGTTTTTATGAATCTAAAGCCTTGTAAACTCCCAGTTTGCAAGCTTGGGGGAAGAGGGAATGCACACATCTCTACCTGACTTTTCTTTTTCTACTAGGAAATGTGAATTTCACTGTGAGTGCAGAGGCACTGAACTCGAAGGAGCTGTGTAAGAATGAGGTGCCAGTGGTCCCTGACCATGGAAAGAAAGACACGATCATCAAGTCCCTGCTGGTTGAAGTAAGTAAACCTGCCTGCCTGATAGGACAAGCTGAGTCACAAGAGCAAACTCAGTTAGGGATCTAATTATTTTAGGATTTCAACTCGTCTAATGTTGAATAATGCACAGCCAATAATAAGATTCATAATAACATAAATATGTAGGTACTGTAATAATAATAATTATATATGTGTATTTCACAAGTTTTTCATCTACCTATCATCTATCATCTATTTCTCTATTATCTATTACCTATCATCTATCTATCTATCTATCTATCTATCTATCTATCTATCTATCTATCTATCTATCTATCTATCTATCTATCATTCCCCAGCCTTCTTTATCTCTGTCCACTGTTGCTATTTATCTCATTAATCTTCACTCATTTTCTTTTCTATCAATCCACCTTTTTCATATACTTACAATGAGCAGAATTTATTCATATAGTGCAACAAATCCTTCTTTCCCCTGTGTGGGACTCTGTGGTCCCCGAATCAACAACATACATATCCTGAAGGTCAATGAGTTTCGTCTTAACTTTTCTTTCTTTTACCTAAAGCCGGAAGGTCTAGAGAACGAAGTGACATTCAACAGTTTGCTTTGTCCAGCAGGTAAGCCTCACCCATTACAATTCAACTCTTGCGACTAAGACTTTATACCATTTGAAGTTCAAAGATTGTTTACCTGTTCCTGTGGGATGAACCCCAAGTGTCATCAACACAATAGAGTTAGAAAGTACTTCCTAAAGAGGCCAGGGTATGGTGGGGGGATGCCTGTAATGCCAGCACTTGCAATGCTGAGGCAGGGGGATCAAACAAACAACCAACCCATCGCAACAAAATGAGGTTTCTTCCTAAGACAAGGCTTTAATTTCTAACTGGTTTCCTCAGCAGCAATTTTTGAAGAGACTCTTCTTTGTTCACTGTATTCTTTATTCTTCGTTGAAAATTAACCATCTGTATCTGTGTGGGTTCGTTTCTATGGTCTCTATACTTTTATGGTGGTCTCTCTGTGTATATTTTAATGTAAATATCATGTGATTTTAATTATGTCTCTTTTGCAACATACTTAGATACATTGTAACACCTTCAGTCTTGATCTTTTTGCTTTTGATTACTTTTGGTTTTTTTGGTTTTTGTTTGTTTGTTTTGTTTTGTTTTGTTTTGTTTGCTCCCAATTTTGTAATAGTATTTGGGGGTCTCTTTGCCTCTTTTGCTCCCAAACAACTGCAGGGAATTTCTATGCCAGCTCTTGCCTGTTTTAGCTCCTGAATAAACTATTCAGAGACCTGGTATGTTTATTAATGAGCTGTTGGCACTATGCTATTCTAACCCTCTTAGGTTGCCTATTTCCCAGCTGTGTGGTCCTTCACCTTCAGTCTGAGTCTTTTCCTGGCTTGTTGCTCCATTTTGTGTGCTTTCGAAGAATGGATGGTCAGGAAGAGGTAGGTTGGGTCTTCTCAGAACAGAGCCCCAGAGTCTTCTTCCTCTAGCTAGCTAGGCTCCTGAAGGTGGTCAGCTTTCCCTCCTGAAGGTGGTCAGCTTTCCCTGTCTGCTGCTTACTGAGGTGAGCCCTGGAATGATCTTTTCTAGAACTTCCTCATACTCCCTACTCTACCCTGTGCTCCCCTCTCCACCCAGTTTAACCCTTCCTATTCCATTCTTTCCATGACCTTTTATGCCAGCGCAGTCTATATCTCCTCCCTTTAAAATCCCTCCTCATGGCCCCTTAGTCATTTCCTGGTACTTGTGGCTATTCCAAATAAAACATACATTATGGAGATTCAAAGCTGACACCCACAGTGAGAGAAAACATGTGACATTTGTCTTTCTGGATCTGGATGACCTCGCTCAGAGTGATTATTTCCAAATCATGCAGTTTACCTCAGAATGTCATTTCATTGTAAATAGTTCAATTATATTTCATCGTGTAAATGTACATTTAATTATCCATCCATTAGTTAATGGATATCTACGCTATTCCATTTCCTGGGTATTGTGAATAGAGCAGCAATGAACATGGATGAGCAGGTATCTCTAGAGTAAGAGTCTATGGAGTCCTTTATGTATATAACCAAGAGTGGTACAGCTGGAGCCTGTGGTAGATCTATTTTTACCTTTTTGAGGAACCTCCACGGTGATTTCCATAGTGGGTGAACCGATTTGCATTTCTACTGGCAAGGAATAAGTAAGTATTGTCCCTTCTCCACATCCTTCTCAGCATTTGTCATTCTTTGTGTATTTTATTTAAACATTCAGAATGAAGTAAGATGACATCTCAATATAGACTTACTGTTATAATCATAGATCAATATATCTCTCAACCTCATCAGAGAAGCTTCTATTTGCAATAGATGGTGATTAGCACAGAGACCCAAACTACCCAAAGTGTAGGGATCCAGAGATGGCAGAATGCTTAGTCCTAAAGAGAGCATACATACTGCACCTATCCCCAAATCTGTTATCATTGTGGAAGAGGGAACAGAAAAGTGTGAGTGCCAGGGGCAGTGAATGACAACAGGGAAACAGTGTCATAGCAGAGCAAAGCAGGGCCACTGTACTCATGAGCTCACGGCAATTGCAACAGTGTGCACAGATCCTGTAGCCCACACCAGACCAAATCCCAGCATGGAAAAGGGTGTTGGTACACAATCCCACCCACTAGCTCTTGGAAGAGAGAGAGACAGTTTTCCTTAAGAGTGTAGCCCCTGGAACATCACCCACACTCTAGTGGAAGACACATCTAAGAATATTTGAACAGAGCAAATTGGTATTGAAAGGGAGAAAAAAAGACACCGTTAGGAAGATGGATTTGGGGAGACTTAAAGGTATATGAATAGGATTAAAATATGTATGAAACTCTCAAAGAACTATTTTTTTTAAAGTAGCAAATGTTAGTTATATTATTATTATTATTATTATTATTATTATTATTATTATTATTATTATTAGGGAATTTGAGCCAGAAAGATGGAGAACAACAAGGAATAAAGAAAAGTTTAGCCAAGAAAATCTGAGAAAGATATTCTACTTGATAATCAGAGCCTTCATGCCCTGGCCACGCAAATACTATTTATAAGCATCGCTTCCACCCCGTAAAGAAGAGTGATGTTCTGTTGTCCTCTGTGGCGTGGTCTGCAATCATGTTAGGCCTATCTGAGGTGGAGGGCTGCTTAAGCGAGTTTTTATTCATTTTCTCCCTGGAGGATCTGTCTATGCTTTGAAGTGTGGTATTGAGGTTCCCCTCCATTATTGCATTATAGTCTATATCACTTCATATCCTTTGTTTTGTCTATGCACTCTGATTTGCAGGTACATGCATTTTTACAACTGTTATTTTCTCTCTATAAATGCCTCTAATTTTTTCACATATTTTTAATTTATTTTACGTGATAGAAGTGCCATTATCCCTAATTTTTTTTGTTCCCATGTGGGTCCTGAAAAGGTGATTCTGTCGCAGTGCCACATCGTTAGGTCTTGTCTTGCCCCATTCATTCACTCTTGCTCCTTATATTGAAGACTAGTATCCTTTCGCATCTGAGGTGGTTACTGACAGGCAAGTCCCGCTCCACACGTCAACCATTCCTGGCTGTGTAGATGTTCCATCTCTTCCACTCCCGATGTCTCCTTTTGTGGTCGGATGTTTTTCTGTAGCGTACTTTTTAATCCTTTTAGATTTGTTTTGTGTCTCTGCTAGCCAGGCTTTCTTTCTAGTTACGCTAGGCTTATATAGAGGATCTTTCTCATAGCAACCTGTCTTGAGCCATTTTCGTCGGCATATGTGTAATCTGTGGCATTGCCCTCAGGTTTTCTGTGAGTTGGACCACAGTAGGCTCCCTGGGAAGCAACTCAAAATGCCAACTGGGATGGATGACTCTCTCTGGTTGTCTTTTTCCCCTGTACAAACTGAGCTTGGGGAGATCTCTGTCAAGTGTTGTGCTAAGTGAGGAAAGCAGGCGTGAAGTGGTTAAAATGGTGCCATCATTACCTTTCTGGTTTGGGTTCTCTCCAGTTGTGGGCTACCCCCTCCTGGCATCTAAGACTTGTTTCTGTGTAATGAATCTCCAAAGATGCCCTAGTCCCTGAAGAGACGCTGGCTGAGCCTTGCATGGGGAATACTGGGGCTTAATATTTCCCATGTCATCACATCCTCTCTAGTCTTGGGTTTAGTAGCACAAGCATCTCCTTGTGTTTATGCTTCCGTAAGTATACATCTCCAGAACGTATGCTCAGCATCTTTATCTACCTCCATTGCTTACAAATGTTGTCAAAATTTTGGATTAAAAATATTGTGATCCTGTCTTGATTCATCTCAAGAGGAGTTGAGCTTTGCTATTGTTTGTTTGTTTGAGGCATTGTTATGAAATGCTGTCATGTCATTTGACCACAGATGTTTGAATATTTTGTCTCTTTTGACCTGAGTTGAATGGTATTGATTATTTAATGAGCACATTGTGTTTGCTTTCACCCTGACCTGATATCTGACTTCTTATATAACTCAACATTAATTGTATGAGGATGAGATGATAAATACCACAACTCCTTCATTTTCCTCTTCGTATATTCCACCAAGATTAAAATGCACATATATTTATTCAGCAATCGTTATTACTTTATTTTAAGCAGGCCAAAATATTTTCTTCCACCTGTTTATTTTTATTTTATCTTTGCTTAGAGTATTTTTCTTGCAAAATGATTGGTATTAACTTTGTGAAAAGGGTACATAGGAATAACTGTGAAAGGAAAATAACTATTATACTTTTCCATTTCATCTTCATATATAGTGATTATTTTCTTTTTAATGAGTCAGGTACTATTAATTTGCTCACTCCTACTTTAGAGGTCTCCCATTAAGACATACCATAGTCACAGCTGAAAGAAAGGATATGACATTGTTGTAGAATTAGGACTTTTGTGGGAGGTTTTCTTTTCTTATTTATGCACATGAATCTTCGTTTAATTTTTTCCTTTTCATGGTTTTTGAGAGAGAAGCTGTGAGTGAGAAAGCTAAAATGATTTATCTTGTCTTGTACACGGTACTGTATAGACCGTGGGGTGACTGCCACAGACCCCAGCTCTAGACTCTCGCTGACTTGTCCCTATATTTGGAAATTCTGTGTAACATCGAGTAGGTTTGGGATGAAATTCTGAAAATCTTCAATTCTCAGTAACTCCTAAGATCAGAAAGAAAAAAAGTTTATTTTTTTTTTAAAGGAACAACTTTCAGAAGTAGCTTATGGTTAAGGCACAATTCTAGTTTCTGGGCC
Organism: Uromys caudimaculatus; assembly: GCA_028551405.1. Taxonomy (NCBI): domain Eukaryota; kingdom Metazoa; phylum Chordata; class Mammalia; order Rodentia; family Muridae; genus Uromys; species Uromys caudimaculatus. The sequence continues at coordinate 24,379,252 of CM052700.1, read as the reverse complement.
ACCAACATCTCTACAAGATCCAGTGCAGAATGGCCTTTCCTGTGGCTGATGTGCTTCTTGCCCTAGGTGCTGAGGTATCTGAACAGATATCCCTGAAGCTGCCATCAGATGTGGTAGAGGAATCTGCCCGAACCTCTGTCACAGTTTTGGGTGAGTTCATTCCCTAGAGAGTTTGAACATTAATTTTTGCTGTATTTCTTTTTTGTTCATATATCTGTGCACACACACACACACACATTTATATGTAGTTTGTATTTACATGGCAAAAAATTATTTAAAACATTTTAATTCTCTTAATTAAAATATAATTATATCATTTCCCTCTTCCTTTTCTTCCCTCTTACCCCACCTATGTGTCCCCTTGCACATTCCCTCAAATTATTACCTCTTTTTAAAAAATTGTTTTGACATATACAGACACATTCTTAAATATAGTAGTGTAACTTTTCAGTCCATATGGTGTCACTTTTCTATAAGTATTTATTCAAAACAAAAGGCAACAACAGCAACAAAATGTGGTAGTGCACACCTACAGTCCCAACATTGAAAGCCTGAGGCAGGAGGATACATAATTTGTGGCCAGCCTAGGTTGCAGAGCAAAACCTTGTTTTAAATATATACACAAATTCACCAAATTACAGTTTTAATTTCTCTTCTTTGAATTATTGTTTCCAATAATTTTCAAATTCCAAAAATTCCAGTGTCCTATCTGCACCCTTTGTAAAAGTACTCACTTTTTAACATGGCTAATTATTCATTTCAGATATAATCTTAAATGTCATTATTTCCCATCTCTCCCATTTTCTAGGAGATATATTGGGTTCCGCCATGCAGAACATACAGGATCTCCTCAAAATGCCCTATGGCTGTGGAGAACAGAACATGGTTTTGTTTGCTCCTAATATCTATGTCCTGGACTATCTGAATCAAACAGAGCAGGTGACGCAGGAGATCAAGACCAAGGCCATTGCCTATCTCAGTACGGGTGAGTCCTGAATGAGGGGCTGAAGGTTGACAGTGTTGTTTCAGTTGGCTTGTTCAGTGAGGTTGAGTTATCATTACTGTTGCATATCAACCCACTACCATAGTAGAAAACACTAGCATGGTTTATTTCATAGAAACTGTCTACTCTCCAACTTCCAATGACACATTATGAACCCAGAGCATACTTTAGATGCGGACAAAACAGTCTTAAACAGCTACAAGAGACGCCAAGCATTTTAATAATCTTTCAGGCTGCCACGGATACTCAACCTGCCATATTGTTTCACTAACTTTCCCTCACAGGCTACCAAAGACAATTAAACTACAAGCACCGGGATGGCTCCTACAGCACCTTTGGGGATAAACCTGGCAGGAATCATGCCAGTACCTGGTAAGAGGAAGCCAATGGCTTGAGCTCTTATTTTGAACAAGCACTTACATGCAGTACCCTAGTTATATCAGTAACAACTCTGTCGAGACATGTATAGTTGGGATTAGAGCGAGTTATATTAAATGAATGCACCAATATTGGAGAATTAACAATCTGACATTCACATGTATGTTTGTTAAATGTGTTCCTAAAAGTCATCCTGGGCATAGTATAGCAACATTTTCTTTTCTAAGACAGTTCCCCTAACCAAGAGCTTTAAAGGGATATAGTAAGCATATCACATGACTTCTAGATAAGCCATATCAGCTCAGTTTATATTATCTTTCTCGGATCGTACTTACCTTGAGAGAGGATGCATTCATTTAAAGGGGAAAGGATTAAGGATAGAAAGATGCAAAATCTTATTTTTACATTCCTAAGTAAAAGTGAACATAAAATCACTGCACAGAAGAACTGGACATGTGAGGATAGGGCATCTATACATAGCAAGAAACCTTCCAAGAGGATGGTCAAGAACCATCCTATGCTGTTTTATCTTCTCAATGAGCCAAGAAAAACAAGTGTGTCAGAAATCTGTAGATTCTTTATTATGGCTAAGGCAAATTCTAGGCCTAGCATTCTCCCAGAGACCAAGGGAGAGGACATCTCCAGGGCGCACCAATTTCTGTTAGATTCTTCTTCAGTGTCGGGAAGGGACTCATGAAGCATGTTGATGTGAAGTGGCTCTAAAATCATTGTAACGGCAAATGTACGGTCATTCATTCCCACCTCACTCAGGCTCACGGCCTTTGTACTGAAGAGTTTTGCTCAGGCTCAAAGATACATCTTCATCGATGAGACACACATCACCCAAGCCCTCACCTGGCTCTCCCAGCAGCAGAAGGACAATGGCTGCTTCAGGAGCACCGGGTCCCTGCTCAACAATGCCATGAAGGTGAATATTCCAGTGCTAGTTTTGGTTTATCCATGAGATCTGTGAGCACAGAGATTATAGGGTAGAAATTACCGACAGAGCCACCAAAGAACAGTAGGATCTAGACATCACCAAGAAAGAGAGGATAGAGTTCATATTGATTGTGATTTATTGCCTGGGGGTAGATATTTAAACATGATAAGTTCCACAACACAGAAGAATATGAATAGCTAGTTAATAGAATTCTTAGAACTCCTCAGATCGCTTCCTCTTGCCCATTCACAGGGAGGAGTAGAAGATGAAGTCACCTTGTCTGCCTACATCACCATCGCTCTCCTGGAGATGTCTCTTCCTGTCACTGTAGGTATCATCTCCTTCCCGATCAAAAGATGGTTCTGGGTGCAACAAAACTCTGGCCTGTTGTCTGAGACTTCCTGAACAGCACGTTTCTGCTTTCTTTCTCAGCAGTGCAAATGCTTCTCCAATCCCTTTGCTCCAGCAAAGAGGAAAGGTTTGCATTTTCTGAGGGAGGTACCTATGCTGTTTCTCTCCTGTAGCCATCTCCACTCTCTCAAGAATCCTAAATACATGGCTAACACCAGATTAGCAGTTACTAGTACATTATTTATCTTTCTACTTTTGAGAATTTCATAAATGCATACAAACACATGCAATCAAATCTACCCCTTTCTATTTCCTCCCTCCAACTCCCCCTATATCCTTTTCAACTCACCCCTTCCCAACTTCATGCCTTTTTTGAAAAATATAACCACTAAGTCCAGTTAGTGCTACTAATATGTTCATAAGTGTGGAGTCATCCATGGGGCTCTGACCAGAGGCTGCACTCTTGAAAAATAATGATTCTCTCTTCTTCCAGAAACTACCAAATGCCATGAAAGCCAAAGTAGGGGTGGGATCTGGAAAGCGCCTACCCCATCTATGCCAGACTTTTGGCTGGCTTGATCATGTGTCTTGTGCAGGTAGCTGCAGCTACTGTAAGCTCATAAATGTGACAGCCATGCCATATTTAGAGGAGAACATGTCAAAGGACTCCTCCCCACCCTGTGACTCTTACATTCTTTCTTCCTCTTCTGTGATATTTCCTGGGCCTTGGTTAGATGCTGCTTCTTCTATGTAGAAGAATGAATTGGAAAACCTTCTTATCTCCAGGTCTACTCTGTCAGCTCACCTGGGGATGTCAGCACCTTTCTTCACATAGCCGTCTCCTTTCTGCTCCCCGTTCACAGCATCCTGTTGTCCGCAATGCCCTCTTTTGCCTGGACACAGCCTGGAAGTCAGCAAGGAGAGGAGTCAATGGCGGCCATGTCTACACTAAGGCGCTGTTGTCCTATGCATTTGCCCTAGCTGGTAACCAGGATGTGAAGAAGGAGATACTGAAATCACTCGATGAGGAGGCTGTAAAAGAAGGTGAGGGCATCTGAGGTCATTCTCATGCCAACATCCTGTGGACCATACTGCAGAATTTCCCTGCTCTGCCTTTTGTGACCTGTCTTCTTTGCTACCCGCCATCCATCATCTAGATGTATCTATCTATTCCATATAGAAATTATTTTCAAAATCTAGGACTTTAAAAGTGAAATCACACAACAAAAAATAAGAAGCATCAGGTGTAGCATTGAAAAGCCCAGCCTTGGAGATTTGCTCCAAAATGAACAATTTGTGTGAAGCCGGGCAAGCCATCCAGTTACTGATGGTTCTGTTCCTTCATCTGCAAACCCCATAGGGTTGCCCATTGAATGTATAGTAAATGGAAGGACTGAGTGGAGTCTGTGGCACTGTGAATGTTATAAGAACACTATCTGTCAGACCTACTACTAAGATGTCATTTCCTAATCTACACCTGACCCTGACTTGGTGACCTCATGAGAAAGTTCTGATGTTTTCTCTCATTACACAAGTCAGTCGTGTTGATCAATCTTTTTATTTTTATTTACAGGTAATATTTTTCCATATATCACAGTTTATATGACAAGTTAAAGAGACAGAAAATACAATGCACATATCCAATGAAATCGAACTGGTCTTTCTTCTTTGATAGTGCCATTAAATGTTCTTAATACATTGAGAAATATTTCAGATAATGCAATAAGCATAAAGAATAATTAGAAAATACCTGAGTAGTTCATTCCCAGTATAAGAAATAAAGTGTTTCAAATGCATTTTAAAAATCCCATGTTACCCCTAGAGATTAACATTATCTTAAATTTATTATCACAATTTCTACTTATATGTATATATGCAATTTATACCTATGTATTTCTTGCATATATCCATAAATGATATTTTTAATTTTGTAAAGTGCTCAGCCTTACATATGCAGTATCATACCCATTGATATTTCAGGAGTTTGTTTTCCTCTTGATTTTTAGTGTAAGATTAGGCAAATAAGCCTCCCTAGCAGTAGTTCATTGATTTTCATTCTTCATTTTCTATTTGTTAGCCAAAGTCTTTCTAGGTAGCCTAAGCTACCCTCAGAGTCACAATTCTCCCGCCTCAGTACAATCCCAAGTACCAGGACTACAGATATGTGCCACTATGTTAGACTTCTTAATTGCCAACACAGTAGGTCCACAGTGGATGCACTGGCGCCCATCTCTGTGAACACGCCATCCTCTCCAAGTTAGACTTCTAGAAGCATAATGACTCACGGTAGGCAAGACACTGTTTTCCTTTGCTGAATATTGCCAAATTGCTCTCAAAGAAAACCTGACTTTCCACGCCAGGGCAGTCCTTGTCAGTTCCAATCCTTAACAGTCATGTCAGCCATTTTAAAGACAACAGTAATTTTTTCTTTTTTTTTTTTTTTTTACAATCTAATGAGTATAAACTTCTTATCATTTCATGTGGTTGGTGATATTCACAAGAGCCTTCTTGGGAAGGGCTTTACAAGATATCTAATACATTCTAGCTAACCTCTAGATCATGTCTGAAGCAGACAATACCCACAGCCTATGAGAAACTTTCAAACTGTCTTAAGTCATAAGTGGTTAAGGGACCCGTCACTCTACCAACACTACCCAGCCTTGACTGGATTGAAATGTCGAATTCACATTTACACCAAAGGGACAGTTATCTCTTTAAGGTTTGAAGGATGACCTTTGAAGAGCAATCCTTGCTTTAGCTCTGTCTTGGATGCTTTCAAACAATTAAGTGCTAATAGTTAGTCACTCATAAACATCTTTCCCACCTCCAGACAATTCTGTGCACTGGACCAGACCTCAGAAACCCAGAGTGTCAGCGGATCTCTGGTACCAACCCCAGGCTCCCTCGGCTGAGGTAGAGATGACTGCTTATGTCCTCCTGGCTTATCTTACCACCAAGCCGGCTCCAACCAAAGAGGACCTGACAGCGGCGACGCTCATTGTGAAGTGGCTCATGAAGCAGCAGAATTCCCACGGTGGCTTCTCCTCCACCCAGGTCAGTGATTGGCCAGAACGTTCTACTTCATCTTTAGTTAGTGAAAGGTTTGCTGACTAAAATCACACATGAGAAAAAAATACAATGAAGGTGACTTGGAGAATTATTAATATAAAGAGATAATAAAAAGAGATTCAAAGACAGCTAAAAAAGAATTCTTCAACTATGGCACCCCACCTCAGTCCTGCATTATCATGGTCTCCTCGTTTCAACAACAAATCTATGTGCCCACAGCAGTACTAGGGCACCAGAAGAAGAAAGAAAAAATTACCCACCGTTCTTCTTGAAGGCTAAGACTCTCTTTTGAGCTGTTAGTAAGAACCCTAACTCAACATTCTGTCCTTACAAATGTGTCCATTTGTAGGCCTATATTTAAACTAGACACTTTTGTTAGTCTCCAGATACCTCTTAGTGCACAAAAATATGTGTCTTAGGAACATGATGGGATGTCTTTACTCAACCAATCTCTCAAGCTCAGCTCTATGTTCACACAGCGCTAATTCATCAGGGTGCCCGGGAAGAGGCTTTATTCTCAGAGACAGCAGATGCTAGCATATCGCCTCTGTAAGTGAAAGAAGGGTATAGAGAAATACAACCTTGTCTTTTTCTATTGTGTTAAAAATAAGATTATTTTTCTACATGAATAAAAACTGAGCTATTTTATTAAGATGTTTTTAATGTATCCTTAGAAATCTATCATTTAAATATTCTCTCACAGCTCAGTGTCAGTGGCACTGAGAATATGCGTAGCAAGGGGAAGTGAGCACAGGTGGTATTTTGGTGAACCTGGAGAGCAGAGTAAGAATAGTGGTACGTCAGGAGAATGTTTATAGTAAGCCTCTTCGCTTCCTTTGGAGAAACCCTGACTCTGAGTATAGTTATAAAAGGCCTTGTCTTCTCATCAGCAGAGAAGAGTTTAATTTGGGAAGGGGAATGGCAGATAGGATCACAGTGGTCAAAGGAACATCTTAAGTAAATACCTGAAGCCAATAAGGTACTCTGTTCCCATTTGCATATAGTGTGTGCATCCCATATCACAGACCTTTCTACAGGGGGAGACCGAAATCAATTTGCTGCTGGACTTGTAGGATACACAACCCAGAGCATATATGTGGTGCTATGATCCTGTTATCCACCTGAAGGTTATAATCAATCTTTAAAGCTTAAATATCTACAGGAGGAAGATACAGAAATAGGAAACTAAAGCCCTTGTGACTGCTAACAGAACTTTGGAAAATACGAGTTTTCATGCCTATATTGGTATCTTTTTCATTCCATAATAAAATATCTGAGAGTAACTCTACAAAGCAAGGAGGCTGATTTAGCTTATGGGTTTTGATAGGGAGAGGCCAGAGAACCTGTGAGCATTTGAAGTAAGGCTCTGGCGCGGGCTGCCTTGCCTGATAGCTTTCTCATAGCGGAGAGCGTGGAGCAGGAAACATGCGGAACGTGATCTCCTATTTGAAAGCAGGAAGCCAGAGATCTGGGTAGGCAAGGGCTGCCCTTTTATAACGACCTACTCACAAGAACTACGTGGGATTCCCACCGAACAGAATCCCCTCCAGGAGCCACGCTGCCAGTGATGTAAGGACCTTTGTCTTAGTTACTGTCCTGTTGCTGTGAAAAACACCACAACCAAGGCGACTGATGGAAGGCAAGGGTTGTTTGCCTTATGGTTCCAGAGGGGTAAGAGTCTGTCCTGGTGAGAAAGAGGAAGAGTGGTGGCACTGGGCAGATGTGGTAGCACAGGGCAGATGTGGTGGCACAGGGCAGATGTGGTGGCACAGGGCAGATGTGGTGGCACAGGGCAGATGTGGTGGCACAGGGCAGATGTGGTGGCACAGGGCAGATGTGGTGGCACAGGGCAGATGTGGTGGCACAGGGTAGATGTGGTGGCACAGGGCAGATGTAGTGGCACAGGGCAGATGTGGTAGCAGGAGCTAGACACTAAGGACTCACATTTTGAACGTCAAGGACAGAGCAGAAAGCCAAGTGGCAATAATGTAAGGTTTTTCTCCTCTTGAAACCCACCCCCAGTGGCTTACTTTCCCTCCAGCAAGGCCACATCATCTAAAATTCCCCACGTAGTGCCACCAACAGGGGAATGGACAAGTGTTCAAATAGATGAGGCTACGTGGGACATTTTCTCTCTCTTTTTTAAAATTTATTTATTTTTTATTCTTTAATCCAGACTTTATACCCCCCGTCTGCCCCTCGATTACTCCCCATCCCATACCTCCTCCACATCTCCAAGAGGATGTCCCCACCCCCACCCCACCAGGCCTTCCCACTTCCTGTAGCTTCATGACTCACGAGGGTTAGGTGCATCTTCTCTGACTGAGGCCAGACCAGGCAGTCCTCTGCTGTATATGTGTTGGGGACCTCATATCAGCTGGTGTATGCTGCCTGGTTGGTGGCTCAGTGTCTAAGAGATTTCTGGGGTCCAGGTTAGTTGAGACTGCTGGTCTTCTTCCAGCTTTTCCCCAATTCAACCATAGGGGTCCCTGGCTTCTGTCCATTGGTTGGATGCTAGTATCTGCATCTGATTCTTTCAGCTGCTTGTTGGGCCTCTCAGAGAGCAGCCATGTTTGGCTCCTGTCTGCAAGCACACCACAGCATCAGTAATAGTGTCAGGCCTCCGAGGCCTCCCCTTCAGCTAGATCCCAATTTAGGCCTATCACTGAACTTCCTTTCTCTCAGGTTCTTCTCCACTTTTTTCCCTGCATTTCCTTCAGACAGGAACAATTCTGGGTCAGAGCTTTTGACTGTGGGATGGCAACCTCATCCCTCCACTTGATGTCCAGTCCCTCCACTGGAGGTGGACTCTAAAAGTTCCCCCTCCCCACAGCAGAGCACTTCATCCAAGGTCCCTCCCTTTGAGTCCTGTGAGTCTCTCACATTTTCATTGAAACCGGAACAGCCCCCACTAGCTTTGATTCGATGTCCAAAAATACCACCATAGGACCTACACTTCAGATTTCTGGGCAACTGATCACTTTGGAATATAGCAATCCCTGAGTGAGTTATTTCATTCCTCTTTCAGGACACAGTAGTGGCTCTCCACGCTTTGTCCAAATACGGAGCAGCTACTTTCACAAGAGCTAAGAAAGCTGCACATGTGACCATCCAGTCTTCAGGCACATTTTCTACAAAATTCCAAGTGAACAACGACAACAAATTATTACTACAGAGAGTCACATTGCCGACTGTGCCTGGGGATTACACCGTGAAGGTGACAGGAGAAGGGTGTGTCTACCTCCAGGTGAGACTTGGGCAGTCAGAACTCAGGCAAGGAAAGAAAGAAAGAAAGAAAGAAAGAAAGAAAGAAAGAAAGAAAGAAAGAAAGAAAGAAAGAAAGAAAGAAAGAAAGAAAGAAAAAAGAAAGTCAGAGAAAGAGATGAGGGAGTTGAGGGGAATCCTGAAGAAAGGAGAAAAATAGATGTCTGTCTTTAATGTGCCACAGACATCCTTGAAATTCAGTGTTCTCCCGAGAGAGAAGGAGTTTCCATTTGCTTTAGTGGTGCAGACTCTGCCTGGGACATGTGAGGATCCCAAAGCTCATACCAGCTTCCAGATCTCACTCAATATCAGGTAAGACCAATTTTCATCATCCGGGGAAAACAACCCATCTCTTTACCAGCACTTATCACTAAACAAAGCTGTTGGGTAGCACATACCTAGATCTGTTTTAACAATAAGGTATTCTTTTTAGTTGGTAAAATGGAGTTTCTCAGCAATGGAGCTACGTTGCCTGTCCTCTCTACCTTCAGAAGTTAATTCCCTCAAATAATTACTTACTCCTGATAGAAAATCAATGAGCAATACCATCCTTTGTCTATTACTTGAATTCCTTCTATGTAATGAAATCCTTTAGTAATCTTGGTCTTTACAGAAAAAAAATTATTGGAAAACTTAAATAAAAGGAAGTAGTGGCTTTTCCATTATAATTCTACTGTCAAGAAGTAAATCTAGTCATATATGATATAATATGTTTGGAAAACAGCATGCATATACATACAAGAGTCAAGTGGTCACAGAACTCTCAAACATGTACCCATAAGACCTTTGTGACTTGGCTTGCGGCTCTGCCTAGGAAACTGTGGTGATAAAGCGAATAACAGAAAACCCAGAACAGACTGAAGCCCTCACGTGCATGTCACCTGGCCAAGCTTCCTCAAGACACAGACCTGACACTGCAGGCTTGAATTCCGGTTCTAGATCCAGTTTCTGTGGATTTACTCAGTTCTATGCAAATTCTAATACATCCCAACTTTTTCAGGATCCTTAGAAATTCTTATGTGTACTTCATAGAACCATAGAGTATACAATATACAGACATAGAAAATGACTATTTACTAATTTGGGAAAGCCTAACTCTTCCTTTCCTGAACCTTCAGTTACATTGGAAGCCGTTCTGACTCCAACATGGCAATTGCTGATGTGAAGATGGTGTCTGGCTTCATCCCCTTGAAACCAACAGTGAAAATGGTATGTTCACTATAAGCCCAGGATGGCACATTAAGATGCTATGTTCACTGTAAGCCCAGGATAGCACATTAAGACAGTATATTCATTATAAGCCCAGGATAGCACATTTCATTTTATATGTTATGCATCCCCAGATCAAGATAATATTTATTAAAATACTATTAGATTAAGTCTTAAGGAGTTATGCCTTGTCCAAACAAAGTGTGATTGTGCTTGTGTGTGTATCATTGTTCAGACATCATGGCTACTAGAGAAACTTGTAAGCAGTTTTCTTTTCTATTTTTTCTTTATGTTAATTAAAATATAGTTACATCATTTCCCCATGCCTTTCTTTCCTCCATCCTCTCCTACGCTTCCCTCTTACTCACTGTCAAATTCATGGCTTCTTTTTTCTTAATTATCATTACATATGTGTGTATGTACATATGCCCCAGCCAGTGGGGTCTTCAGCGTGGACCTAAGGAGGGGACCGACGGATGAAAAAAGGAGACAAGAGACATGGGTACCTGGGAGCAAGACAGGATGTCTGATCAAGCTCCAAAGAATTTTATTTCTCACCAGATTTATATAATAAAAAGAGAAGGAAGCTTGAACAAAGTAACCGAGGCTTACGCAAAGCAACAGGTGTGGGGAAATTCCAAGGAGACACAGAGTTCCTGCCAAGCAGGATGCTGCTAGCGCAACTGTGTAACCGCAGGCTAATCACCTGATTTCTGAGAAGCCAGAGCCCACGGCTCAGGAAACCGAAACTCAGGCCTACAATTATTCTATGCCTAATTCTAATACAAGATGGTTTCAGCCAGGTCACTAAAAAAGGCTACAAACCCATTGGTTCTCCGCATACATATATGTGTGTATATGTATATATATAATATATTTTCTATATATATATATGCAAACACATAAATATAAAATACAACTTGCTAAGTCCATTTCCTATTGCTTGTATGGATATGATTCAGAGTTGAGCATTCAGGGATGGATAACCCCTTTCTTCAGGTAAACCAACTTTACATGTGTGTTTATATGACCTATGATAGTATGCCCTTCATCCAAATTACCTTGCGTTTTTACTTTTACTTTTTTATTTATAAGGGACCTTTGAAGAAATCCTATCGTCAGGATATTTAGATAATAAAATAATCTCATTTTTCCTGGATTCTCCAGGAATTTCATCTATTTATTAACATTTGTGATGTCTCCATTTTCTTCAGCTTGAGAGATCTGTGCATGTGAGCCGGACGGAAGTCAGCAATAACCGTGTCTTGATTTACTTGGATAAGGTGAGACCCCCAACTGTCAATGTGCAAATCGCATACGTAATAGTTCTCTAAGAACTATCTGGGAAGTGCATGTCTGTATTTTAGAGTCCTCACCTCTATGCTAGAGACATGAGAATTCTAATATCACAGTGGCTGCCCACTCTTTGGAGATATTTCACTTGAGCCTGTGAGTAGACATACCACACTACACTCCTGGGATATGAATACTTCCAGGGGCCATAACAGTTTTCATTATATCAACCAATTAGCTCAGAGATACTGAATAATGCAGGGAAGTGATTATTATAATTAGTCAGTCATTATATCATCATCTTCATCAACAGTATAAGAAGGGAACATACCATGAATCTCACTGGCACTTGGGCCATGTGATAGTAAAACAGCAGTCCATCCATGGACCAATAATTAAAAAGATGGGTACAGTAGCAGAATTATTCAAACCTCTGTTGATAGGAATCTCTGTTGACAAAGCAGCAGTGGTTCGCCTTTTATAGAATTCTTTGGGGTCTGTATCTGTATTTTCACAAGATGAAAAGGCAAAACTGCACTAAACCTCTGAAATGTAAAAGAAGATATAATAAATAGCAAAACTGAAATTGTGGATATATTCCTCACCATGAACAGAGCCATGTGCTAGCATTGATTAAGGCAGTAGCTCCCAACCTGTGTTCCCTTTGTGGGGGGATCCTGGATATCAGATATTTACATTGCAATCATAGCAGTAACAAAATTACACTTAAGTAGCAACAAAATAACAAGGAACTGTATTAAAGGATCAAAGCGTTAAGAAGGTTTCGAACCCTGGATTAAGGCTTATGGATTTACCAAGTCATGTTAGTCATTTAAGAGGTAATTTTGGGCAATTTCCCATTTACTCTGGAGGCTTTCTATACCGTGCGTGGTACTGTCGGCTGATAAAATCCCCACCCAGTCAAACCGCAATTGATTTCAATGTGAAAAGAAAGGTTCCAGGAAGTCACTTAGCTCCCCTTGGTTTCCAGGTGTCAAATCAGACGCTGACCTTGTCCTTCACGGTTCAGCAAGACTTTCCAGTAAGAGACCTGAAGCCAGCTGTAGTGAAAGTCTATGACTACTACGAGAAAGGTGAGAGAGGCCTCCTGAACAGAGGCGTTCACTTCCCGGTACAGGAACGTAGGCCTAGGAATGTGGTGGCTCCTCATCACTTCCTGTTGTCTCCCTCAGCTTTGATACCTGCCCTTTTTATCTCCTTGCTTCTGTGGAAGAAAGCGCATTTTAAACCCATTCACCAGAAAAACAAAGTAACTGCATAAGAGTTACCTTTTTTCAGATAGGCCAGTTGTAGGACAGGATGAGATTTAAGGATATACAACAACTGACTGTCAGGGGCCAGATGAAATGCGGCTCGCTGTAGCTGGAAGGGTGCCCAAGGCACCAAGCATCAGATTAGGGGAATGACGCAGGCAGTTCTGGTGCAAACGCAGATGCCCATAGTGACATCACTTGATGCCTTTGTTTCTGTTTTCTCTTTTACTCAGATGAGTTTGCAGTTGCAAAATACAGTGCTCCCTGCAGTGCAGGTAAGTAGTCCACATTCAGGGTAACCAGAATTCCAATAGCTTGTCTCCCAAATTTCCTCCTCCATAAAATTCTAGGTAAATATTCTTCTTAGGAATCATTTTGCTTAGGTTGTGTATTATTATAGAAGAATGTATGCTTTGGAGATGCCTCTTGAACCCTCAAGTAGTTTGCTGCACAGCTTATTGGGTAATTAGCTGTATTGGGTCTCAGCTCCTCCTGTATTCATTGGGTTGTCGTGAACACTATGGAAACCCAAACCTATCTTAATTTCCTCTTCTTTCCACTACCCCAGATTATGGAAATGCCTGAGGACACTGTGAATAAGAAGTGTTTCACCAGAACTCTGTTCTTAGGACTTCAGAAGAAAAACAGTGTTTTTTTGTATTTCCAGAGATTTGATAAATAAACCATTTTTCGTATCTATCCATCACCATTCCCTCATTAATTCAGTCATCATTTTTTCACATTTTCATGCTTCCACATCTAATACCCAATAAAAACTGACAAAAATCAGGAATGGAAGGAATTCAGAATACCAAAAGGTGATACAGTGATAATGGTTTAAATGGGACTTATGGGATGGGGCAGAAGGTATCGGATCATAGCTCAAAGAGAGTAAAGCATGTGTGGCTATAAAGATGCCTTAAGGAAAAGCCAAAGACTGAATGTTTATGAGCTAATAAAAAATTGACTTGACCAGAAATATAAAGTTGGGTATGTTGATATTGGAAAATAGCCTTAGTGCTTGGGATTTCCATGTTCCATGCAAGGATAAACTCTCCCAAGGAGTAGGAAGAGTGACCCACCCATCACTCTTGACTCTCAGATTCCACAGTGGATGGCAGACTAAAATTGTGAAACATGGGGATGTAAGTATTCTCCGAAGGAAGACTATCTAGGAGTCAAGCCCAAATGGGAGGACTGACAGACGCCTGCATCTCTGGGGTCATCGAGTCGGGGTGAAAGGATGGCGACAAAGTCAAGGGGCATCAGACACAAAAACCAGCACTCTTGTACTTGGAAGTCTCGTACATCCTGCCCCTTTCCATTCTTATTTTATTTTTCTTGCATTCAATATTCAAATCATTCATTATGGGAAATGATACATGGAAACTTACAGAGATTTGTAGAGAAAGAGCAGAAAGGAAATGAAGACAGAAGAATTCAGAGGTAAGGCAGTCCAAAGGCAATCCTGTCTACCTGGCCTTAGTTTGCCATGGAAAGAAGACAGTGTTTACTTTGGCAGAAGACAAGTGGAGGTGGAATAAGCTGACACCATAACCATGAAATTTAATCAGCCCTTAAATGCAATCATGTTTTGTGATAAATTACGCTGTAAGCACCTCATAGCCCTAGGCCCTTTCTCTCTACCGGTGTGGGACTCATAACTGAAAGTATTTTCGGAGAACAAATCATCTAGCTGTCCTTCCTAGTCCAAAAAGGTTCATTTGTGAAATACCAACTATTTGCCTCTTATCTGGAATGCACAAGACTATTTGATATAACATTGAATAAAACAGTGCTGCAGTAAACATAGCTGTAAATGTTTCTCTAAGCCAGACTCATACAAATATCACACAGGGGAGGGGGGCACAGGAGAGGGTGGTCTTCTCTGTCTTCTATGCCCATGATTTGCCCTGATCTTCTGTCTTCCATTGAAGCCATTTTATTGGTGAAGCTTAATACCAAGATTTCTTTTCGTTTAATTGCACTCCTCTTCCGTATACTACATTGTCTTCTTTATTTTATTTATCTGTTATTGCACTCAGAAGGCAGAAGTGAGGGAGACCACCAGCCTCAGGCCAGTCCGTGCCATATGACAAGAACTTGGAAACAGAGCACGGAGGAGGCAGGAAGGGTGAGTGAGTGAGGAAGCAATAGCTTGCAGCAGGTCTCCAGGAATAAAAGCAGCAAGACAGAAGAGGGCAGAGGCTCATCACTGAGCTGATCTGCATACAAGCAGGGATTTTGGGGTCCCCCTAGCATACATCTGCTGGTAAAATCCTCCTTTCTCTTGTCTTTCACCAGACAGCTGCAGAAAGCCATATAGGAGAAGTCCCTGCTACTTGATAACCCAGCATTTCTTGAGTTAAAAGGCCTTCTCCTTTCCCTGTACTGCCTGCTCTGGAGAGTTAGGTCACAGAGACAGACTTTGAACTTCTGTGCAAAAGATTAACAATCCTGCAGGATGGGAACTGGTCCTGTTTTATATTGTTATTTTTTATTAATGCTTTCATTTATCCTTCAGCAGTTTCGTACATGCATACAATGTTTCTGATCCTATCCACTTACAAGTCCCTCTCTGTGTCTCTCTCCATCTTTCCAACACATCTATGCCCAATCTCCATGTTCTCTTCTGAGTCCAATTAATGCCCATGTGCACTTAGCTATGGAATCTTCTTCATGAACAAAGGCAATCTACCTCAGACTTCTATCTAAGCAAAAGCTACAGCCCCAAAGAAAAATGACTCCTCATCCCCAGTAACCATCAACCGTGAATGGCTCCTCATCTAGAGCAGAGACTCGTAAGCCCCTCCCCCATCCATGCTGGGATGTAGCCTAGCTTGATCTTTTGAAGTTTTTGTGTAGATAACCACAACTACTGTGAGTTCATGAGTGCAGTGTACCTGTCATGTCTGGAAGACAGTGTTTCTCAGGGCTCCTCATCCCCTGGGTCTCACATTCTCTCTACCCTTTGATTACCCTCTTCCATGATGTTTCCCAAGCCTTGGAGGTAGGGAGGCCATATCGATGACCCACTTTGGGGCTAAGCATTCAACTGTCATTTATTCTCTACACATTGCCCACTCGTGAGTATCTTACAATAACTACTGATGGAGGAGGAGGAGGAGGAGGAGGAGGAGGAGGAGGAGGAGGAGGAGGAGGAGGAGGAAAAGAAGAAGGAGAAACTTCTCCAGAAAACATTGACAGGAGCAATAATATAGGGCATAAACATTTAGAAGATGGACACCAATGTCCATCAAAAATAAAACAAACAAAAGCAGTAGTAGTAGGGTTCCCTCTAGGGCCCATGATCTTCCTAGCCACATCAAACGTGAGTTTCCTCCAGTTCTTAACTACAGCCAGAAAGTAATCCTCAAGCATAATTGCACCAGTGGGCATATCTTACCTGGAAGATCAATATTATAGGATGCATGATCCATAACTGGGTAAGACTACTGATCACTCTCCTGCGGAGACCTACATAGCTCTTTCTGGCACTCTGAAAGGTAACCCTGAGTCATGTTGCTGCCCTATGGGCAGTCAATCCATTCTGGGAGAAGAGGGAAGCATGACGTCCACCGGTACACACAGGAGAGCACATCAGGTTCTAAGGATTATTTCCAACCTCAGAGGTACACAAGCAGTTCTCATTAAGCTCCGAGACACAGGAAGGAAGGAAAAACCTAATAAATAAAGAAGAGAGAGATAGGGATGGGAGCCATATTGGATGGAAAGGAACTGAGAGGCTGAAAGACAGAGCACACAAACTGTGAAAGGACAAAATTTACTAGTAAAAAAAAAGGAAAACCATATACAAAAGTGTCACTATTGAAGTGTCACTCACTATGAACACAGAATAAGAGTCAAATAGCAACCACCACTTAAAATCTAATCCTATCAGAAAGTATAAGAACACTGATAAGATATGGTGTAAAATAAGACAGTGAGTACAGGATTGGAAAGGAAAAGAGATGAATGACAATTATCAGATTGATAAGAAGAAAATATAGGAGAGAAAAAGTAAATAGAAGATAGGGACATATGAGGTGAGACAATTTGTATAAAGATAATAAAAGGAGAGATAAGAAATACAATCAAAATATGTAAAAAGAGTCCCAGGCCTCAGGAAGCATTAACTCCCAGCATCCTTCCAACCTCCCACCATGGTGAGTCAAATCACATGTGTTCTGTTATTTTCTCTTATTATATATTTTTTTAATTGGGTTGTAAGATTGTGGGTTTTCATATAGCCTTCAAAAATTCCTTATTTTGAGCCGGGCAGTGGTGGCGCACGCCTTTAATCCCAGCACTTGGGAGGCAGAGGCAGGTGGATTTCTGAGTTTGAGGCCAGCCTGAGTGAGTTCCAGGACAGCCAGGGCTACACAGAGAAACCCTGTCTCAAAAATAAAAATTCTTCATTTTGATTAACTCTGACGTGTACAACACACTGGTAGAAGTTACAGTTTTGACCTGAAATGCCTCTCAGATTCATGATTCCATGATCCCACGTGCTCAAGGTTCAGCCATCAGTCAGCGATGCGAGTGAGAGGAGGTGGGACTTCTGGAAGGTCAGACCTGATGGACGGAAAGTATTGAAGCTGTTATGCCCAAGTCAAAGGGAGCCCAAAGACTACCAAGGAGCGAACTCTGATGTAAAAACAGAAGGGTCTTTATTATGAGCTCCTGAGCAAGGTCTCTCACCATCCTCCATTGCAGCAGGTCAGAGTAAGAGCCCTGAGTCTAGGGGTGCAGGGTATTATCATGGTTACAGCAAGCTTGGGGAATTTCCATACGGGTCAGCAAGTTAATATTTTAAGAACTGCATTTCTGGCGTAATCTGCAGGAACCAAAAACAGGGCCAAAACCACCTGACAAACAGGATGGCCAAGTTGCCTATTTTCTTCAGGATGTCTTCAGTTACCTATAAGTACTTTGATCCTGCTATTGTTACCTGGCTGGCTGTTGCTGTGGGAGGTGCGTGGGGGTGGGGTGGACTTTGTGATTTTCTTCCTGGAATTGGAGTTTAGCCCTTGGTCTCGAAAAAAAAAAAATGGAGTTCCTTCAGAAACGGAGTTGGTTAGGCTTTACAAAGCCAGATGGTTGGACAGGACATTGGAAACCCTCCCTCACTCCTCCTGCAATCCACAAACTCTCCCATCAAAGGCCGCCACCATGTTTCGAAGCCTCATTACAAACCCCAAAGCAATCAAACCTTTTCTCCTTGTAAGCTGTTCCTTGATAAATGAGCCAACTCAAGCCAGATTAAAATATATAAAGGCAAGATTATTGCCATGAGGAGGAAGAAAAGAGGGGGGGAGAGAAAGATGGAAAGAGCGTGCACGGGAGGGAGGGAAGGAGAGAAAGAAGACCGAAATGTCTGGGTTATATAGGGAGGAGCCTCTGGGGGAAGGGCAGCCCAGCCCCTGGGCTGGAAAGTTCAGGGTTGGGGGCAGGGTATGCCAGGTAGGGACTGAGGGATGCTGGGAGAACCTGGAGGCCAGGTCTGCTTCTGTATGTAAAATATGCACCTCTGTCCCTTGTCCCAGGGTCTGAAACCAAACATCTCTCCGGGTATCTTGTTACAGAAACTAAATGCCAACTAGCACAGTAGGCTCTACAGTCACCTCACACCCAAACCGCAGCCATGATTTTACACGTGACACACACACACACTCACACATTCTTTGCTTTCAGACAGCAAACACGAGTACAGTCTATACAAAATGAAGCAGAGATTTGCCGGGTAATACACACTTCTCCCTTTTGATCCAGAACAAAGAATGATTCACCGGATGGTCACCACAGTTTTCCTCTAATTATGCAATAGATTCTTGTCTTCTCAACACTCCGAATACTTTATCCATTGAAGTTTTAATACAGCCTATGGATCTTTATCATGTTCATTTTCTCTGCCAATTAAAGAATTAAAAGGCAGGAAAAACTCTGAGCATAACAGGTAGCAGCAGAGAAATCTCAAACACCTCAGACAGCAACAGACGGAGTCAGCAGTTGAAGAAAGTCATTTATTGGGCAAGGGAAAACACACACATACAGCAGACACACAGAGAAAAATATGCTACAAGGGATTTTAAAGTCTCTGAAGAGTTTTCGTCCCCTAATTTAGGATTTGTTGGTTTGAAGAAAAATAGGAAGTTTGATTGGTCCATGATGGTTGTGTCACATGACCTGATCTGATCCACCCTTGAGTGTGTGGATCCAGTCCATTAGCAGGAGGCCTGCTGGTGGGAGACAAAAGTCCACAAGGTCTTTGGTTTTTGCTGCCAGGCTTAAGTCTCAAATCAGGAGGGTAAATGTCTTAGTCACTGTTCTATAGCTATGAAGAGACCAGTGTCTTAGTTAGGGTTTCATTGTCGGGAAGAGACACCATGACCACAGCAAATCTTATAGAGGACAACATTTAATTGGAGCTTACTTACAGGTTCAGAGGCTCAGTCCATTATCAATACGGCAGGAAGCATGGCAGTGTCTAGGCAGCCATGGCGCTGGAGGAGCTGAGAGTCCTGCATCTTCATCTGAAGGACACTAAGACTGGCACCCATGTGGTTGGGAGGAAGGTCTCATTGCCCACCCCCACAGACATACTTTCTCCAACAAGGCCACGCCTCCAAATAGTGCCTGAGCCAAGCATATTCAAACCAACACAAACAGGCAACTCTTAATTGGGGCTTGTTTAAAGTTTCAGATTTATTTCTTTATAATCCTGGCAAGGATCATGGCAGCTTGCAGACAGACATGGTGTTGAACAAGTAGCTGAGAGCTACATCATGATCCACTGGGAAGTGGGGCACACAGAGAGAGGGGAGAGGAGGTGGGAAGGGAGAAAGGGGGAGGAAGAGAGGTATAGAGGGACAGAAGAAGGGGAGAGAGAGAGAGAGAGAGAGAGAGACAAAGAGGGAGAGAGAAAGAAAGAGAAAGAGAGAGAGAGAGACTTGGTCCTCTTACAGAGACCCAAGGAGATACAGTAGGGACCCCATAGCATCTCTGGGGACTATAATTATTAATCTATTAATACATTAAGGAAATGACCAAGAGGACACAATTAGCAAGTGGAAGCACCATGTGTAAAGCCAGGCTGCCTAGATCCAGCCTCTGCCCACAGTTTCTGAAGTGCAAACTCAGTCCAGACTTCCTGAGTGCATCTAATACAGCTGCAAATGAAACCAAGCACACACTGATAACCTTTCTGGAAGGTTCTGTGTCAAACAAACCATAGTTTATAAGTCTTGGTGGTCTGATTGCTTGTGAGGTCTTACAGATTTTAGCAGAGAAAAGTCTACTTTTTCTTTGTCCAAGAAAAAAGTTTTATGCTGAAGGAAGCAATCAAATGTTTGTATGAAGCTCCCGCATTCCTTCGCTTCATTGATTGACTCAATCATTCGTGACTGGCCGTCAGCCTTCTTCATTCACTATATCCTGTAGGAACATCGTACCATCCCACTATATATGCCTCGGTTTTGACTGGCTGCCTATCACACTTGTGTAACTCTCAAGTGAGCAGCAGGATAAAGCCGATGTTTTCTACCTGAATATTTGAAAGGAAATTGTAGGAAATCCTTCCTGGGAATTGAGAAGACACAATTGACATTCACTGTTCTCTTAACCTGTTGTCTGCAGGCAGTCAGGCTGTGACTGACTGAGAAGATCCCAAGGTGGTTTCCCTCTGCATCGAATGTCTAGAGGCTTTGTCCTGTGCTTTTCTTCCTGTTCACCCTAATGAGAGCTTGACTAAACAGAGAGGTAAAAGAGTAGCATATTGAAGAGCCAGAGTATCCAGTTATTATGTGGTAGGCATGGCTTCAAACTCTAGACTCCCACTTTTTAAAGTATACCCTCGTCTGAATCATTAGCTTTCAGATGGGTAGAAGAGGAGAGATAGAGTGGCCATGGAATCTTGCCAATGTCTTCAAGTACTTTCTGTGCTCAAAACACGTCTACCTGACCATGTTCAGAAGGCAACCTTAGAAACACACTACACACCTGCTGAAATGTGCTTCATTTGAGGAGAGAGAAAGGAGAGTGCACACTGGGGTTTCCAGTATCTTGTGGAATGAATTGGACAGGGACATATGGACCGTGGGGAGATGCAGGAAGAGTCTATCAAGAAAGAGGCCTGCAAGCAAAAGTGGGTCGTGGTTATGAGAAAAGCTTAGAAGGCCATAGGCTTAGATGTGACTTAGTTGGTGTCGTTGTTACTTTTTAATGGCTGTGACAAGACACCATGATGGAGGCAACTTATAGAAGAAAAAGTTTATTGGGATTTACAGTTCCAGAGGGTAAGTCCTTCACCGCCATGACAGGGAGCGTGGCTGCATGAGAGCACCTTAAGTGACAGATACTAGACTTTTAGACTTTTGTTTATCTTTTGGCAATCCATCTATTTACCAGGTCAGGGTCTAGCCTGCACTGAGCCCAGAAAGTCATTTTGGGGGTTGAGGCCCAACTTCAGACCTAACAATGAGATGGTACTTGCTGACAAGTCTGATGACCCAAACTAAATCTCTAGGCTCCACATTATTGGGGACACAAAGTTTCTTGCATCCAAAAACCACTAGGGAAACCAGGAATGTTAATCATGCATGAGTGTCTCCTCAAAGGAAGAAATACTTGTTTTTCACTCCGAAGGCTAGAAGTGGATGTTGTTAATGATGTGGTGACCTTTGCTCTCTGCAGAGGCAGACCCCACCTAAATCCCCAGAATGTTTATCCTTGACTCTATCTCTCTAGACCTTTATCTTTACATCTTTAGGGAAGATGTACTTGATAGTCTGCTGACCTCTCTGCTATTGCAGTGAGAGATGGTACAAGACTCTAGGTCTTCAGGTATAGAACCCACCTTCATGGTCACATGTACTTTGCAAAGAAGTTCCTAGGTAGTCGCACCTTATGCTTTATTGTGCCCTTGGAATCAGGATGATTATTGTCTGGAAACCTAGGATGGGTATGATTGTTGCCAAGTGGTACTGTGTTTAACTATGCTGGCAATAAACCACCTGGCATCAGACTCCTGGAGTTTGATCTGACCTTATGAATTCAAACTGAACCAAGCTCTAACCTCTTTGCTGCCATTCATTTCCCCAGCTGCCATGACACTTGCATGGACCCTTGTAACACATGAAAAGAGAAAATGAACTCCTGCAAGCTTTCCTCTGACCTCCGTATATCTACCATAGTGTGATTTCACAAGTAAATGTAAAGCACAAACCCAAATCAAAAGGGAAGAAAACCACATTTGGTCGAAGCTGCATGTTCCACATGAAATAGCTCTTGGCATGCCACTGTGTCTCAGCTGTAGTCTGGAACACCCTTCCTGCTATGTCTCTCACTAGAATGTGCATCAGGGATTGCTCCCTGGTGAGAAGCAGGGGGAGGTGGGGAAAAGTGCCCTGTGTAGCCTGTACCCATCTCAGGAGTCACATCATTAAACCCAAATCTAGGTGGTATTGCAAAGGAAATTTGCAAAGTAAATTTACTAATCGTTTTCCTAAAGAATGACCCAAGGAGACACAGTCTGGGTGGGCCTGACTCTAACACGTGTAAAGTCCATAACTTGAAGGAAAGTTTGGATTTTTGTGATTCAAAACAATGAAGTATGAAGCTGCCCTTTCCTTTGCATTCTCCTCGAATTTTTGTCTGTGGCCATGCCTGTAGGTGACAGTCCCTCCCTAACTTCATTGCTGCTTAGCTCAACCTCATGGGTACAGAGATTAATGCCTGTAACAAGTGTGATTACACAGCATATTCATTTCCATTTTATCTTGTATGTGTCCACAAATGAACATATAGCATACATTGCATCTTCATGTCGAGAAGGCATGCATGCATTTACTCTGTTTCCTAGCTGTGGATGTCATTTGGCCCATCCTAAATTTCTAAAAGATGAGTTCCTGGAAACCCTGATCCCTTGCTTGTAAAACCGCTATGAGATAATTAACCAATTGCTTTGCTTTTTAAACCCACAGATTGCTGTGTATACCAGGGTGTGAGACAACCACTCTATCAATGGTACAAGGGGAGAGAGAGACAAATCCTCACAGCTGAGAGGAATAAAAGCAGTTTCTCACCCAGCTTCTCATCTCACACAAATGAGATGCCTGCCTTTACAAACCTTTCCTCTAGCTGGCTCTACATAACACATCTTCTATTTGGGTTTAAGGCTGTTAGCCTGCTAGCAGTAACTAATAAATTCATTTAATGATAATTTGAATTAAGTCTGTGGTCTTTTTCCAGTGGATTTGATCTGTAACAGGTGTCTCTAGAAATCCAGGCTCTGCCTTCAAAGCTTCATGCAATGGTCTCTCTGAGCCTCCATGCAGGGCCACCCCTTACACATGTCTAGGTGCAGAGGCTTTTCTTAGCTGCAGCAGGAGATGCTACAAACCCTTTCTTGTATCCTTGCTTCTAAATGCAAAGCCATGTACTGATGCTGCCAAATTAGTTTAATAGGACTGGAACTTGACCCCTTTTAAAATTACATTTGCATCAGCTTTCTGATGCTGATGCTTTCCTTCACTGCTTAAGCTTGTCTAAATTACCTTTCACAAGTTGGAAGCTTTGCTTGGTGGGGTCTTGTCCTGAAGTCACTATTCCATTTATCATTGGGCTCTTCTTGACACTTTTTAATCTCTCTGAACACTGGACTTTAGCTCCATTACATTTGCTATTTCTTTTTTCCCTCAAACTCTATATTTTGTATTTCTCCCTGCTCTACTTGTCTCTCTCTATCGTATATCTGTGTGAGAGTATCAGCTAGTAACCATGTGATAGTCAATACTAAGCTCTCTTGAAATCTCCTCAGTCAAGGCCATTAATCCAAAAGTCTTCAATTCAACCTCAGGCAAATTTTTAGGATAAGGTCAGAAAGCAGCCACATTCCTCACTAAAGTATCATTAAGAACAGTGTCTAGAGCTCTTACTAATATTTTTCCTCCTGAAACTTCTTGAGCTGGACCACCAGAGGTCAAATCATCCTCAGCATTGTCTCCTCTGTTCTTCTAGGATGGCCCAGTTAGTCCCACTTAAAGCATCTGACTGCTTTTTTAGTCCAGAGTCCCTAACTCTTCCATATTTGTCCAACAAACAGCATGTAACAGTAAAATTCCAGTCTCTGGTACCAATTTCTGTCTTAGTCAATGTTCATTCACTGTGAAGAGACATCATGATTAAGACAACTCTTATAAAAGAAGGCTTTTGACTAGGGACTTGCTTATAGTTTCAGAAGCTTAGTCCTTTATCAATGTGGTAGGGATTGTGGAAGGATGCAGGCAGGTTCTGGAGCAATAGTGGAGAGCTGCATCCTGGTCCACAGGCAAAAAGAGAGAAAATCTTGACTTGGAGTGTTTTTTTGACCTCAAAACCACCCCTCATGACACACTTCCTCTAACAAGGCCACAGCTCTTAATCCTTCTAATCCTTTCAAATAGTGCCACTCCCTGGTGACTATACATTTAAATATAAATAGAAAGATAATAAAGAAAGAAAGCTAGATTTAATGGAGATATTTAGAGCAATCATAAGGGGGGGAGCCTCTGTGAATGGATCAATGCTGGGGAAAGTTCAGTCTTAGCTGTAATGTTGTCTAGATGTAATGCGATCTTAAGCAATTAGCTCAAATCCTAGGCTCTGTAATGGATCTTAAGCAATTAGCTCAAATTCTGGGCCCCTCTGAAAGACCATTTGAGGACAGAGAGTAGCAGGCAGCTGTCTACCAAGGCTCAGCTCTTGTGTGTGGAAGGTGCTCCTAGGCAGTTACACCCTCCTAAAGAGAGGGAGTGTTCTGAGCACACTATGTTCTGTACAGAAAAGAGCATTTGTGTCTTTCCACAATATGGGAACTTACTGAAAAACAAATTCACAAGGTGTGGAGGTGTCAAAGGCAGGAAATGGTCAGACATTCCTACTTGTTAACCTCTGCTGAGGTGAGCAGCTTTGGCTAATGATACAATTTTAATTGGGAATGTTAGCATTCAATCACTTCTCCCCCCCCCCCCCCATTAGCCATAAGTTTAACAATCACTTTAAGTGCATGAGAGGCCAGAAGCAGGATAACAGAAATGCAAACGAATCTGCAGTGATAACAGAAGAAACAGAAGCTTCAGGGAAGCTGAAGACACATCCTGGGTCTGAGCTCAGAGCTACAGACTTGAGTTCAAAGGAGAAAGGACAAAGTCCAGGACTAGGCAGATAGACAGACAGCAGGTCCTATGAAGAGGAATACAGGCAGATGTCAGTTGATTAGGTCTTGTCAATGACAGGAACTAAACCAAGATGAAGTCCTAGGAGAGTCAGTTCTCCACCTGTCCATCCTCAAAACATACACTGGAAGACAAGGTGAAAGCTTTACAGGAAATTTCCCAGGGGACAATTCTACAATTTTCCTGCAGTTTAGACAGTTTTGTCTTCCTGCAGGGCAGAGAGGCAGATCAGGCCTAATGCTTTGGATAAAAACCCGTGTGAAAGAATGAACAGAATGTAAGACAAAGTTCAGTGAAGGACAAAAACTGTAACAGAAAAAGCAGCCCTCCTCCCACCCTCCATCTCCAGATTGGTTGGTCTTGACCTCACAATTGCCAATAAAATAATAATTGATTTCGGACAGTTTAATAATGACCCAAACCGAGACATTTGTTAGAGGGCGAGGACAGCATGACTCCACCTTCCATGGCCATAGAAATAAAACATCTTGTGCATATTTACTCTGGAATGGTGACTTTCTCAATAACACTGAAGCCATCACCCACTGTCTTTTGAGATCTAGAGTTTCCCATGAGAAATTAGATGAGGGTCTTATAGGGTAGTTGGGATGAAGCTTCTTCCTCTGAGCCCCATAGATGTTTCTCACGTGTCCTGGGGTACCTTGGAAGCAGAGCATCTCACAGCATCTCCATGTAAGTGAGGGAGCACTTTTTCAAACCTATCTAAGTTTAAAGCAAAAGGAATTGAACATAGTAGCCCACCCACAGAAGGCACCAGCTGGAACTGGATCTTGTGCACATACTGCAGAAAGGCAGTTGGTTGGCTGCAGACCAGTTGGATTCAGACTTTGGTTCTCAGAGAATTTTACTTTTTTTAAAAATTGCCCCCTTTAGAATTAAACATCTGTGATCCCCACTGACATAATAAGTTTACTTCCTGGTAAGTTGGGGTTTTTTTGTTGTTGTTGTTTTGGTTTTTGTATCTAGATTTTTAGTTACTGTTTATTGTTTTGGGTTTAGTTTGTGTATTTGCTTTGGGTGTTTAATTACTAGTATCACCCATTTTTCATTATCTCTTCATTTATCATTGACATTTTGTATGTTGACTTATTTCTTTACTGTAAAAGCTCTTGTCAGTATATATTAGCTGTAAAAAAAATTAAAGACTTCAATTATGCCTTGCACTTGGCTCTCCACCCCACCCCACCCTACCCCAAGCCTTTCACTGTAGTCATAAATCCCCCTATCATGTTAAGAGTCCCCCACCACCACCACCCTGCCACTCAGGAGACAAAACATACCCTGGGGGATCTTGAGAGACAGCACATTTCCTTATGGCATCACATTGTCACAGACAGTCTACCATCTTTTTGATGCCTTTAACTAAGAGGTTAAGAAAAAGGAAGTAGATCTCATGCCTATAGGTAGAGGATAGGAGGTCTGCAGAAGTTAGTCATTGGGGAATTTGAGGGTCTGAGCCAAAATGATCTCTACCTCTCTTGAAAAGAACTAGAGAAAAGGGCCTTAAAGAAGTCTGTGTGTTCACTCTCTAACCACAGCTCGAATCCAAGTCAGCAAAGACCACCATTCTTGTTACTGCTGCTCTTCTTAAGGCCAAAATGTCCTCCTTAAGGTTTGAATGGGATAGGTCTCGGAATTGCTGGTCTCTTGTAGGGGTGTGTTCAGAGAAGTTATTAAACACCAGGACAGTGGAACCCAGCAGGAGGAATTGGGTCATTAGAGGCAATGGGACTTGCCAATCCCATGTAAGCAGTTGCTTCAGATCCATCTTCCCAAGGCTCCAGCCATGCCTTCCCTGTTCTCTGAGAGCCCGAGCCAAAATAAAACCTGTGTACTGTATGCTGCTTCTTCTCAGGGATTTGGTCATGGCAATAAAGGTAACGGGGTGCCTGGAGACAGAAAGTGAAAGCATTCATTTTTGGTTGTAAAGAGCCATGATGATTGACTCATTTCTTGCTATGACCTTATTGGTGACATTGTAAGGAAGTACAGACCCCTCCCATTGAAGACCAGAAAGGGGGGTAGGGGAGGAGATGCTGTATCTTGTCCTCACACTACACAGAACCTGTTGTTTGTTTGACTGAAGAGAGATTGGACACAGATATTGGTTCTTGAAGACTTTGGTATTATTGATCTCTTGAAAACAGACATTGTTGATCTGATTTGTGGTTTTCTTTGAGTTTGTTTTGTAGACCCATAAATCTATTCTTAAATAAGCACGATTCTTTGATATTTTTCAATTTAATTTTTCTGATTTTAAATGCTTAATTAGTAGCATTTAAGAAGAATAAGAAGTAGACAATAAGGAATCTCATCACAGCATACACTTGAATATACCCCCTGTACTGTTATATCCCCTAAGCTTTGATGAGCTACAGTTTTCCTGTCCTGATAAGTGTATTGCCATGACCCCTCCTTGAAAAAACAAAAACATGCCAGCCAGACCCTAGCATTGGTCCTGATAAACTTTGGCTCAGAACTTTTGTGTTCTGTTTTTCCTTTTGATTCACACACTCAACTCTTTTGCTTGAAGCATTGATTTCTGCTTGTGTGTTAACTTTTCTTAATTGTTCCTTTTTCAACAGTTTGTGTCTGCCATGTTTTCCTTTGGTTTCATTTTCTTACTTGAAACCTTACCTGTAAAGTAAAGAATTTCCCTGTGACACTTCTATACCTTTACATAGTGAACTTGAATCATATTCTGCTCTGTTACATTACAGGGGCCCTGGCATGTGCCTGAAAGCCTCTCCTTTTTGTTAAGGTTCCAGCTATATATCCATGGCTCTAGTTAGGTTCACCTTATCTCTGGAACTGGCATGTTGCAGACAAGCAATCCTAAGTCCATTTACATTTCAGAAAAAGACAAAAATTCATTCTTCACTGCTGAGCATGGGTCTCTTCCCTTGACCTCTTTATAAACTTGTTGTTGATCACTTTGTGTGTGGATTCCATGCGGAGCCCAACATGAACATGAGACACCATCTCTATCATGTGTTGAAATTTATCTGAACTACAAAGTAATCTCATAACAGATGTTCATGGGAACGTTCAAGGATATTGGCACATGCATCTTTGTGTGTGTGTGTGTGTGTGTGTGTGTGTGTGTGTGTGTGTGTGTGTGCATGTGTGTACCTGTGTGTGCATGTGTGTACCTGTGTGTGCATGTGTGCACCTGTGTGTGCATGTGCTATTATGGTTCTGATACCAGAGTACTACTGGCTTTGTAGGTTGTTTAGAATGATCTTTCCTCATCCCTTTGGTGAAGCAGCTTGAGCATTCTTCTTCATGGCACTTTACAGCCAGTAGGTAAGATCCATGAATCTGTTGGTCTAGGCTTTCTTTGTTAGGGGAGATTATATCACCTCTTCCCATTTTGTCTCTCTATTCATCTCTTCATGTTTTGTAACAACCTGAATTTATCATCATGCCCACAGGTTAGCAGGTGGTTCATATTTGATAACCTCTTCCTCTTTCTGCTTTATCCAGTCTTGGACTGATCTGGTACCATCTGTGTTTTTTATCTTTACAACCTCCTTCCTCCAGGCCCTGCAGAGCTGTTCTCCCATCCAAGGATTTACACAAATGTCATGTCCCAGTGGAGGAATTCCTTGACTTTGACTAAAATTACAAGACTGTTCTGTTTACTGTAGATAGGTAAGTAGGACTTGACAGAACTGTAGAACATCACTGCCCCAACAAGATCAGCATTTGCAGAACTACTTATGCCCAGTGCCCACCTTGAAGTCAAGATTAAGAGGAAATGTTAATTGCAATGAAGCTGGGGGAACAGCACTTCCAGAGTTAACTTTGGCTGACTTCTTGCTTGTGATTAATCATGAATGAGTCTGTAGATATCTCTCTTTGTTTTTAATTAAGACACACATGCATTATACCCTGATAAGTTCCTCCACTTACACACACATCCTTGAGAGACTGTCTTAGCCTTAAGGTAATGGCCTCAGTCAAACAGAGATACTGTGTACCATAAACTCTTCATGTAGGGAGTTGTGGCCATTGTTTATCTTCTTGTAATTGGTCATGCTTTGTGTTGCTTCCCTTTAAAAAACACTGAGAGCTCAGCCAGTCCCACAACACCCAGAGGAAGCTCCAGGTGCTCTAAGACACCCAGGATCACGATCATAGGATCCCAGGAGCTTGGTCGCACCAGAATCTCAGGGTCCCAGGGGCAGCTTGACTCCCAGGAGCTCTAACACACCCAGGATCTCAGGATGACAGGATCCCAGAATCACAGGATCCCAGAGACAGCTGGTCTCTGAGGAGTTCTGGCATAACCAGGATCACAGAAAGGACAGCCTCCAGTCAGATAAAGGGAGGGCAGGTAGCACTAGAAATAACCAGACAGCAGGAGGCAAGCCCAAGAACATAAGCAACAAAAACCAAGGTTACCCGGCATCATCAGAACCCAATTCTCCCACCATAGCAAGTCGTGGATACACCATCACACTAGAAAAGCAAGATTCAGATCTAAAATCACTTCTCATGATGATGATAGAGGACTTTAAGAAAGACATAAATAACTCCCTCAAAGAAATGCAGGAGAACACAGGCAAACAGCTAGAAACCCTTAAAGAGGAAACACAAAAATCCCTTAAAGAATTACAGGAAAACACAACCAAACAGGTGAAGGAATTAAACAAAACCATCCAGGATCTAAAAATAAAAACTGAATCACAAAGGGAGACAACCCTGGAGACAGAAAACCTAGGAAAGAGATCAGGAGTCAGACATGCAAGCATCACCAATAGAATACAAGATATAGAAGAGAAAATCCAAAGTACAGAAGATATCAGAAAACATTGACACAACAGTCAAAAAAATGCAAAATGCAAAAACCTCCTAACACAAAACATCCAGAAAATCCAAGACACAATGAGAAGACAAAACCTAAGGATAATAGGTATAGAAGAGAGCAAAGATTCACAACTTAAAGGGCCAGTAAATATCTTCAACAAAATTATAGGTGAAAACTTCCCTAACCTAAAGAAAGAGATGCCTATGAACACACAAGAAGCCTACAAACCTCCAAATAGACTGGACCAGAAAAGAAATTCCTCCTGTCACATAATAATCAAAACACCAAATGCACTAAACAAAGAAAGAATATTAAAAGCAGTAAGGGGAAAATGTCCAATAACATATGAAGGCAGACCTATCAGAATTACACCATACTTCTCACCAGGGACTATGAAAGCTAGAAGATCCTGGGAAGATGTCATACAGACCCTAAGAGAACACAAATGCCAGCCCAGGCTACTATACCCAGCAAAACTCTCAATTACTGTAGATGGAGAAAATAAGATAGTCCATGACAAAACCAAATTTACACAATATCTTTCCACAAATCCACCCCTACAAAGGAAAATAGATGGAAAACACCAACACAAGAAGGAAAACTACACCCTAGAAAAAGCAAGAAAGTAATCATTCAACAAAGCCAAAAGAAGATAGCCATACAAACATAATACCACCTCTAACAACAAAAACAACAGGAAGTAAGAGTTACTTTTCCTTAATATTGCTTAACATCAATGGACTCAATTCCCCAATAAAAAGCCATAGACTAACAGACTGGATATGTAAACAGGACCCAGCATTTTGCTGCATACAGGAAACACACCTCAGTGACAAAGACAGACACTAACTAAGAGTAAAAGGTTGGAAACCAATTTTCCAAGCAAATCATCCCAAGAAACAAGCTGGAGTAGCTATTCTAATGTAGAATAAAATCAACTTCCAACCAAAAGTTATCAAAAAAGATAAGGAAGGACACTTCATACTGGTCAAATTGAAATATTTAAGGGGTAACTTCAGCAAGTATTATAGGTATCTGATGAATCTCAGTGTAATGGCCTTGTGAAAAACAAAGGAATGTTGCTCTTTGTTCAGAGTGAAGCTAACATATCTTCAAGGGAGAACATTAGAGGTATTTGAATTTTATGTTCACATTAGGCAGGTGAGTCCTGTATATTTTAGAAGACTAGTATTTATTTTCTCTGAATTTAGTCAGGAATTGTCAACTTATTTCTAGCTGAGTGTGACAGTAGTAAGGTTTTCAAAGCCTACTGAAAACAAGCAACATTAAACATGTGACTTATAAGATTAGGTTATGTGTGCTATTTTGACTGAAGTCAAATTTCTTTTGTCATTTCAAAGGAGAAAAAATGAATGGTCTATAAAACTGTAAAAGATGATCTGTCAGAAATAATTTCCAATTGCATAATGTTTTTACAAAGTGATTTAATTTATTTTAATCATATTTATAAGGTAAAAGTATAAGATGATGATAATATTGGCTTCTAAAGTTTTAGCCTAAAAAAATAGCATTTTAATTATTATAGAAATGTCTACAAGTAATTTCATAATTTATTAATTCTGTATTTAATTTCGACATGTTTCTCACAATTCACCAGTGTATATAATACTGTGATAGATATCCCACAGTTCATACATATTTTTGTCAACATAAATTCCTAGAAATAAGTTTACTAGATAAAATTTTATGTACAATTTATACTTTGGTACTTGTTGGTAAACTGTTCATTAGAAGCACTGTATTGATTTGTACTGTTATAAGGAGCATTTCTCTAAAATTCTCTAACAATTAAATTTTTATTATTAAAAAATAAATAAATTTTTAAAAACTGTAAAATAAATAAATAAAAGACACTGAGAAAATACACTTGCTCACTGTCATGGTATTAACCAGCAGCCCTCCTATACCTGTCTCTTGCATCTTCTTTCTGCCTTTCCTAAAATCATCCTCATCTGCCCAGTCCTGGTTCCCATGTTGACTGACTGGCTGACTCCTGCAGAATGGCATACAGTGTGAGGCTTAACCATGGGGCAGGGGTGCACAGTGAAGGACAACATTGCTGTAAAAGACATAGGAAAATACATATAAGGGGAGCTCAGAAAAGATAAGGGCACTCGAAGAAAGTAAGGGAGCTCCAAAAATATAAGGGAGCTAGGATAAAGTAAGGGAACTCAGAAAAACCATCTAAACAGTCCCATAATGCCTAAAGAAATAGAAGCAGTCATTAACAGTCTCCCAACCAAAAAAAGCCCAGGACCAGATGGGTTCACTGCAGAATTCTATCAGACCTTCAAAGAAGACCTAATACCAATACTCTTCAAACTACTTCACAAAATAGAAACAGAAGGAACACTACCGAATTCCTTCTATGAGGCCACAGTTACACTGATACCAAAACCTCAGAAAGGCCCAACAAAGAAAGAAAACTTCAGACCAATTTCCCTTATGAATATCGATGCAAAAATACTCAATAAAATTCTCGCAAACCGAATCCAAGAACACATCAAAACGATCATTCATCATGATCAAGTAGGCTTCATCCCAGGACTGCAGGGATGGTTCAATACCCAGAAATCCATC
>CM052700.1:24294127-24346324 GCA_028551405.1 Uromys caudimaculatus | reverse complement strand
TGGAATTCCCTCCTAGAGGTGGGTTGGGGAGGGGATGGGGGGTATACAAAGAGGAGACTCAGAAAAGGGGAAACATTGGAAATGTATATAAAGTATCAAAAATAAAAAAGGAGGAAAAAAAAAAAAAAAAAAAAAGAATGGAGCAGTCTAGTCCAAGCACTCTGGTTTCTTCCTTGAGACCCAGAACTGGGCTGATGCAGTCAATCAGCCCCAGTTCCCTCCAGTGCTACTGAGTCCTGGAGAGGAGTACAACCACACTACCTGGTTCAAGTTCTCTGGTGCTTAAAGAAGACGGTCGATGGAACCTGGTTCGGGGCCAGGCTGGTCCCCACTCACTTGCCTTATTTTAAAAGTAATCCTGTGTGTTACATCATATAGACAGTAGCTGACATAATAATCAGCTTGAATACTGATACCCTTTCCCAACAGCTGGCTACAGGCTATGTCTAATGACCAGCTCTGTTCTCTTCTATCAGTGCCATTACCTAAGGTCTGACCCTGGTAGAGAAGTGGTCCTCTGGACTCCCCTGATCTCATAGGCTCCACCTCTCCATCCTGGTTCCATCTTGTCTATTTTCTTTAAGCCTTCCTTTCTTTGACAGAACTCTGTTTTCCCACATCCTCTTCTACCTCAGACTACCCTCCAGAAGTTTTAACCAGATCTTGAGTTCAAGCTGTGATAATTCAAGGCCCCCTCTGTGCCCCTACCTCAGTCTGCCTGAACATTCCTAGGGTCACTGAAGGACAAGCAGGGGTTTGGACCCTGCTCTGTCAATCTTTCTTCTCAGACTTACCATAGGAGCTACAGAGATGGCTGAACAGTGAAGAGCACACACTGCTCTTGCAGAGGACCAGAGTCCACCATGTCAGGCTCTAGGGGAGCAAGCACCCTCTTCTAGCCTCCAAGAATACCCACACTCATGTACATCCACACATCCACAACAGTTAAAAATAAATCGTAAAAAGAAAAAAAAAAAAACCACCTTACAAGCATTAGAGTGAGTTGAACTATCTTTTTAGAGATGGTGTGATTTAAATTGTAAGACCCAAATACCCATAATAATTTCAATTTTCCTGCCTTTGAGGTTAACTAACTTGGCTAAGGTGTAGAAAGATGCACAGGCATAGAAGGCAGGAGCCTCATACCAACAGTGCCCAGAGCCTTCAACTTTGCACCAGAAAGAGATGCTCCCTTGAGATGAAATGGGTGGAAGCCCCTCTTTTGCCCCGGCCCGTGGGGTCTTCAGCATGGACCTAAGGAGGGGACTGATGGATGACAGGTACCTGGGAGCAAGACAGAATCCCTCTGATCAAGCTCCAAAGAAGTTTATTTCCACACAGCATATATTGTAGCAAAAGAAGGAAGCTTAAACAAAGTAACCAAGGCTTACACAAAGCAACAGGGGTGGGGAAATTCCAAGGGGACACACAGTGTCCCTGCCAAGCAGATGCTGCTAGCTCGACTGTGTAACCGCAGGCTGGTCACCTGATTTCTGAGAAGCCAGGGCCCAAAGCTCAGGAAACCAAAACTTAGGCCTGTAATTATTCTTATGCCTAGTTCAAATACAAAATGGTGTTACTCAGGTCACCAAGAAGGGCTACAAATCCGTTGGTTCCCGGCACTCTTTTCTTCAAAGATTACATCATCACTGATGTGCCTGGCTGCTGGTTTTTGAGCTTGCCCAGTATCCACAGTCCCCGTTTTATACACAAGACCCATAAAAGTCGATACTTGAATGATCAGAGACAGAACTTAAAATCTCCAACCTGGACTACTCTAGTGACTCTCAAATGAGGAACGAGAGAAATGGCGATGTCACATCCCAGAGAGTGCTACTAGATTCTAAGTGAGTAGAAGTGGTGAGGTGGCAAATGTCACACAGTCAGAGCATAGCTGCAAAGATTTGCTGGTCATTAAGACTGAGAAAGTCTGCTCTATTCAGACAAAGCAAATTCTGTGGCCTTGACCTTTACCAACGCCATCCACAGCTCCTCTGGCACCTTTCCTGAGACTATTATAATTTATTTGAGTTGTGCTCACACCGCCACTGAACACAGTGACCTTAACAGAGAGTAAATATTCTATTTTTCTATTTGGACATCTTGGGCAGAGTGTTCTGTTTATACAGAGAACTCATAAATAAGCTGCTGTGGATTTGCGGACTCTGAAAACAGTGTTGAGGTGGAGGACACCATCAGCCCTGTCCTCCTGTCCTTTCTTGCCACACCATGTGGAAGAACAGACAGGCTCAGCTGTACCTTTTTCCAGTTCTTCTTGCCTTCCTGCCTTCTGCTCCCTCCTCAATGGAGACTCGTGAGTCCCTCCAAGGCCCTCTTCCATATCGTCCCCCCTCCAATCAAAAACCTAGCCATTTCCTTTCGCAGTCCCTTCCCCTGAAAACCTCCCTAAATTATTTTTGCTTTTGAATTAACAAATAATTGTATATATGCTCTCCAACGTTAGTATTAAATGATTCTAGGTGATCTTTTTTCCAACTCTAAAGCAGTCAGTGTTACTAAACTGAGGTGCGGTGTGATTTAGAATAGTGTTCCCCTTATTACTGAATCAGTAGTATCTCAAATCCCAATGGTCAGAGACATTCTCGGGTGTTGAAGCTTTAATCACTTTGAAAATAAGCATTTAAATTGTTGACATTCTTGTTTGGAAATGTGTAGCCTATGGTTTAACCTTGAGACAGATAAGACTTCAGGCCCATCAGAACCCTGTGGATGTTTGTGTCCTAAAACAATACACTTGTTAAGATCAAAGACCTTGGATTAAACTACCAGTAGAACTTGTTATTTGATGTCCAAAATAACCATATAATCAGGATTATGTTGCTGAGTGACTTTTTTTGTATCTGTGATCAGAAAACATATATTTAAGTTGGTAAAAATAAAAAGCAAGCTAGTGATATTTTTGCATACTGTGATATAACAGTCACAGGCTAGATTTTGGGGAACAAAAATCTCTAATTCTGGAAAGGGTAGAGAATGATTCCTACTGATAGCGTTTGGTACTTGCTCAAGTATAACATAGATGAATTATGCAAGTTTGAATTTCACAGTCACATTATAAATCTTAGGTTGAAGAGTACCTGAAAATAAAAACAGGTTATTGAGTTACTTTTTAAGAATTAAAAATTGGTGCTGGAGAGATGGCTCAGCAGTTAAGAGCACTGGCTGCTCTTCCAGAGGTCCTGAGTTCAATTCCAAGCAACCACATGGTGGCTCACAACCATCTGTAATGGGATCTGATGCCCTCCTCTGCTGTGTCTGAAGACAGCTAAAGTGTACTCATAAACATAAGATAAATAATTTTTAAAAAGAATTAAAAATGGTAATGAAAAACAATCATGATAAATTTTTATGAAAAGAATAATTATTCCTCTCATATTTTCATAAAAAAAAAAACCCACCTTTCTAGAACTTGAAAGCTGGCTGCTTAGTGAAGGGAGTACATGCCATTGGAACCTGCCTTGGCAGGTTATCATTGCTGAAGCTGATGATTGACGAACTGATCATTGTCTTGCTGTGTGGCAAGTTGTGACAGCTGCCACACTGTCAACGTGCCACCTCAAGGTGTGGAAACATGAATGGTAACAGTTACTGTGATGAAACTCCAGTTATAGTCTTTGAGCTCTGTCATCAGCTGGCCGGAACTCCTTCCTTTCCAGGAAGTACATGGTGCTGGTCCCTTCCCAGCTCCACACTGAGACCCCTGAGAAAATCTGCCTCCATCTATACCATCTGAATGAGACAGTGACTGTCACAGCTTCCTTGATATCTCACCGGGGAAGGAGAAAGCTGTTCAATGACCTTGTGGTTGAAAAGGACTTGTTCCAATGTGTTCCTTCATTGTGAGTACTAGATACCTGTCCTGATTTGTTTTATGTTTATGAACATGTGTGTGAATATGTTATATAATACCCATATATATTTCTAAAAAAGGTTAATCTAGAAGCATATCTGTGAACTCAAAACAATAGGAGTTTAGATCACTTACCCAATAAACAAATAGCATAGATCATCTCACCCTAAAGTGAGACGAGCAAATACTTGCGCATACGCTGCTTTCCCATTGAATTCCCTCAAAAAAGCCCGCTGCCCAGAGAAAGAAAGGGTTCTCCAATTCATAGTACTCCTGCTAGTGAGTTAATAAACTTTCAGACAGCACTCCAGCTAATTAGAACCACGTCTCCTATGCCTAATCCTGATATCCTGAATAAGTGCTGGGTTTCTTCTTCAGGACCCATCCTGCAGACATAATTCCTACCACCATTAATTGCCTTTTTCTCTACCTCAGTTTCAGAGTTAGAGCTAATTTTCTTTCATTTCTTAGAGCTAATTTTCAATCAAGATCCTATTTACTCCGTAAAAATGACTGTTTTTGTTGCTCACATAAACTTACATTGCCTTACACAAAATACTGTGTTTTCTTATCATCCTTTTTTTTCCTGACACTGTTTTTTTTCCTCCATGTAATACTTAAGCAGAAACTGATGGACCCTCCGTCTCTTCCCTGTGAGGTGGAAGGAGAGAAGGTTAATGAGGTAATCTAAGAAGTGCAGAAAGTCAGATGGTAAAGGGTCTCATGTTCCTGTTGTTCTCAGATCCCTAGATTCTCCCCTTCCAAGGAGGAGGAATTTCTCCACGTCGACATCAAAGGGCCGAAACATAAATTCAGCAAAAGAAATGAGGTGCTTGTGAAGAACAAAGAAAGTCTTGTCTTTGTCCAGACAGATAAGCCCATGTACAAGCCAGAACAGTCAGGTATGAAGCTCCACAGAGGGCAAAGGAGTTAAGGACGCCATCCTTAACATGGCAGGAAGAAGGCTTGGGTCTTTGGATCTCACTAGAAAATTCTCTCTCTCTCTTTTTCCAGTTAATTTTCGGGTTGTCTCTATGGATAAAAATCTACACCCCCTGAATGAGTTGGTGAGTCTTTTACCTGTGGCTATTGATGGGTTCTTCAAAACAAAATGTCACTTCAGTATTCCAATTTCCAGCCCCTTCTGAGGCATGAGTTGGTCTTGTTTTCTGTTCTGCTCTTTTGCCAATTTATACCCCTCACTCAGTTACCATTGGCCGTCCTGTGGCTTCCTTATGTGTGAGCGTCCTTATTTTGTAGCCCATTCCTGGTTAGGTATCTCTGGGTTTTCTTTATACTTTGAGGAGACTTAGACTATATGGAACCTTTTAGATTGGTCATGTTTTCCAGTCATTTCTTTTGCAGATTCTGTTACTTTGTGCCATCCTTAAGAAATCCATTTTCTAGTGTAATGGGTATTTCTCACACTGTCTCTATTATTTTTGTAACTTCATATTTAACACTTGGGTTCTTCCTTAACTGGACTCTTTTAAGAATAAAATTGCATTTCAGTCTCTTGTCCCCTGTACTTTGGCAAGTCGTGGGGTTGAATACCCTCTACTATGAATAGAAGCTTCTCTGATGAGGGCCAAGGGATGGTTTAATCTATAAATATAAAGAGAAATCAGTAACAGTTGGCTTAATACTGTATCTTTAGCAGCATAACAATAGTGGGTTCTCTCCTGGGGTCTGTGATGCATGGAACCCCAGGTTCTTGGCTCTACAATGGTTCCAAGTGTGTAGATTTCATCTTGCACAGCTGGACTTAAGTCCAGTCAGACAGTGGTGGTTAGTTCCTTGACATTTACGCTACCACTGCATCCGTGGGCGTGTCTTGCTCAGCTAGTGGTTCTCATAGCTTATAGGCTTCACAGCTGGGTGAGATTGATCATTATCTTCTCCCTCTGATATTATGAATAACACCTTCCAGCTGTATGGAAACTAGCCAGTAGGAATGATGGCTCCCGTCTGTACTGGTTTTGACTGTAGAATATGAAATCCAAAATTGGACATATAAATCACATCCCCGACTCCCAAGGTACCAAGATTATTGTGTTGGGGAGGAAGAAAAACTGTAAGAGCCAGAGGTGAATACTGTTAGAGGCAGAATAAATGTAAGGGAACAGTCCTCTCAACGCAGCATGGCAGCTGCCCATACGAACTTACAGCTGTGTTCGCATGTGCAGGCACATGCAACTGGGAAAAAAACCCTGGCATGGAGAGGGGAGATGGACATGAGGTCCCACCCTAGCTGAGGAGCTATTGCTATGGCAGCTACTGTGAGAAAGTCAGTTTTCCTTAAGAGTAGAGACCCTGCTAAGTCGCCCATACTCCAGTGGAAGTCCACGTGACTAAGAATATATGGATGTGCAGCACAAATTAGAATCAATGGATGGAACACAGGAGAGAACACTAAGTCATGTATGGAGGGAAGGGAGATAGATCTGGAAGGGTGAATAGCATAGAAAATACTGCACAAAGTTCTCAAAGAAATACTTAAAAATTAAACAAAGTATCAATCTACTTTTACTTAATTTGTTCTTTACAAATAACAAATTACATTAGACACCATTTACTGGAGAGTCTAAAAATTCTGTTTATACCAATAATTTGTTGTATAATTTTATCAAGTGTATATTTTTTCTTTTTTCTTTGATTTATTCTTCTCTCATAAAAAAAGCATCTTAACCATAGCCTCTCATCCCTCTGCTCCTCCCAGTCTCCCCACAACCTCCCCTTTCCTCCAAATTCATTTTCCTTCAGAAAAAAAGTAGCCCTCCCAGTGATATCAACTGAACGTGGCACAAGATAAAATAAGACTAGGCACAAACCCTCATATAAAGGCTGGGCAAGACAACCCAGTAGGAGAAAAGGGGTTCCAAGAGCAAGCAAAAGAGTCAAAGGCATACCTGCTCCCACTGTTAGGACTCTTACAAACACCCTGAGCTAAACAAGCACAGCATGAGTGCAGAGGACCTAGCACAGACCCCAGCAGGCTCCGCGATTGTCACTTTAGTCTCTGTTAACTCCTATGGGTCATGCTTTATCGATTCTGTGAGCTGTGTTCTCCTCATGTCCTTGACCTCTCTGGCCACTACAATCCTTCCTCCCACTCTTCTTCAGGGTTTCCCAAGCTCTACCTATTGTTTGGCTGTGGGTCTCTGCATTTGCTCTCATAAGCTGCTGGAGAAAGGATCTCTGGGCTGGGCACTGATCCTATGAATATAGCAGGACATCATTAGGAATCATTTTGTTGACTTTTTCTCCTCAGTTAGTCATGCTTGGTTCTACACTGGGTCTCTGAGCCATCTGGCTTCTCGTTCCTGGCCATCCAGGCAGTATGGGGCATAGGCTCCCTCTCATGGCTTGGGCTTCAAGTTAGACCAGTCATTAGTTGGCCACTCCCACAAGCTCTGAGCCACCATTGCCCCCACACATCTCGCTGGTAGGACAGGTGTGGGTCAAAGGTTTTGTGACTGGGTTGGTGCCCCAGTCCCACCACTGGGAGCCTTGCCTGGTTATAGAAGATGGCTCCATACCCTCCATTACTAGGAGTCCTCACAAAAGTCATCCTCATAGATTCCAGGAAGTTTCTACTACACCAAGTTTCTACATCACCCCCTAAATGTCTCCTATTGCAGTCATCTTGCCCCATACTCTGTCCCTCCTTCCCTCCCTTCCTGACCTGATCCCTCCTGCTTCCGTCCCCACCCTCCCTGAGTCCACCTGCAAAATCTATTCTGTTTTCTCTACCCAAGGAGATCCATGCATCCCTAGAGCGCTCCTTGTTTCTTAGCCTGTCTGCGTCTGTGGATTGGAATGTGATTTCTTGTTACTTTACAGCTAATGTCTGCTTATAAGTGACATATCATGTTTGTCTTTCTGGGTCTGGATTGCCTCACTTAGGATAATTGTTTCTAGTTCCACCCTTCATTATATATACATGTGTATGAGTCTGCTGGACAGTCCCTCAATCCCTTTACCCATCTCCGCAGGCTTATGGCACTGGAAAATTTCCAGTGTAGGTTTTTGTCTTAGTTAGGGTTTCATTGCTGTGCTGAAACACCATGACTATGGCAACTCTTATTAAGAAACAAAAAACAAAAACAAACAAACAAACAAAAAAACCAGAAAAACAACAAAAACATTTCATTGGTATTGGCTTACAGTTTCAGAGGCTTAGTCCACTGTCATCATGGCATGAAGCAGGCAGACATGGTACTAGAGGAGCTGAGAGTACTACATCCTAATCTGCAGACAGCAAGAGACTGTGTCACACTGGACATAGCTTAAGCATTGGAGACCTCAAAGCCCACCCACTCAGTGACACATTTCTACCAACAAGACCACACCCACTCTATCAAGGCCACACCTCCTAATAGTGCCACTCATTTAAACACATGAGTCTTTGGGAGCCATTCCTATTCAAACCACCACAGTTGTTGACTCACTTCCTATACTTTGTATAGTACTTTGTGTAGTACATGTGGTGTGTGTGTGTGTGTGTGTGTGTGTGTGTATGAATGCGCATATATGCATGTGCTAGCCAAGGAGATGATCTGACAATCTCAGGTGTCAGTTTTAGGGTGCCATACAACTTGGGCTCTGAGCCAGTCTCTGACTGGACTGGGACTTGATGATCAGGTTAGGCTGCCTGGCCAGTGACCCCTGAAGAGCTGTCTGTTCTGCTTGTTTCTCCAGCTGGAATTACAGAGAATGCTTGTACCTGCTTTTTATGTGGATTCTAGGATAAAACCCCAGCCCTTACACTCTGACAGCCAGCACATTGCCAACTGTGCCCCCCTTCATTTGTTCACCTCCCAGTTTCATAATACTTACAACACTTCCTTTTTTAATTAATTAATTTGCATCCCAAACACAGTTCCCCCTCCCTGTCCCTCCCTCACATATTCCCTCCCTGTCTCCTCTCCCCTTCTCCTCTGAGAGGGTGGGGCCTTCCCTGGGTGTCCCCCCCACCATGGCACATCAAGTCTCTGCCAGATTAGGCTTATTCTCTCCCACTGAGGCCAGACAAGGTAGCCATGATGACTGAGCTACCTGTCTGCTACATACTGGGGAGCAGAAGGGGTTCATTCCAGCCTATGTATGTTCTTTGGTTGGTGGCTCAGACTCTGAGAGCTCCCAGGGGTCTGGGGTTTGTTGGCTCTGTTGGTCTTTCTGCGGGGCTTGTATCCCCTTCGGGGCCTTCAATCCTTCCCCCAACTCTTCCATAAGTGTTCCTGACCTCCATCCAATGTTTGGCTGTGGGTATCTGCATCTGTTTCAGTCCGATGCTGGGGTAGAACCTCTCAGAGGCCAGCACTTCCATTTTTACTTAGGGTAAATTCACTTCCAGGAATTAATCTTTTCTTCAGAATTTCATCAACTGTTCCTGGGTGTTTTATATAAATTTTACTATCAGGTTGCACTTTTACAATCAGCCTTGGAAATTTGATTAAAATAT
This sequence comes from Uromys caudimaculatus, assembly GCA_028551405.1. Taxonomy (NCBI): domain Eukaryota; kingdom Metazoa; phylum Chordata; class Mammalia; order Rodentia; family Muridae; genus Uromys; species Uromys caudimaculatus. The sequence continues at coordinate 24,336,989 of CM052700.1, read as the reverse complement.
TAATAACACATATATTGATTTGGAAAGAGTATAAATCATTTAATAACAAACATTTCTGTCTAGTGCATATATATCTACACATTATGTTAGATTTCTTTTTAAATATTCCTAATGGTTTGCAATGTTCTTCTTAGGCCTACTGGACTTCTTTTTTGTTGTTGTTGTTTTGTTTTTTGGGGTTTTTTTATTTATTTATTTATTTATTGTTTTTTTTTTCCTTTTTTATTTTTGATACTTTATGTACATTTACAATGTTTCCCCTTTTCTGAGTCTCCTCTTTGGATACCCCCTGTCCCCTCCCCAACCCGCCTCTAGGAGGGAATTCCACCTCCCACCCACCCCACCCCCATCCACCCATCCCCATATTCCCGCCTTGACATTCCCCTTTACTGGGGCCTCTAACACCCTCTGGCCCAAGGGCCTTTCCTCTCTCCCTGATGGCCATCGAGGTAATCCTCTGCCACATATGTGGTCCAAACCATAAGTCCATCAATGTGTATTCTTTGGTTGGTGGTCCAAACTCCAGGAGGACCGGGGGGGGGGGGCTACTGGACTTCTTAATTGAAGTTAACTTATTCCCCAAATCATAGTTTTCATGAATAAGTGGAGTTTATAGAATTTATAATTCGTTGCATGCATTTTCAGTGCAACTACAATTTGTCTAAGAATCCCGTTACTTTTATCACATCGATCTTACTGAATTCACTAGTCAAAATGACTTACTGATTCCAATAGGCTTGGTGTGCTGGTTATAAAGTGGTCTGACTGCTACTGTTTAGGATTAGTTTCTCTGCCACTTAAAGAATTAAAGGCAGGAAAAATCTTGAGCAAGAGCGTACAAAATCAGCCAGTGAAGAAAGGCTTTTATTAGGGATGAGGAAACACACACACAGCAGGCACATGGGTGGGAAGACTCTGCAGAAGGAAGTCCTGTCTCTCTCTAAGACTGGGGTCTTTAAGGATCTTTGAGAGGTCTTCTTTCTTTAATTTAGGGTTGATCAGTTTGATCAAAGACGGAAACTTTAGGGTAAACTTGTCCTGGTCTTAGCCTTAAATGTGTTAGACTGGTCAACTTCAGAGGTGCCCTGGTATTAGGAGGTAGAGCCCTATGGTAAGCCTCTGGGTGTTTGTCTTAGATCAGGAGTGTGAGGGGGAAGCCAGAATTTCACCATGTTTATTATCCATTTGTGGTTCCTCTTTGTATCTGTCAACTTACCAGGAACTGGTCTAAGTTTTAGTCCCTTGGTCTGATAGTAACAATTTTACTTCTTCATTCACAGTTTTTGTAACTTAGTTTTCTTTACTGGCCATATAGGCCAGGGCCTCCAGGTCTTCTGTGAAAACGTTTTTTTTACTTCACAAATTTGAATACTTTGCAGTGTCGATAGTTTTGTTTTTTGAGATATGGTTTCACCATGTAATTCTGGCTGGTCTGGAATTCATAGATATTCACCTGCCTCTGCCTCTGCCTCTGCCTCTGCCTCTGCCTCTGCCTCTGCCTCTGCCTCTGCCTCTGCCTCTGCCTCTGCCTCTGCCTCTGCCGGTATTAAAGCGTATGCCAGTATGCCTGCCTGGCTCAAGTCTGTTAAGTCAACAAATATCTCTCCCCTCCCCCCCTCCCCGTTCATCATAATCTTATATAATTCAAACTGGAGTTTTCACCTTCCTCCTCCTCCTCCTCCTCCTCCTCCTCCTCCTCCTCCTCCTCCTCCTCCTCCTCCTCGGTATTTAAAGGTAAGAGTAAGAACAGGAAAGAGGAGGTGTCTGTCCTATGTACTAATTAGTTCAGAAGGTCAAGAAATAAGACACACAAAAAATAGAGGGAGCCTAGTGTCCTGAAGCTAAGTCTTACTGCAGGGAAACTTTTCTCATTCTATATGAGTATGGTATTTGTCTGTGAATATAAACATAAATTATTAAAAAGGCAACTTGGCACCATGACAATTTAGCTAAACAAAAGCATCATATATTTCCCGCAACATCAACCCCCAGCCCCTGACCCCTTGGGCTTAAGACTTCCTCAGTCATGGGTTGTTGACTGGGTTTTCAGTGCCTGGTATGAATTCCATCTTGCAGAACAAGATTCAAACCTAATCAGAGATCAGTTGATTGTCACCATAAAAGTTGTGCCACTGTTGCATGGGTACATCTTACACGGCAGGGGGGTATTAGACATCACTGGGCTCTCAGCTGGATGAGACCACTGCTGTCTCCTCTCCTACAGCAACTGAAAAGGCTTGGCAGCCGGGAGGAAGTCGCAGTGCCAGCTTCATTTCTCTACACCTTTACCTTTACCTAAGGGGTGGGTGTCTTCCACAACAGAACACTATCAAATAGTCATTGCAGGCAGTCATGAAAGTGACAAGATGCTTGATTGTTTGGGGGATCGCTAGGGCCTCCCTGACAAACAGCGCATTGAGGAAGTATCTCACGCCTAGTACTGAGACCTTTGTTAGTGACCCTTGACCTTCATACAGCATAGACGTGCAGTGCATCCTCCTTCTAACTCCCCTTTAACCTGTTTCTTAATTCACATATAAAGCAGTAAGTTTCCACGCGGCCTTTTCAAAGGTCCTTAGTGTTGGTTAGCCCTCCCACCCTCCCCTCTCCCCTCTTGCACCTTCACCTCTCACCTCTCCCACCTCCCCCACATCTCTCCCACCCTCCCCTCTCCCACCCTCCCCTCTCCCACCCCACACACTCATCCCAATTTCAGCTTTCTGCCCTCCCCCAGTACACTGTGCTTTCATGTCACCTACATCATGCTCTCTCCCCTACTTGAGGAATTTCCCACCCAGGTGGCCCTCTTCTAGTTTCCTTGCTGCCAGGGATACTCCAGATTAAACCCACAACTCTAAAGATTTGAAGCGAGGGGCCACATTTGAAAAAGGACACACAGCCTGCCTCATCTGTGTAATTTTTTTTTTTAAGTTTTATCCACTTGCCTGCATGTTTTGTGACTTCGTTTTTTACAACTGAATAAAATTCCATTTTGTACACCTGAACCACGTTTCCAGCATCCATTTCACGGCTTCCTTTCCTATACTTTCAGAAATGAGTGCAATATCACTGAAATTGCCTTACAGCTGCCATTGCTTGCTCCCTTATTTACTGATAGAAGTGGCTGTGTCTTCTTTAAGCTTATGCTCAGCTGAAGTAAGTTTGCCTCTTGAGACAGCTCGGTTACTAGAGAACCTTAAATGACTTTGTCTGTCTTTACTGTGTACACGTCATCTGATTGATCAGAAACGCTTCACCTGCAAAAGCTCTGAACATGGAACCCTTGTCCTGGTCAGCAGCAACTCTCCTTTGAAGCAAGAGCAGCTACTGAGCCCTTTCTTCATATTTCTTGGGCAGAGTTAGGCACTGATTTATTTTGTTGAACTATGTTCAGGAGGCGAGTATTGATGACACATGCTAATCCCTTTGTCAGACAAGGAATGGGAAGGCGCTGCCTGGTGTACAGTGGGTGTGTATGGCTTGCCCAGGACACCCCCAAGTTATACATTTTGATTGGATATATTTAAAACTAGTAACCCCACTTTACACTAAAAGTATTCCTGATTTGGACATTAAATCTTGCAATCTCCATACTGTAAGGGCTCAAGGCAGGCCTCCCATAATATCAGAGAAATCTTACTGATGAGGTCCCTCAAAGTTCTGTGTGTGAGTCCCTATCTATTGAGTGATTCTTATGACTCAGATGGTTCTAGAAAATACACTTAAAAGTTCTCTGTGGTGGTGAATTGGCTTACAATTGACTTTGTTACTGGATATTAAGTTTATCACACCCTACGGCCTATTCTATTAATCTATTGAATTTGCTGTGTGTGTGAAATTTCCAAGTCAGTGGTTCTTATCCTTCCTAATGCTGCAGCTCCTCGTGTTGTGGCGATCCCCAACCACATTTTTTGTTATTTTTGTTGCTACTTCATAACTGTAATTTTGATTGTTATAAATTGCAATGTAAATATTTTTGGAAACAGGTTTGCCAAAGGGGTTATGACCTGCTGTCCTCAACTAACATTGTTTTCCTTGTGTTTCAGTTTCCTCTGCTTTACATTGAGGTAAGAAACTTAAATGCTTCATAATCAGAGAGAAATCAATCTTAGGAAAGTAACCTGATATTGGAGTCTAAACTGCTCAGCAGTCCTCTGCCATTCGAGATAACTACTTTGTTATTTCCCACTTCATCTTTATTTCTTCCTTCCCAAAACCCTTCCCAAAAAATATTACCAAGTTCCCAAATGCTTCCATCACCAACACAGTGCTCTAGATGCGGTGTTGTACTTAATACTTTACTGACCTTGAGAATTTACAACCTCTTTCCCAGGATCCGAAAATGAACCGAATTATGCAGTGCCTCGATATTAAGACAGAGAACGGGCTTTGGCAAATGTCCTTCAACCTGGCAGCAGAGCCCATTCAGGGGCCCTACAAGATAGTGTTGCTCAAACAGTCAGGAGTGACATTCAATCAATAATTTTTTTAGAACGGTAGTATTTGGTTTTACCCTGGGTCTCTGAGTTCTCTCATTTCTGGTTCTTGGTCACTCAAGCGGTGTCAGGAACAGGCTCCATCTCATGGAGTAGGTCTTAAGTTAAATCAGACATTGGTTGGTTACTCACACAAGGTTTGTGCCATCATTGCTCTAGCATATTTTGCAGGCAGAAGAGACTGTAGATCAAAGATTTCCAAAAGAAATTTGAATACATAAATATATCTTCACCTAGTCAGCAAAACAATAAATTGTAAAAAAAAAAAAAAAAAAAAAAAAACAGTCAGGAGTGAAGGAAGAGCACCTCTTCACCGTGATGGAATTCAGTACGGACTGGGAAGACCAAAAAGAGAAAGCAGGTGTCATAGGTTTCTGGTTATCATAGAATGAATTATTTTGAACAAATTGAGTTCCAAATGCATAAGGCTGGATTTCGTCTGACTCTAGCTAAGGCTATCCATCTAGTAACATGGGACTTCCAGAAAGTTCTGGGATTTTTCAGAAGCAAATTACTTGTTTTGTTTTATTGTTTGTTTGATTGTTTTTCCTATTTAGGTAGATACCCCTGTGATTTGCAAGAAATGACATAATGTATAACCACTCAACATTCTAACTCTATTGGGGTGAAACATGCCTTAATAATGTGAAATCAACCATTTCTGGGCAGAGATGATCATTTAGGCAACTAGACAAGTCACTCCGCATCTGAGTGTCTCCTCTCTCTCCCAATAGTGCTTCCCAGATTTGATGTCGATGTGAAGGTCCCAAATGCCATCTCTATGCATGATGAAATACTCAGTGTGACTGCATGTGCGAAGTGAGTCACCTGCTTCTGTCCTTCTATCCTTAAGCATGTACTCAGACACAGAAAATCCTGGGGATAATGTCTCCTTGTAGAATATGTAGAAATGCTATGGTTGTGTCCTTCCCCCTAGAATGTTTCCCCTGTGGTGTTCGTTTGTGTCCCTTACTACTCTGCATTGATTCCTGTGCAATCATTCACTGCATACATTGCTGATATCAATGGATAAAATCAGTTGTATGAGGCAGGAAAGAGTTCCTGCCTTTGGAGACAGGAAGGGGCCTAATATCCCCGACCCAAGTGAAGAGAGCACAGGCACTAAATCAAGGCATCTCGCTGCCCTCTTCCGGGCTGACAGAAAGAGCAGAGAAACAAGAGCTCCCAGTCTGCCTCCAGTTCTAACCACTGCCACTCAAGTTTAACTGTAGACATCTCAGTTTTCTGCTCAAGTTTCTGTACCTGATGAATGAGAATATTGCACTACAACAACCAAAATTTCTATTTAAGTTAGAACCATATGTGAAGGAACTTGCAACATGTGCCTGAATCAAACAGAAGACACACACCTTAGTTCACAGTTGCTTGCCGTTACAATGAATGTGTTCAAAAACTCAAAACAAATGATAGAACAAAGGCAAAGGACTGAGGAGGCTTGCTGGAATAGCTCTGAGTCATTTCCCAAGGCCCCCATTCATCTCAGCCCATCATTTAGTAGCTGAGGATCCTGGTTTGGTTACTTAATCTTTTCAGAACCACAAAAGGGAGAAAACCATGTCTTCCATAGGTTCTTAATAGAACTAATTTTTTTATTATTTATTAATTAATTAGTTAATTTATTTACATAGCAAATTCTTAACATATACAGTTAGAAGGTGTCAGGAGGTAATAATAATGGGCTATGTTTGTTGTCATTATGAAACTACACAGAATCAGTGAGAAGACTACACTTTAGAAAGACCCTGGGTCTCTGAATTTATCTTGTGACAGATATACCTATGGGAAGCCTGTCCCGGGACACGCAAAGATAATCATATGCCCTGCAGATCAGTACTTTAGCTCTGAGATGGGGTCTGGATGCAAGGAAGTCAATTCCCAGGTGAGTGAATCTGTTCAAAGGCCTGTTTTAAATATCCAAGGTTAACTAACAGAAATGCAGACAGCAAAGATGAGAGGAAACGCATACCCAGACATTGAAAGATGTTCTGGAACCTTGAGCTGTAGCTCAGGGGTGGAACACTAGGCAGGCATGTGTCCAATCCCCAGAACGCACTCACTGACAAAAGTGAGAATGCTGGGACCCATGACTGTCAAAGGGATATTTCAACAGCTTTACTTGCCACCACATTTGCTTTGAGTATATATTCATTGTGCAAAATGGTAGGTTTATGACATTTCCATACGTGAGTGTCATGTATTTCAACCACATCCCCCTGTGCCATTGCCACCTCTGCTCTCTTAGGTCCTCACTCTTAATGTGTCCTCCTCCTCTTCCTATGTAACCTCCACTACTTTTGTGCCTTGTGGATTATTCTTAGAAAGCATATTTCAATTAGCACATATAAAATATAAGTAAGTTGCTCAAAACAATAGGCTTCTTTATGATGCCCTCATCCACGTGTATCATGTACTTCATTACCTCCTTCATTACCTACGCTGTTCTCTCCATCCCTCCTCCCCCCACCAGGCCCTTCCTCTTCCCAAATGAACCAACTTCTGTTTCTCTGTCTTTGCTTCTGCTTTGTTTTATCTCCCATATGACAGAAAACATGCACTGTTTTGTGTCGGAGTCTGGTATATTTTGTAAAAGGTGATAATCTCCGTACCCATAACATTCTCCTATTTGGGTTTGATTATCAATTTATCAGCTGACAGACTCACTTGTCTGTGACTCACATAAATGACAAGCCATGCACAGGAACATGTTTTGGGATGCTGATATAGATTCGTTTTGTAGATTCCTGACAGTTGATCATATGGTACCTTGACCTTTCACTTTCTGAGGAGCTTCTGTAGTCATGTGGGTAGTGGCTGTTCTAAGTTGATGTCTCACCCACAATGTATGAGATGTATAGGACGTGAGGCTCTTGTGCTCACAGATAAGCATTGGAGAAAACTCGAATGTTAAACACACAAGCTTGTCTCCTCAACAGAGGAGAGGTATACCTGTTTTCCACCCAAAAAGCTGGGAATGGCTGTAGTTAATATCCTGGTGATCTGTGCTGACTAAGGCCAGGCCACATATGAATCTATTCCAGACTCTTCCTTTCTAGACTTTTATCTTGAGCAGTTTCTCAATCGATAAAACCCACCGTTATGGGAGATGTCATTTGTACTTTACAACAGCCTGCGTGACCTCTATGTTATCTATAGAGCCAATAGACTCCTGACTCCCACAGACTTATATTTGTCTTAGTCATTCTCAGCAGCTGTTGGTTCCCTGCAGCTCTTGATCTAGGAGTGGGACTTTGTCAAGTTTCCCCTTCCCTCCACATTGCAGGTTAACTTGTTTTACCATTCTGTAAGTCTTGTTCAGGCAACCACATTGTTGAGCTCTTTGTGGGTGTCTTTTCCCTGTTGTGTCTGTGTTATTTTTGCAGCAGGCATTCTGGTCTCTTACAACCTTTCTGACCCTTGTTCCGTGATTTTCCCTGATCCTTCGATGTAAGGGTTATGCTAGACATGTATTGTTGGGGTTGGGCAGCCATGGGCAATTCTCTGCATTTTGATGGGTGTGGATCTCTATAAGGGCCTCTATCTCTTGAAAAATAAGATTCTTTGATGAGGTGAGACCCATATGCATCTGTAAGAATAAGAACAAGTCCTTGGATACAGTAAGGAATTATATTGATGAAGGAAAATGGCAGTAATAGGTTGCTTTCTATAGAGTCTATGTGACTGTTGAAGTTACCATTTCTTCTTAGTTCAACATTTGTGTTTTGGATGAATGTAGAAATCTGTCCACTTGTTTTAAGTTTTCTAAATTAATTCAGTACAGATTTTTGAAGTATTCCCTTACAATAGTCCAAATCTCTTTAATGTCTTTGTAATGTTACCCTGCACATTCCTGATTCTATTAATTTGGGTCATTTTCTTTCTTTCTTTGGTTAATTGTGCCAAAGACAGGTCTTGATCTTATCTTCTTATATAACTGTCTCTTAGACTCATTAATTCTTTGTATTCTTTATTTCTGTTCTGCTTCACCAGTTTCTGCTCTGGTTTTTATTATTTCTTCCTATCTGCTAATACAGAGTTTGGATTAATCTTTCTTTTTCTGAATCCTTGATTTATATCATCATTTATTTGTGTTATATCTTTCTTTATTTTCAGCAGCACTCATGACTAGTTATGTCTTTCTCACTTTGAATGTCTTCCAGAGGCTTTTGTGCTGTATTTTTACTTTCATTTAATTCCAGAATTTTTATTTTTTTTTCTTTCTTGAGTTCTTCTTTGATTCATTCATTATTCGGTAGTGTGTTGTTTAATTTTCATGAATTTATGTAATTTCTATAAATCCTTGTGCTGTTGATTTTAAGCTTTATTGCACTGTGGTCAGACAGGATGCACTGGGTTATTTCAATTTTTCTGTATTTGTTCAGATTTGGTTTGTGTCTCATTACAACATCTATTTTAGAGAAACTTCTTCTCAAGTAAATATTCTTTGAAGTTTCAGTGAAATGTTCTATAAATATCTGTTAGGTCCAAATGATATATTGATGTTATTTAATTCTGATGATTTTGTGTTTATTTATTTATTTATTTTTGTCCAGATGCCCTATTGGGGAAATTAGGGTGCAGAAGTCAACTATAACCACTGAATTGGGTTTCATCTATGTCTTGAAATCGAGTGGTATGCTTTTTATGAAAGTGTGTGTGCTAGAGCTTGGTTCATATATGTTTATAATTGTAGTGTCTTCTCGGGTAATTGTTCCCTTTATCAGAATAAAGTGTCCTTCTTTATCTCATCTAATTAATTTTTGCCTGAAATCCGTTTGGTCAGATATTGTAATAGTAACGCCTGCTTGCTTTCTGGTCATTTGCTTTGAATACTTTTCCAACCCCATCACTCTAAGGTGGTGGCTATCTTTGAAGATAAAATGAGTTTCTTGAAAACAACAAAAAGACAGATTTTGTTTCTTAACCCATCCAACTATCCTGTCTTTTGATCGGAGAGCTGAGGCCATTAATATTTAAAGTTATCACTGAAAGGTGCATGTTGATTGCTGTCATTTTACTTTTGGTGCCATTTGTGTTTAATTCTATTTTATGTTTCAGTAATTATAGTTTCATTTGTTTTCTTTCTGTAACCTATTAGCTTTGCTTATTCCTCTCTTCAGTCCAAAGTGTTATTTTCAGTATTCTCTGTAGAGCTGGTTTGGTGGACATGAATTTTGTTAGCCTGTTTATATTGCCTTGCAATTTTGTCAGTTTTAGGAACTTCTTGAGCCTTGTCAGTTGTTTATGTCCTGAGCTTTATAAGTCTCATATATGTCCAGAGTTTTAGTGAGCCTCCTTCCAGCTGGAATGTTTAAATTCAGATGAAATTTCTATACAGCGCCCTAATAATTATTATTTTTTGGCCAGGTGATCAATTCATGAAGGTGCAGTAGCAAAATCACCCATTATTATTGTACCTGGACCTATCTATCCTTTGCTTAGTAGCATTTCTTTTATGAAATGTGATACATTGACATGTTTACTCAGTATTCTTTTTTTTATTTTTTTATTTTTGGTTCATTCCTTTGGTTCATTAGGTAGTGACTATTTTATTTCTTGTAACTAATTTTGGACTGGTCTATTTTATCATATGAATATTGATATTTCTGTTTCTTCTCAGCTTTGATTTTCTTGATCTATCCCTTCCTATCCTTTCATTTTTGGGCAGTGTGTGTGTGTGTGTGTGTGTGTGTGTGTGTGTGTGTGTGTGTATATGTGTTTTCTTTTTAATCTAATTAGCTAGCCTTTGTCTCTTTCTCCCATGAGATGTGTTTTATTTTCATCCATCATACAAATAATTTTATATAATATCCCAGAGCAAACCAGTGAAATTTGGCGGTCCCATTAGTGGGGGAAGGTTCCCCTTCAGAGACCCACAGGGCCAGTGGCATCAGTGTGGAGTGCCCGGATGGGTTCACAGTGCAACTTGTGGCTTTCATCTACCCTGCAAGTGGCCTTTCTTCCACATCACGAGGGGGTCTCAGGGATGATGGGGTGGGGAAATCCTCCTAAGCTTCTAAGAAATTTCACTCCTCTTTTCCTGTTCAATGGTCTCTTTGGTTGGCGAGGTGTTCTCCTCATGCATCTCGGTTTTCTTCAGCTTGGCCTTACTGAAGCTGGGGATTTCCCCCAGGGCTGGCTTGTCTACCATTTTCTTACAACTCGTGGAGTCTCGTTCCAAGTTCGTGCTCCAGGTGCTCCCACTCGCATTGCTGCAGCAAGAGACCTAGAGTTAAAATCATTTATACTTAGGGTTATTGTTGATAATTATGTGTTTATTCCTATGACTTTATTGGATGTTCTGGTTAGTTCACATACTATTTATCTTTTATTAACCATCACATCTGTTGCTGATTTTCTCACTCTTGTTCTGAATTGATAACATTCATATCTTCATCTGCTTGTTCAAATCCTCTTTGAGGTCACTAGTCATTTCCAAAACTAGACTATTGGATTATTTGACCAACATTGTGACAATTTACGAATCCTAAGATTCAGTTAGTGAAGGCTGTACCCTTTTGTATATATCATGCTTCCCTGCCTGTTCATGTTTCCTGTATTTCTTTTTTAAATTGTTATTTATTTACTCTATATCCTGTTCACAGCTGCCCCTCCCTCCTCTCCTTCCAGTCCTTCCTTCTCACCTCCTCTCACCCCACCCACCCATCACTCCCTCCCCTTCTCCTCAGAAAAAGGAAGGCCTCCATGGGCATCAACCAGCCTTGGCACATCAAGTTGCAGTAAGGCTAGGCACATCTTCTACTAAGGCTGGACAGACAAGGCAGCCAAGAAAGGGAAAAGGGATCCAGACAAACTGCCATAGCAGCAGAAAACCAAAGTTGATAAAGTAATGCAATTTAAATGAAATAAAGTATACTACTACGCCAACAAGAATTGTAACAATGAAAATGGCAAAAAAAGAAAAAAAAGAGTAAGCTGTGAAGCTAAAATTTGATTAAGAACAAAATAATGATTCTGGTGACTCTTATCTCTCACAGTTTGGAATAATGTCAATTCTTTCTTACGAAGACTTTTCTCGCTCACAGAATCACACAGTGGCAGCTTCTAAGCACCATTTCACTCTGGAAATGGATTTCACTTTATTTACTGCCACTAGGTATCAGGCCAACAGTGTCATGCCTGCTAGTAAAATGTACCATTGAGCTACATCCTTGCCTGTGGCTGCTATTTTAATAATGAAAATAATTATTAAATCTGAATGGCATGCAAGTTAAGTGTTCCGTACATTATAATTGTGAGTTTGCTTAATACTCCTTAATAGATATCACATAGTACTTAATAGATAATCACTATTTTTATAGATGACTATGCCAAGGCAGCACTGTGACTGGTCATGATCATGGCACACAGCAGCCCAGAGTTTGAGCTGAGTCCCATGCTTATAACCAGAACACCACGCACCAAGGGCTCACTTCTCTGAAAGAAGCCCTCATGTGTGGGTTGGAGTAGACCATCGATCTGAGCAGTGTACGTTACCTTGCTTGTCTCACATATCAGCTAGACAACAATGGCTGCAGCACACAAGAAGTGAACATCACTGAGCTCCAGTTAAACAGAAGACATAACAGAGTCCAGCTTTTTCGTGTGAATGCAGCTATTACAGAAGAAGAGACAGGTATGTGAGTAAACCAGGAACATCGATGAAGCTGTGAAAGCCGACGCCTTTTCACATCGAGATGGCGGTTCAGAGGATGCAGAAAGCAAGCAGCTCTCTAACCAGCTTGGGCTTTCAATGTTGTCACTAATTTCTTCTTCAGGATTGGAATGCATTGGATCCAGAACAACTGGAGTTGAAAGAACCATGAACAAGCTCGTATTTCTGAAAGCAGATTCACACTTGAGACACGGGATTCCGTTGCTTGTGAAAGTAAGGTGCTTTTTGGTTCACAGATGGTTAAGCTGTAAGGTGGTACTTCAACCAAGGCCGTTCTGCTGGGTGTTAAACGTGTCTGACATCACTGGTTGCAACATAAGAAGTGCAGCTTAGTGGTGGAGTTTGTGCATCACATGCCCAGGCTCATGCGTTCAATTCCCAGAAGGCTTAGAAAGGTTATCAAGAGTCTCCAAATCGAAAACATACGCAGCAAAGTTTTTTATTGATAACTACTGTGCCTTAAACCCCAAAGTGTCACTGTTTCAATGGTGAAGCAACATGTGTTACATGTTCATAGTAAATCCACACTCTCCATTAGGCTCTGTGCCCTCACAAGTTGTTCTTGTGATTGTGTCAGAGCATCTGCTTCCTGTTTTTACCCAGTGGATTTGTTGATGGTTCCTCATGAATAATAGGAAAGTAAAAAGCATCTATAAAGCATCTGTTATAAAGTTAAGAATATGATACCTTCAGTCTCTGTACTTTCACAGTACAGCTAGCTCTGCTGGTATAGACGTTCAGAAACCAATTTTTGCATGCTGTTAATTGGTGCATCTTTGGAATCTTTGTATAATACTGAAACAAGGTTTTCTCTTACATTCTGTGTCATATTTCCATGCCTAGACTATACTTTTCTTCCTTGTTCAATTTAGGTCCGCCTTGTGGATATCAAGGGAGCTCCTACCCCAAATGAGCAAGTCTTCATCAAAGCACAAGAAGGTAGCTATGCCAATGCTACTACCACTGATCAGCATGGCCTGGCAAAGTTCTCCATAGATACCACCGGCATCTCGGGCTATTCCCTCAGTATCAAAGTAAGTAAGAAATGAGGAGGACATAAGACATAAGGTGGGGCTTTGTAACAGCTTGAACTCAATAATGTGTAGCTTAATAAAAAAAAAATTCCATGCCAAACTCTCTAATTTTAGGGTAAACACAAAAAGTTTCTGATCATTAATAAAAGTATGAGTGTATGCTGTGAACACATTTTTAACACAGTATTTTTTCATAGTCTCTTTTACTTTATTTATGTTTTAAATATCTCAAGTTAGGACCTTCAAGCAAAAATGATTAAAAGTCCATTTTTATCTATTTAGTCAAGGATAGGTGCTGTATATCCTCAAATTCATTACCTCTGTGTGATACCAACATCTTCACATTTTGTCTCTAAACTGGGTTCCAGAGGCCTTGAAAGGTGTAGCCATGATTTTTCAGTTTTTCTTTACCACTCTTTAAGGGTAATAATAATTTTTAATTATCTGTAATCCCTGGTACTTTTCTTCCCTTGTATCTAATCTATTAGTGAAACCTCCACTGAGTTTTTTATTTAGCTTATTGATCTGTTTATTTCTCAGATTTCCTTTTTAATTTCTTCAAAATTTTTGTTTGCTGATTTCTTGGGTAAAATCTATAATCTCTTCTTTACTCCATTGGGCATGTGTGTGTGTGCGTCCAATTTTGTCATTAATAATTTTTAAAATTATTTTTGAAAAATTCAATATCTTTGAGTTCATTTATTGGAAAATTAAGAGCTTTGGGGTAAATTATATTGTTTTTTCATATTTCTTCTATTTTGATGTTGTAATTTATACATCTGTAGTGATAGCTATAGAAGATCTGCTATTATAAGCAGATTTTCAAGGCAAACCCCAGAAACATGGAGGACAATTCAATAAATTCCTCAATACCAAAGCAAATCAGATGTATGGATATAATTAAAAACAGCCACTATAGCCCAATTCCAGTCAATAGAAAGTGGAAAATACAATGTAAGTTAAACAGTTAAGTTTAAAAAATAGAGATGAACCTTATTACTAAAGTAGCAGAAAGGAAAGTCTGAGAAAAAGAAAAATGAATTTGTACAGTCTACAAGGAATACAATTCTACACTAAATAATCAGATAACTATCAAACAAATAATGGACCTTATGCTGTCCCTCAAATTGTTAACACAACTAGAACAGAACAAGTATAAAATTAATTAAAGGAAGCAAATAATAAATATGGTTGAATTAATATGGAAACGAAAGGGAACAGTGAAAAGGCCCAGTGAAACCAACAGTGATTCTGAGATCACAAAGTGAAATTGATTAGACCTTATCTAAACCCAAAGAGAGTTAAAACCCAAAGTAGCAAATTAGAGGTAACTATTGCAGCACATACCATGAAATTCATGGGGTTCTTAGAGAATAATCTAAAAACTTTCATTCCAATAAATTTTAAAAAATCCAGAAGAAGCAAATGAATTTCTGGATATTTATATTCTACCAAAAGTGAGCCAAAGGATGGAAAACAAAAACAAAAACAAAACCTAAATGGATCAGCAATGAGAAATAGAATTGAAGAAATAATTAAAGGCACAATAAGAGCTGAAACTGGGAAGAACTCACTGCGGAATAGAACCAAACTTCCAAAAGGGAATATTATTGTATAAAGATTCAAAAGAAGGAATGCCTCCAAAGCCCTTCTATGAATCTAGAATAACCCTGAGACCAAAACTAAATGAGGACACAGTGACAAGAAATCTTCAGACTAATTTACCCAATGGGTGTTAAAGGAAAGTCTGCATTGAAATCCTTCCATGCCAAATTCAACCATACATTAAGCAAATAGTGTACCATGATCAAACTGATCTCATGCTAAGAATACATAGATGGTTTCACATTTGTAAGCTGACAACTGTAAAACAGCATATAAATAGAATCAAGAGTTAAAAACACGTGGTCAACTCAGGAGATCCAACAAATAGTCTATTTTCAAGACACCAATTACAGATGGTCAAGAATCACACGCAAAGATGCTCAGCACATTTGGCTCTCAATAAAATGCAAGCTAACACTATGTTGGAAGTTCATCTGACCCATGAAAATGGCTATCATTAGGAAAGCAAATGTTGGCAAGGTTATGGGAACAAAGGAACCTATATGCACAGCTGGTGCGAAGGTAAATTCATATGACCATTAAGGTCAGAGCTTCTACAAAAATCCAAAGTGAAACCAGTATACAGTACAGGTATGCCACACCCGTGTACATGTCCATATGAATCAAAGCTAACACATGATAGAGACATCTACATGCCCATGTCAGTCTCAGCAGTTCTCAACACAGTTGGGCAATGGAGCCAACTTTAATGCCTATTGGTGGATGAGTGTTTACAGAGAATCTCTTGTGCAATGTATGGAAGCATCACCTGTCGATACAATGCTGTTGGTCTATTAGCTTAGGCAGGAAACAGGGAGGTGGGAGTTCCGGTACAGAGAGAATTTCTTGGAATAGAGTCAGGCATGGGAGATTCACCCCAAACTGAGGAGAGATAACCAACAGAAAAGAACAAACAGGATAATTGAATCAGGAGCTAACAGGAGGAGCCAAAGCTTTTGGACTAGACTATCATTCGTGATAATTCAGTCTCAGAGTTATTATTTTGTGAACTTGGGCACAGGTGGAAAAGCCCACCGTTACATGAATGGATAGAGAAAACTGGAAATGTGTGCACATTGGACTTTTACTCCGATATTTTCATTTTGTCTATAGAGAAATGAATGAATTTAGAAAGTGTCAATTTAAGAAAAGAGTATAAGACTAAGAGAAATTATGCTCCCATATGTCCCCCATCTGTGTAGTCTACAGAAAGAGCAGGAATAAAAGGAGAGAGGGTCTATTAAGGGAGAAGGGAGCCAGTGGGAAACGAAGGACTGGGTAGTGGAGTGGATGAGTAGGCTCAGAGTACATTACATTAATATATAAAAATGTTTCCATCAACCTATTATTTTGCACATTCATTTTGCACTAAAATTCATATATACATATATATATATATATATATATATATTTCATTATATAGTAGATGCACAATAAATGTTTCCTTTGTCTCATAAAAATATTCCCTTTTCTCCCTTCCCTGGTATAAATATTTGCCTCGATTCTGAAAATTCAGGGTGTTAGACATCAGTCCGTTTAATGAAATTCCCCTCCATTTTTAATAAGCTGTACAAAATATTCAGTCATTAAATGAGATGGGAAAATCCGCTGCTTCATCACCGAAGAGAGATTCTGCCTGCTAGGCAACCTCCAGCACAGTGTTTTGTTGTTTCTCCAGGTCTACCACAAGGAGGAAAGTTCATGTTCCCATTCCTTCCGCACGGCAGAAGGACATGCAGAGGTCCAGCATGTGGCCTTTGCTGTTTACTCCCTCAGCAAGAGCTACATCTACCTTGAGACAGTGCCCTGCAACCAGATTCACACAGTTCAGACACATTTTATTCTGAAGGGGAAGGTCTTGGGAGAGCTGAGGGAACTTGTTTTCCACTATCTGGTGAGTTCTGGCTCCACATTGAAAACAAAAAAAACAACAAAAAACCAAAAAACCCAAAGACCTCCTCTCCTGACCATGTCTCTCCTGACACATTGGGTTCTAGGCTGGGTATTTCTGCCTGGAATACAATAGATTCATCTATTTCTTCTAGCACAGTTAGAAGAAAGCCTTGTAAAATATAGATGTAAGCTTGAAAAATACTTCCCATTTTAGGTCACGGCCCAGGGCAGTATCATCCAGACTGGAAACCACACTCATCACGTGGAGCCAGGAGAATGTAAGTGTTCCCCCACACGTAACATTTCTCCAACTGAGTGTCCACATACTCACCAATGGAATCTTGCCACCAAGCAACCCGCAGTGCCTGGGTGTCTCCATAGACACTCTCCACAGTAGGAGTTCATGGCTCTGCCGTCCAGGGTAAGTTCTCACTCATCCCACTCATTCAGAGTCCCAAACTGAGCATCATTCAACATGGGGAAATATCTATTCTGAACATGTAACACCTGAATACACAAAGCACTCCAAGATACAACCCACGCGAGGAACCTGTGCGTTCCCATACAGATTATCCCCAAGGCAAATGAGTTATCTTAGTGTCTGTCAAAAAAAAAAAAAAAATCTGAAGGGTGCCAGCTTTGGTCCTTAACATTCTAGCTACACTGATTTTCATGTATTTGATTCATTTTTATTATCTTTAAATTATGTGTGAGGTGCTTGTGGCTAACTATGTGCAAGTCAGTACAGGAACTCTGAAAGCCAGAGGCATCAGATCCCCTGGATATCCTGGAGCCAGATTTAGAGTTCTGAGCACTAGTATGGGTGCTAGGAATCAAACCTGGGTCTTCTAGAAGAGCATCAAGTGGTCTTAACTTCTAAACTCTCTCTCCAGCCCTTTATTTTTACTTTTAAAGACATTTTTTATTCTTTGAAAGTTACATATATTTATACAATGTATTTTAATTATACCTTCTCCTCACTAATCCCCGGACTCCTCCCTGCCTACCTCACCAGGCCCCTTCCCTATTTTATGGTTTTTTTAAACCTGAGTTCAGTTAGTGCTACCCATACACGATGAGGTACTGGGCCAGCCCCTGAAACACGGACAATCTACCAGGGCCCGCATCACTGAAGAGATCTGACTCGTCCTCCCCTCAGCAGCCACCAACTGTCAAAGGCTCCTCAGCTAAGAGTGGGTCTTCACAAACCCCTCCCTTCCATGCTGGACTATTGACTGGCTTGCTGTTGTGAAGGTCTTGGGCAGGGAATCATAGGTGATGTGACTTTTACGAGTGAAGTCACCCTGTCATCTCCTGATGGTATTAGCTCAGTTCTACTGAAACGTGACTCGTGTGCACACCCTTAATCGAGCCTCTCGCACCCGCTCCTACTAAGATCCCAAGTTGCCACTGAATTCTGGTAACCTCAGTGCTCTCTTCTTGCCATCCTTTCCTTCCCAAAGAGTACTTACCACATGCAGACACATGTTCTAAAATTTACCTTTCATCATTCATTTCTCTTCATGGCGATATTGACTACATGGAGCACAATTGAAACCATACACCATTTACAGGAGTCTCACCCAAGCCAATGACAGTAAAACCCTTCTTTAAAAACAGGACTTATTAGGAATAATTATGTGATCACTCTAATAGCTTACAAATTATTACTGACACTGACTAATAGCAAGTTTTAGATGTAAACCTGTTTGCTCCAAACAGTCACAGACATCTTTCAAATAATTTCTAGAAGTGGTAGATACTCAGTGAATGCTCGACAGATTTACTGAGAAGGGATTTCCTTGTCGTTGATCAATTATACAAACTATTTAGCTAGTTAATAAAGTATGCAATTAGTTCTTCAACAGACACTAAGTGGAAATCATAGCACCCATCTTGAGAAGGCTTGTGAATCTCCTCAGGTTCACCAGAAACAATAAAAGAGACTTCAAAAAATGCATACTTTTCTCTCAAGAGATGTAAATTCTGTGAACACTGCATTGGGAAAATGTTTAACTCCAAAGACCCGCCTATTCTTGCTAACGTGGCTTGCTCCTCTGAGATGATTACTAATGTCCAGCTCCCTGAGTACCAGGCTTTCCTCTCTCCTAGTCTTCCTTTTATCTGAATAATAAATGAGACCTCAGCCAAGGTTGTCTCATCCCTTTTTATAACAGGAATATCTAACATGCTGTTTGGGATGCTAAGGTATAAAAGAGATAAGAGATTAGCATATGACTAGCTATAAATAACCAACATAACTTTTGACCGTGAACATCTTGGCGGACGATATCTTTGTGATATCCTCCTGAGATCATTAGCTTGCAAACAACTAACCACAGGACAGGAAGACTGTCTTCCACAGATACACAGTCCTCCAAATCCCCGTGTTCCGTTATTTGGGTTTTCCTGTCAGGATTCTGACCCATTACTGTCTCTTCCTATTCCCTCCAGCTCCAGTAAAAGGCGACTTTGCCTTGGAGATCCCTGTGGAGGTCAGGATGGTCCCCGTGGCTAAAGTACTCATCTACGCCATCTTGCCTGATGGAGAAGTGATTGCAGACTCTGTAAACTTTGAAGTTGAAAATTGTCTTCCCAACAAAGTGAGGGGTTTATTACCTAAAATTTCTATTTAAGGGGGGGGTCTTAAGGACACAGATTTCAGATAAATATGCTAAACTCAGTCACTGGTGTGTGCCTCAGTGCCAAAGATGTGGACAGTACCAGAGTGCCAAATTTCAATTCACAAAGCCCACACGTGGTCAGAGACTTAAGAGAAAGGAAGCAAGGAAATGGAGAGCAAGAGAGGAGAACCAAATCCTTCATAACTAATTAAACGCTGTATAACTTCCACTTTTATTGTATTTATCTGCGTAGACACGTGTGCTTGTGAATGAACACGTGGAGAAAAGAGAACAAGTTTTAGAAGTCTGTGCTCTCCTTCCTCATAAGTCTGAGAGGTCAAGCTCAGGTCAACAGGCTTGTCAGCAGGAACCTTTACCCACTGAGCTATCTCATAAACCCTTAGTGTCACATAATCATGTGCGAGGTCAGTCATAGGATCCAGGCCTATCAATTGTTAGCATATTTATTTTCCCTCCAGTTTTTCATTATGATTTTTCTATATGTGTAGTAAGAACATTAAGATCCTTAAATTTTATGACACAGCATATTGAACATGTGCTGTATCAAAGATCTTCAGTACCTATTCACATTAGGCAGGTGGAACTATGTCTGTTGGTGAGCATCTATGCTTTTCTTATGTTAGAGTAGTTACCAACACCTCTGGTCTGCTTTCATCAGCCCTTTCAATACAGCCCAGTCCACGGCAGTTTGCTTCATTCGCCGAAATGAAATAGGAAGCATTGAGAGATGAAGGTGAATGGCAAATGAACCAGTAGCCAGACAGAGAGGCAGATGTAGACATATTTCCAATTAAATATTTTCCACCCCAGGTATAAGATTCATCATGGGAAAAGTCCTTTAAAATAAGTAACTTTGTTGAATAGTTGTGGCGTGAGCCTTTAATCTCAGCACTCGGCAGATCTCTGAGTTCAAGACCAGCTAGGTCTACAGAGTGAGTTCCACGATAGCCAGGACTATACAAAGAAACATTGTCTCAGAAAACCTCACCAGAGAGAGACAGAGACAGAGACAGAGACAGAGACAGAGAGACAGAGAGAGACAGAGAGACAGAGATGGAGAGACAGAGACAGAGATGGAGAGACAGAGACAGAGATGTAGAGACAGAGATGGAGAGAGGGGGAGATGGGGAGGGGGAGAGGTAAAAAAGAAGGGAAGATGGGGAGAGAAGGAGGGAGTGTAACTTCAGAGCTGCAGAGATAGCTCAGTAGGTAATAGCACTCGCTGCACTGACTTCTGATTCCAGCACTCCTGTAAAAGTCAGGAATGACCAAAGGGTCCTATAACTGCAGCCTCCACCGCACTGGGAGAATTGCTGGGCTTGCCTCCTGCCAGTTTAGCTCCAGAAGTATAAGGGACGTTCTCACGAGAATAAGGTAGAGAGTGGGAGCAGGGCACCCACATGCTCCTCTGGTCTCTGCTGGGTACATGGGTACATATACCTGCACACGTGTGTTCATTACACCACAGTCACATACATGTGCACACACACTAAAAATGAGCTATTTGCAAGAATTTCAGGGAGCCAAAATAGTCCTTTGTTGCTTCGGAGTTTGACTGACACATATCCTGTCTTCCTAAATCCATCCCAGGGGAGAAAGGGGAAGCAACGAACCTCAGTTGTGCTTCTGACAGTATTCATAATCTGGAAAAACAGATTGTGTGCAGAGTTCCAGGGTGACTAGAGGGCAGGTTTCAGGGCTTCAAGAGCAGGAACCCACCCCCACCTCCCCAACCCCACAGCCCACAACCCCACAGCCCCCCCACCCCCACCCCCGCTAAGCTTGATTTTCCTTCCTTCCGGCAGGTGGACCTGAGCTTCAGCTCATCCCAAAGTCTTCCCGCCTCACAAACCAATCTGCGGGTCACAGCTTCTCCTCAGTCCCTCTGTGGCCTGAGAGCTGTGGACCAAAGCGTGCTGCTCCTGAAGCCGGAAGCTGAGCTCTCCCCTTCCTCGGTGAGTCCCCTTCAGCCTCTGCCCATAAAAGGTCAACAAAGCTGAGCTGGAACTGACCCTGGTTCGGATGAAACAGTGATTGTTCAGCCACTAGCGCTCTTGAATGTAAAAATACTGCATTTAATGCTGACAGCGTCTGTAAGGGAGCTCTTCATTATAAAATCCCGAAGAACAGATCAGAAAACTTTAGCTAATAAACTGAAGACAAAGAAGGAAATAAGGTGCTCTGTGAGTTGCAAAGGCCTTCTGTGCTCTTGCTGCACCTGTCCTTCCCCAGGAGTGACTTGTCCCCTTCAGATGCTCATGGAGCTTTTCAGAGTCACACTGCATGTGGGAGCTAAATGAAACTGTTTATACAAATAGAATCTTGCACATCTCAAGAGTCCCTCAAATAAGAAAAAAAAGGATAGAATGATTTAAAATTTTAAATTTTAAAATGCAAGGTTCTCAACTTGTTTTGAAAATTCTCAGGAGCACAAATGAAACCATACACTATTTACAGGAGCCTTGCCCAAGCCAATGACAGTAAAACTCTTCTTTTTATTGAATTGAAAACAGGACTTATTAGGAATAATTATATGATCATTCTAATAGTGTAAAAATCATTATTGACACTGGCTAATAGCATGTTTTAGAATGTACAGTAGATATGTAAATTTAAAAACAGAAATCTTTAGTCCAAATTATGCTGGGAATTTACCAGTCTTTAACATGTAAATTAAACCAATATTTAATTTGGGTTTAATGATGAGATTTATGCAGATTTACATGCAGAAAATGCTTTGGAAAGTATCCTGCTAACAGGTTTTTCTTTTTGATTTTTATTTTCCCCAAATCTATTAAACAAGAGGTTTCTTGAGCAGTTGTTTTTAGCTAACAAATACAGGCCACTGTTTAAAAATGCAAGGGTTATTTAAATGGGGGGGTGGAGTTCCCTTACTCTTCCCACCCTGCCCTCTCCATGCACTGGGTGCTCGCACTTTTGATGAGGTCAGCCATTTCTTGAACATTCAGGTATTTGTAGTGATTACAGTGATTATTATTATTAGTGTGTGTGTGTGTGTGTGTGCGTGTGTGTGTGTGTGTACGTTCCAAGAAAGAGGGCCCTGCCCAGAGCCAACCAGTCACAATGTCAGCGAAAGCTAACTCGGAAAGTGCTCCCCATATCCCCCCCTCATCTCCTGACTCTTTCAGATTTACAATCTGCCAGGAATGCAGCACAACAGCTCCATCCCAAGTCCCCACCTGTCTGAAGACCGAGAAGATTGTGTGATGTACAGACCAAGGGACACTGATGAGCTCACATACTCAGTACCATACGGAAAGGAGAAGGATGTCTACAGATACGTGGAGGTAAGCCCTATTATCTATCGATATGCTGCTCTGTGAATTATTTAAGTTTAATGAAACACTATATTAGTAAAGAGTTTTAGGCTCAGGCCAAGGATACGAGTCGCTGGCAGACCACCACCTTACATGTGGTGGTTCATGGGTTCAATCCTTATCGTTCCAAAATCTACAACTTGGAAAGTGGCCAGTCTAGACTATTTTTTTCTCTCTATTGAGAAAACTGGCACAGAGTGGAGGACTGATTATTATTATTACTATTATTATTATTATTATTATTATTATTATTATTATTATTTATTAATGGTTTTTCAGACAGGCTCTCATTATGTAGCTCTCGTTGTCCTGTCTCTCACTCTGTAGGCCAGGCTGGCCTCAAAGTCACAGAGATCTGTCTGACTCTGCCTCTCAAGTGCTGGGATTAAAGGCATGGGCCACCATGCATGGATGTGAGTGACTTCTAAAAGTAACAGCATTGCATCAGAAAGAAGCCTACACAAATGCCTCGCTATAAATTCTGTGTTCCTCACTGTACTCCCTAACGAGTATGAGATACACAATTTGAATAGGAATTCCACTTGAACATGTAAATCTATATGTGAAATATTTGCTGCAATTTTTATACACACTTTTTTCCCAGAATTTTAAGGTATTTTGCTAGATTTATACGTTTCTTTCTAGGACACGGGTTTAAGGGCATTCACCAACCTGAAGACCAAACATCCTACATTTTGTTTTGACTATGACATGGTTCCATTGTCAGGTAAAATAACAAATCAGTATTTTCAGAATAAATCAGTATTTATCCGAAACTGGTAAAATAGAACTGTAGCGCATGTATAGCTTCCAAGTAGGAGAAAAAGAACCCAAGCTCCCCCAGAGCAAAATGTGCCCAGTTGTATGCTGCTGCTACAAGAACACTAACGGCTGGAGGTCCTTCCTTCAATGTTAGAATAAGACAAAATGCAATAGTCGCTGTGATACAGGATCACTGTATGGGAAGAACTTTTGTACATATGTCATGAGAAGTGAAGAGAGTTCCCCAAGCATTAGAGAGGAAAGAGACAGAAAATTCAGGCACTGCAAATAAAGGTGAGCACAAGCAGAAAAAAAAGCACTTACATCAGAGGGTGCGTGCACACTCACATATTAACCAGCGAAATATTTAATCGTTCCCTCTTCCTCTCATCTGAGTCCCTTTCAAAGTGACTGCACCATTTGCATCCCCACCAGCAGTCAATAAGGGCTCCCTTTCCCTGTATCTTCTCCAGCACTTGTTGTCAGTTGTTTTGTTGACCTTAGCCATCCTGACTGGGGTGAGATGAAATCTGGGTTGTTTTAATTTGCATTTCCATAGTTTCTAGAATAACAAACACTGTTAAAAGATATGTCTTAACCTATTAAAAATTTTTTGAAACCACTGCTCAGATCCACAGCCCATTTTTTTAAGTTGGACTGTTTGTTTTCTCAACTCTTTGGTTTTTGAGTTCTTTATATAGTCGGGGTATCTATCCTCTATCAGATGTATAGCTAGCAAAGATTTTCTCCCACTCTCTGGGTTTCCACTTCACTCAATTGATTGTTCCCTAGTTGTACAAAAAGCATTTCAGTTTTGTGAGGTCCCCATTTGTCAAATATTTACCTTAATTTCTAAGTGAATGGGTCTCATTCAGAGAGTCCTTGCCTACGCATTTTGTAGGGTTGCTGCCTATGGTTCTTCCCCTAGCAGTTTCAGGTTTCATGTTGAGGTCTTTGATCCATTTGGAGATGATTTTTGTGCAGAGTCATAGATATAGATCTACTTTCATTCTTCTATATGTGAGCATCCAGTTTTCCCAGCACCACTTGTTGAAGATGCTATCTTTCCTCCAGTGTATGTTTTGGCATCTATGTCAACTACCAAATGGCTGTGATTACACGAGTGTGTTTGGGTCTTATATTTTGTTCCATTGATCAACATGTCTATTTTTCGTGTCTTTACCATGCTGTTTTTATTACTACACCTCTGTAATATAACTTGAAATCATGAAAACTTATCTTTATTACTATTTATATTTTAAATACTAAAATTTATTTTTACATCTGTGTTAACATAAAATAAAACATTATTCTGACTGTACTATATTAATTTTCCTCATACTGATTTGAAAGGAAATTGAAATATCTTTACAAGTTTCTAAAAGCAACAGGACTTGAGGCACTGTGACTACTCTAGACAATGGAATAATTGGGCAACTATCCCTGTAGCTGTTAAGATAATGGGTGAAGAACTTAAAACACTAGAAAATACTTAGTTCTTGAAGGCAAATAGAAAGACTGAGGTCAAGCTACAGGCTGTGGCTATCACAAGGTAGGAACTATAGAAATGAAGCTGTGTGTGTGTATATGAATTAAAAAATTGGAAGAGATTGTCTATGCTTAGAAGTCAGTTGGGAAGTACTTAGGTGAAGCCCTAAGTAAATCTGCATGTATACTTGTTCTTGAAAAAATAAGCAGAGTACAGACTCTCCATTGCCAGCTTTAAATCCTACATTTCTTCCCAGTACAAACTCAAGCCAATGCTATGATTCTTGGGTAATAAACTTCCTATTTCCAACCCAAGAGTTTGTACTTATACCTCTTTAAGTTTTATATAAATTGAAAACCTATTAAAATATTGGGGCAATTCTACAGATCTTAAGAAAGAAAAAACATAGCAAGAATATCTCTGCCGATAATGTAGACATCATTCAGCTCTTGTATGGAGTGATTCTCATTGCAGCCACAAGATCTGTTACCTAGGATTCTATTATGGATCTTCATTCCTCCTAGGGGGGCACATTATATCTGTAAGCATTCACTAACTATCCAGTATCCAACCCAAGAAAATAAGCATTATGGTTCCTTCCAATTCCAACTTCTCTAGGTGAGGTTTCACCTTTGACAAAGATGTTACCAGTCTCCTCCAAAATGAGTGCTACAACGCATCATCTCCAGTGTAACCGTTATAGTGTTTAACAGTCAAGAAGAAACTGAAAATTAAGCTACATTTGCACTGCACCATTGTGTCCCATTGTATTCAAGTACTATGTTCATTTCTTCCATTGTAACTTCATAGTACCTGCTTTGGAACTTGATAGTGTACTTTCTGGTGAAAGTTCTGGAAGTTTGCGCATGACAGCAAATAAAAGTCCACCACCTGAAGAGCCACCACATGAAGATCCACCACCTAAAGATCCACTTACTGAGACTATTCAGAATTATTTTCCTGAAACTTCGGTCTGGGATTTAGTCACAGTAAAGTAAGTGATTTCCATTTGTATTATTTGGGCTGGGTATAAAAATTTTCTTTGTTTTCTTGTATTTCTCTAATTAATTTTTATCATAAACAAAGGAAATTGGTCATTTAGAAAACCATAGCATATCAACCCATCAATTATAAAATACATGTATATCCATCACTTCCAGAAAGTGCACATAAAAACTATCATGTACCTTTCTGATAGCTAAAACCATTCAGGATCACCATATTGTGTAGTAGGTGAGGCAATCTTACATGGAGCAGACCATATAAGTCATAAAGCTGTTGTACGATTTTTTTGAAGCTGGGGATTCAGAGAAAACTTCAAATCTATGTTCAGATTCCCACTAATATACGAACGTTGAGATGTTGTGGTGCTATGATTTGAGTTGGAAAAACAAGATTACTAAAAACCCTTTTCTTTTTCCATCTGGAGTCCTGTTTACTCTGTTTGCTTCCTATCACTCCTTTGAAGGACTCAAAGGGACAGCGCCTTGTCACACTCAGAGTTACCATCTCAGAGATAACGAATTCATGTGCACCCTTTCTGTGCTTTACCCTCCCACTCTCCCAGCTCCTCAGGAGTGGCTGAAATGGAAATGGCAGTCCCTGACACCATCACTGAACGGAAGGCCAGGGCCTCCCACACATCTAATGACACTGGGCTTGGCCTCTCTTCTGTGACACGTCTCCAAGTCATCCAGCCCTTCTTTTTGGACATCATTTTGCCCTATTCTGTGGTCCGAGGAGAAGCCTTCATGCTTGAAGCCACTGTGCTGAACTCTCTCCCTACAAGCTTGCGGGTGAGCACCTTTCTGAATTAAGCATGACCAGAGGGGAAGAGAGAAACTAGCGTGTGTAAATTATAACTAAGACTTAAATGAAAAGAAGAAAGAAAGGGGAAGAGATTTATTGGACTGCTCAGCAAGTGGTTCCAAATGTTTAAACAATCCCCAGACTTTGGATACATATATACAGCAAAGAGTTGTTTTAACAATATGGACATAAAATTAGATGGTTTTGCCAGTACTTAAACAGCACATACTGTACTGACAGAGATAGGATAGTCCATGTAGCCTCTGTAGACAATCAAAGGACATGGTCCACATAGATGTATGAGGTTGTTGTCAGGATAAAATGGCATATTGTTTTACAATAGGTTTTGCTTTTGTTAGACTAGGTGTATACTTCAAAATAGTAGTTAAAAATCTGGTACAGTAAATGTACTTCTGCCATTAAAATAAAACAAATATAAGTAGAAACATATGCAATTATCTCCTTAATGGTTTGTGTAGATAATACATAGATGATAGCTAAATAAGGTTCTGGACATGTATGTGCGGATGAAATCTAGGCAAGCCTTCTGTGTCGACTTACATCACATTTTAGGCATGTTTTCCAAACACATTCCCTCCTGCTCTTTTTCAAACACAAATCTCCTTCAGATTCTTTTGCCTACCTACTCCCATGTACAGTGCATTGTCCTTCCATGGCAGCATCTTTTTTATTTATTTATTTATTTATTTATTTATTTATTTATTTATTTATTTATTTATTTTGCTATTTCTTTTTCCTTGTGGGGCCACAGATGGGTATGCAGCTGGAAGCCTCTCCTGATTTCACAGCTGACCCAGTGGGAAAAGACCAAGATTCTTACTGCCTTGGTGCCAATGGGAGGCACACTTCATCCTGGTTGGTAACTCCCAAATCTTTAGGTGAGTGAAAATTTTGTAAGGGCTCTACCCAGAAAAGGTGAGTGTAGGAAGGTTTCTTCAGTTACTTTCTTCTCATTGGGTCCCCAAGAGGAAGCTCTCAGTCACTGCTGCTTCTGGCCTGTGCTTATCACCTTCTTAAATACAAGACAAGCTCTTGAACCACCCCTAGAACTGAGGATACCCTGCAGATCGTGGGGCTTTGGTGGATACCAGGTTCCTGGCAATCTGAGCTCAGCTCTCTGGACCATTTGTTTCAGGGAATGTGAATTTCTCTGTGTCTGCGGAAGCACAACCGTCCCCAGAGCCCTGTGGTTCTGAGGTGGCCTCCGTTCCTGAAATCGGGAAAAAGGACACAGTAGTCAAAGTTCTGATAGTTGAGGTGAATAAACCTTCTCAGTCAGCAGTGTGCTGAGTCCAGAAAATAGAGCAATGTTGATTATATTTAGATGAAAAATAAAAGATCTGACCTTGACGTAGTTCATAGCTGGCAAGGCCGTGCTTTAAACCCATGTGTGTTCTGTTTTCTTTTCCCTTCCTAGTCTTTAAACAAAGCTTGGGGGGCAGGGAGGGTAATCTAAGCCAGTTTATCTTCTTAAGGCTATACCTCTTTCTTCCGATTATGCCCCGCCCCTTTTTCTTTATTATCTTTCCCTATTGCCTTCTTTTTGACCTGGCATGCCCAAATTCTCACACGCTGAAACCATTCCAGCCCATGGCCTCACAAGTAAAGCTGTCTCTCAAAAAACAAAACAAAACAAAAAACTGCCTCCAGCAATTCTGTGTTTGCACACTCGGTGTTTGATTTCTCATGTCTGAATTTCCTTTTTTTTTTTTTTTTTTTTGTCCAAGCCTGAAGGAATCAAGAAAGAGCATACCTTCAGCTCACTGGTCTGGGCATCAGGTGAGAACCTTTCAAAGCAGCAACAAGACAGTAACTTAAGACGCCTACTTACAGGTCTTGCAATATTCCTTTAAGAAAATCAGAATACTGTATACCTTATAACCCTAAAACACTAACAAGACTGAGTCTCGTACATTAAGATCATCACTTACCCGATGCAGCTCTCAAGAGCATTGTTCGCTGGGGGCTTCACAGTTCACTGTAACCCTTTTGTTTTTTAGAATACAGAAGCCTTTTCATCCATCTCAGTACTTAGAAAGTTACAGGTAGGGAATGACTGAGAAGAAGTCACAATTGAAATTTTCTTTAAAGGGGGGGTGGGAATATAGAGAATATCTTGGGAAGTGCCATATTTGTTTTGTGTTAGATTGTAAATAAAACCAAAGATTGATATGGCTGAAAAAATTTCCTACATGAGCCAAACTCAATCATGGTGTGTACTTAGCACAGCATTTTTCTCTGGTGGTTGTTTTTATGACTTTCTCTTTTATCCCTGCTCCTCACCGGAAGCTAACTATTGCAAAGGAAATATAGCAACGTATCACACAAGAGGAAGCTCACTGTTCCCTATGAGGGACAAGCAGGTCAGGGACTGCACTCACAATAGTGACTGCAGGGCCGGCACCTCTGTTAGCGAGTGCTTGTAGTGTCTACTCAAAACATATTTGTCAAAAGAATAAAGAGATTAGAATAAGAACGTTAATTTAATGTAAAATCCATTATTATATGAAAGTTAACAAAAGAGATGAAATAAAACAAATTTGTTAAACAGGTAAACTAATGTAACAGTTCCTAATACAGTGGGTGGAAGAAAAGTATCATATAATACTAAAATCCTTTAAATGTTTTCCATGAAAGAAAGAGCAGGAAGAGGGTGACTAGAGATAAATTAAAAAAAAAAAAAAAGCCAAAGATAGGATAACAAAAGCCCTATTCTTTCCACCAGTCGACTCTGTTTTCCCTCGTAGTTACTGATTACAATGTAATCTACACATCATCCCTGCTGTAGGAAAGCCGTCCACGACAGCTTCATGGGAGAGATCAGAGAGCCTCCCAGGCAACTCAGGGAACCAGGAGGAACAAAGCCGGCTCAGGATTTCTTCATTCACTTATGCTGACAAATTGGATGTTAATTCACATATTGCTTTGTTAGGATTCCATCCTTGTAATAAAACACCATGACCAAAAGCCACTTGGAGAGTTGATCAGCTTACATGATCACAGTCCGTCATGAAGGACAGTCAGGGCGGGGATCCGGAAGCAGGAACTGAAGCGGAAGCTGTGGAGGGCTGCAGCTTCCTAGCTTGCTCAGATGGCGTACACTGGGCCAGGACCTTCCACGTCTATTATATTAAACAAGAAAAGCTTCAAAACTGACTTAGAGCCCAGTGTTAGGGAGGCATTTTCTCAATTGAGGTTCCCCGTTCCCAGAAAACACTAACAAGTCAAAGTTCTCTCTCTCTCTCTCTCTCTCTCTCTCTCTCTCTCTCTCTCTCTCTCTCACACACACACACACACACACACACACACACACACACACGCACCACAAGCAGGATTTTCCTAAACCAAAATTCAGTCAATAACACATTTTCATGTGTTTATTAAAATAACTAATTAGGGCATTGATAGAAGTAGAAGAACATAGATCATAGAGGCTCAGACATTCCATTTAGGACAGATGCTTTGCTTCAAAGCAATGGGTGACACAAGAGAAGGCGATGGAGCTTGACAAGCCTGTGGTACCAGGAAAGGTGGATTTGGGATCATTACCTCAAGATCATTTTCCCACGGAGGCAGGAACTCAAAGCTTAAGACGCAGTTCTGAAGCCACTGACCGGAGGGCACTTTAGATCTGTAGGGAACAGAGATGATCAAATGCCTGTTTGTTTTGCTTATTAAGATGCTGAGGTATCGGAAAAATTGTCCCTGGCGCTCCCACCAACAGTAGTGAAAGGTTCAGCCAGAGCGCATTTCTCTGTGATGGGTGAGTCAAGCCATCCCGGGAACTTGGAGCAGCAGTCACTGCCGCTGCCCCACCCCACCATGGTTCCTAGCTACTGCACTTGATCTCCTGAACGTCCTTCTTCTGTCTTTAACCCCTCAATACCCACTGAGTTCCAGCTCACGTCCCCCCATGGCATTCCTTCACATCACTGAGAAGTGATTCTATTAAAGACATTATTTTGTTCTTGAAGATAATGGCTATTCTGATGTCACACCTCTCACTTCCAGGTGATATCTTGAGCTCTGCCATAAAAAACACACAAAATCTTCTCCATATGCCCTATGGCAGTGGGGAGCAGAACATGGTCCTTTTTGCTCCCAACATCTACGTACTGAAATATCTGAATGAAACCCAACAGCTGACTCAGAAGATCAAGTCCAAGGCCCTTGGCTTCCTCAGAGCTGGTCAGTAAGGCTCAGAAACTCCACCTTGTTCTTGTAAATATTCTCTCTAGAAATGTCTAGAAATGGGCTTAGCATTGGAGGGGAGAGCTGAGCAGTGTTCTCGGTCGGTCCTGGAAGCCAGGGTACGTGAGGGTCTCTCTGACTTCAGATTTACAGCCTGCCGTTCTCTGATGTATCCGTTTCTTCAGAACACACCCAAAGCCTTCTATTCCAGGTTATAAGAGAGAGCTGAACTACAAACACAAGGATGGCTCCTACAGCACCTTCGGGGATCAAGACGGCGAGAGTCAAGGAAACACTTGGTAAGAAGACCCACTGTGTGCCAGACCTTGTTGAACTCTTGTTCCTTAGAGCAGCTGTATGTGCATCTCATTTCATGGAAGTCCAGCGGATGCCTGGGCCTGAGAGGGACATGTCTGAGGTAGCGCAAATCATAAGTTGCAGAACTAAGATTCCCTTGAGGCTCGTCTGCTTTGACTCTGTACCATGTGCTTTACTGGCTTCAGTAAGCTGGGCTTTTCTCATTTCTCTCCAAGATCATTCACCAGTAAGTGCCTGGCTGTGTTTTGCTGAGCATCCAAAGATGCTCTTAACTGAGACTTGAAGAGCTGTTGCCGTTCTTCATGTGACCTTGCATTACATAAGAATGTATTATTGACGGCTGGAGAGATGGCTCAGCGGTTAAGAGCACTGACTGCTCTTCCAGAGGTCCTGAGTTCAATTCCCAGCAACCACATGGTGGCTCTCAACCATCTGTAATGGGATCTGATGCCCTTTCTGGTGTGTCTGAAGACAGTAACAGTGTACTCACATACATAAAATAAATAAATACATCTTTTTTAAAAATTACCCACTTACTTAAAAACAAAAAACAAAACAAAAAGACTGTTATTGAAGATAAAGCACACAGACAAATGACCAACAGGTGACAAAGGAAAAAGAGACTGGCATAAACCAGAGATAAACCGAGAAGAGGGACCTAATTTTTTGAGGCAGAAAACATGACTGGGGTTTTTAAGAAAGGAGATTATTCTTAGCTACAAAAGGAAGTCGTGGGAAGTGAGGGAAAGTCTAGGATAAGCATGCAGGTGTGTCATGTAAACACCAGAGGGCGCCAGAGGGAGCAAGATAGAAGCAATGAAAAAGGAAAGCAGCAAGCACCTGAAACCACACCTAGCGCTTGCCCGTCCAAGGGAACCCAGGAATGGAAGACGACTTTGGAGTAGTCAGAGACACTGTTTAGTTGTTCTGCTCGGAGACTCTGAGACTGATTGTTCATGAGTGTGGACCGGGCCCCTGGAAACCCATGTGTGGAGGCGCTGCCTCAGAAGCAAAGCTTCATCTCCCCACTCCCCCTCCCCCGTCAGGCTCACAGCCTTTGTGCTCAAGTGTTTTGCCCGAACGCGAGCCTTCATCTTCATCGATGAGGCACACATCACGCAAGCCCTCGCCTGGCTCTCCCAGCAGCAGCAGGACAACGGCTGCTTCAGGAGCTCTGGGTCGCTGTTCAACAATGCCATGAAGGTGATCTTTTCTGAACTGCTTATAAGCATGGTGACCTAAGAACACCTTAAAGTCAGGCCATACTACTTACCATGGGGAGGAATAAGCCTCTAAATTGGGAATGTAATTTTTCATAATGGGGATATGAATGGGAACTTCCATTGAATATGTGGATTGGCCATGAGCAGAAAGGCATCTTTGATGGATTGCTTGCTATATATTCTGCTGATCTCACCCCTTCTTGTTTGCAGGGAGGAGTAGATGATGAAATGACCCTCTCTACCTATATAACCACGGCCCTTCTGGAAAGTCCACTCCCAACCGCGGTAGGTGCCAGCATCCCAAACTCCTGTAAAGCCCGTGGCTTTCTGTCCTCTCTGAAGCCAAGGGCAGCTTTCTTTTCTTTACAATGCTTTGCATTTGTCAGATCCCATTAATGAGCATCCACTTGCTCAATGAAATCCTGGATCCGGCCCAAAAATCAACCCAAAAACACAGCCCTGTTAGTCTGGATCTTAAATGGAATGTAGTTTATAAAAAGAAGTGGCTCCCAAAAGATCGAGGAGAGGGAAGACAAGTAATCAGTGACAGGAAGAAGACAGGCAAGAAAGAAGGGAGGGAGGGAGGGAGGAAGGGAGGGAAGGGGGGAGAGGAAGGGAGGGAGGGAGAGAAGGGGAGGGAGAGGGAAGGGAGAGGGAAGGAGAGAGAAGGAGAGGGAGAAAGAGTGGGGAGGAGAAAGGGAGGGAGGATTGATTTGAAAAGCATAGCTGCCTAGAGTCTCCATATTTGTCCCAGAACCTGCTAGGACCCTTTTTTTTCACATAGCTCAGTTTTCATTGTTTTGCCAATAGCATCCTGTTGTCTCCAAAGCCCTGAGCTGCCTAGAGTCATCCTGGAAGACCATAGAGCAAGGAGGAAATGACAGCTTTGTGTACACTAAGGCACTGATGGCCTATGCTTTCGCTCTGGCGGGGAACCAGGATGAGAGAAATGAAATCCTGAAGTCACTTGATGAGGAAGCTATAAGAGAAGGTAAGACTGTGTGTTCTCAAGTTTGTCTCCATCCAGCTCCGGTGGAGGAAAATAGAGGAGCTTATGGAGCACAGAAAGAGCAGTCCCTGTTAGTCCCATCTCTATGGCACACTGAGGTTTCTCCTTGGACTGCCTGCCCCATTAAGAAGTGAGTCTTCCTTCTATACAAAAGCCTTCTGTTTGGTATGTTCTGATAGTGTGACCAAAATCAACAAATACAACACCACAGTGGAATGCACATGGGTCTAGCTAGGTTACAAAGGTGAATATAGTAAAAGCTTAATTTTCTCTGATATGTATATACCTACCAGGAACAGCAGAGACTATGAAGAATACAAAGAGGAAAGACAAGTCGAGGTTTTGCAACTCTGAATGCTCTGGGAAAGTTTACTAAGTAGTTTGGTTTGAGTGCTGAACAAGCGCCTGTGAGGGAGTTAATGAGTAAACAATTGGGTCTGCCATTGTCTCCTCAGCAGCTCTGCTAGAGCACCACTGAGGATGTAATTTAGTTAATAACTTACACATTTCTGTCCATGGTCTTTCTCAACCACGACCCATCACACCAACTGCAAATTAGTAAATCTGGGCGTATTGTGAGTGAAATTTTTAAAACCTTCTACAACCTTTTATAGTTCTTTCTTTCTTCATATAGACATGCAGTCATTGACCACTCAGACTTTTAATTATTTCTCTATTATTACCCTAAGACAATTCCATCCACTGGGAAAGACCTCAGAAGCCCAGGAAATCAGAGCGTTATTTGCACAAACCCCGGACTTCCTCTGCTGACGTAGAGATGAGTGCCTATGTGGCCCTGGCTCGCCTCACTGCCCAGCCAGCCCCAGCCCCTGAGGACCTGTCTCTGTCAACAAACATCATCAAGTGGCTCACAAAACAGCAGAATTCCCATGGCGGCTTCTCCTCCACACAGGTCAGTGGTTTTCCTTCAGAGTCCCCACGAGGTTAGGGGATGTGAAAAAGAGATGCAGGAACCATAAAAAGGTGAAGAGGAGAGAAGAACAAGGAAGTGTTACTCTTGGACATTTTGTGTCTGTAAGAAGTGAGGGATGAGATATCCCATAATAAATTGCGCTAGTTCCTGTGCCCAACCACAGTTCTCCTCATACCTCGGTTAGTGAAAGAGGCCTAGGCAGCTGAGAACTTCTAACCCAGATCCAATCCTTAATATAGAACAATGGCACAAACCCTGGAATATCCAGAATCCTAGACATAGTTCCCTGACCCTAGAACAGCATGTGGAGCCCTAAGACTAAACCAACATGTCTTCTGACCCTAGGTACAGCTGTTTCCCTTCCCCTGGCAGACTCTCCTAATCTTATGTAAGGATAGATCACCCTCAGGTTTTCTCCAAGCTAGCTTGAGGTCCTGCTGCCCCACTTTACCTCTTGATACTTGGGAACAACCAGGACTGTAAACTATTCACTTTATCATCTAGTCAGTAGAACTCTCACGAGGTAATATCTCCCATCCCCCAAAATACACATCTACCATAATAACTGTAATTTATGCTCCAGGTATTCTGGGCATATATGGCAGGATTAATCTCCAGAGAAGTATAGTGAGATGGTGGGTTCCTCTAAGGGAGAAGTACAATGTACAAAAAGAAAGCGTGCGTGATACTAGCCACCCTGCTTTGCAGTTCAGTTCTTTCCCTCTCTCCTTGCAATAGACAGTTTGTGTTGTGGTCATAAAACCCTGGCTGCATGCGTCTGCCCTCTTGTTTGGCTCTGTTCTCAGGAGAGCGTCTGGATCTCTTGGGTTAAGGAAGGATCTTGTGAGAGAGGATCCTTTCTGGAGGATGAAGTACAGTTCCCCAGAGTACGCCCCTGAGGATCAAGGCAGTGAAGGACAACACTACACCATAGTTTTCTCTGTTTAATAAGACTGAATCAGGACAGGCCCTTGACCACGCTGTTTGTGTGTCTTGATGGCTCAGCGAGGGCAGAAGCAAGTTTGTTGAGGAGAGCAGAGTTGTGATTCTGTGGGAAGATGGAAGGCGTAACCATGGGAACCAGGGACAAAGGAAGAAAAGCAATAAGTGCTGGGAGGAAAATCTAATTTGTATTTATATTTTCTGCGGGCTGGGGGATTTGCATGTGCTAGGACGCTCTAGGAGGAAAATCACGTGAGTGTTTTTGATTCTCAAGTGTATTCTATATTAAAACCGAAAATAAAGTCTAAAGCTCAAATAATTAGAGACAAAATCTCATGACAGTTTGTCACAGCTAGAACGAATTCTGGGAAGAGCTCAAGACCTTCCAAACAGATGCTACCCTGAACGCTTTTATTCACTCCTATCAGGACACTGTGGTGGCCCTCGATGCTCTGTCCAAATATGGAGCAGTTACTTCTTCCAGAAGCCAGAAAAATCCTTCGGTGACCATCCAGTCTTCAGGGTCATTTTCCCAAAAGTTCCAAGTAGAGAACAGTGACCGCCTGTTACTGCAGCAGGTCCCATTACCCGACATTCCTGGGGACTATACCATCAGTGTGTCAGGGGAAGGATGTGTGTATGCTCAGGTAAGGTGCTGGGAAGTTGTGGGTATGAAAGTCTGACTTTGCCTACCTGCACACATTATGCTTAAATTGGGAAAAATTGATCCAAGGACATAGTGCAATGGAGATGAAATATTTCTTTTTTTTTTTTTTTTTTTTGAGGGATAAAAATATTTAATTGTTGAAACACATTGGTAAACTGAGTTGCTTACACTGCTGTCATAAGTAGATACACATGTTGTTAGCAAATTAAGGATTTTCCAGATATCCCACTAAACATTAACTGTCCTCAGTTATGTCCTTAGAGACAGTGCAGAGTTAACATGATGAGATGTTCAGGTTACACAAGGAGAGAACAGGCAACTGGGCGGCTGGAGAATATTTATAATTGTATAAGCCTTTGACTAAAGAAAAGAGGAATTTAATCCACATGTGTGTATAGCATGCACATTTAGCGAGTTCATTTTCAAATGCTGCAAATGTTCTTAAGAAAAGAAATTCTCCAGCACTTAAATAAAAATTTCAAACCTACTGGTAAAAAAGGGAGATAGTTGTAATAATCCATTTATCAACTTTGCAGCTAAAAAATAATGACATAGAAACATCGAAGAACAAGAGGCAATATATTACTTCAGGTAATTCCTTTATGTGGCCCCATGACCATGTTATAAATACAATAAGGATTGTGTCATATAAAAACTATCAAAAGATTATCAGTGAAAAGACATGCGCTTGGTGAACTCTGTGTCTGAATGGCCAGGGAGGAAAACGCCCCGGCGTGGAGCCTGGTGGTCCAGGCCAGGCAGCAACAGCCTGAATGGTCTCTCATTGTTGGGCGGCAAAGTCCCTTCTCTGACCACGAAATCTGGTATGGACCCATGGCTTTATCTACACAGCTAGGATTTGGGCGAGGTGGCACCGCAGGGACAGCCTTTCCGAATTTGTTTGAAGATCTCTGTGTTCATACAATGCCCAGAAGCCAAGTTCCTTCCAAATTCATGAGCAAGCTCTTGAGTTTCCAGCCATTGCATTATCTTCCTCTAATTCTTTTGTACAGTCTTTGCTTGACTAGACGCCATGTTGACAGCTTCAGAGGGCAGGCCAACATACACTCCTCCGTAGTTTCTCCTCTTGTCGTCTTCGGTTATCGAGTCTTCTGTTGCATCTTTAACGGCTCCTGTCGGACCTCGACCCGCAGCTGCACTGGTGGCCGTGGAGTTCCCGCAACCCATCGCGCCACCCGCAGGGAAGCCGCGCTTCTGGACCTCAGGTCCCAGTAGCGGAGACCCAGACGGAGGCGGCGCACGAGACCAGGGACAGCCGAGGTGAAATATTTCTGTTCACTACTTATCAGACTACGCTGAGATACAACGCACACTTGGAGAAGCAGCAGTCTGCATTTTCTGTACGGGTACAGACAGTGCCTCTAACTTGTAATAACCCCAAAGGCCACAACAGCTTCCAGATCTCACTAGAAATCAGGTATGAGATAGGCATTTGTCTGTATCTCTGTCTGAGCATCTGTCTGTCTCTGTCTGAGCATCTGTCTGTCTCTGTCTGAGCATCTGTCTGTCTCTGTAAGAGCATCTGTCTGTCTCTGTATGAGCATCTGTCTGTCTCTGTAAGAGCATCTGTCTGTCTCTGTAAGAGCATCTGTCTGTCTCTGTAAGAGCATCTGTCTGTCTCTGTCTGAGCATCTGTCTGTCTCTGTAAGAGCATCTGTCTGTCTCTGTAAGAGCATCTGTCTGTCTCTGTAAGATCATCTGTATCTGTCTAAGCATCTGTCTGTCTCTGTCTGAGCATCTGTCTGTCTCTGTCTGAGCATCTGTCTGTCTCTGTAAGAGCATCTGTCTGTCTCTGTAAGAGCATCTGTCTGTCTCTGTCTGAGCGTCTGTCTCTGTCTCTTAGTTACTATAGGGCTGTCTCCTAGAACTCTTCATGGAACAGGTTCAAAGATATATAAAATGAATCTCTTCATTAGCATTTTGCTTTGTCTGTAAAAAAACAAGAATACTGAACTTCAACAAAGTGAACAATGAAGAACTGTAGATTTATAATTTCTAATTAGTCTACATTTAGGGT
Organism: Uromys caudimaculatus; assembly: GCA_028551405.1. NCBI lineage: Eukaryota > Metazoa > Chordata > Mammalia > Rodentia > Muridae > Uromys > Uromys caudimaculatus. The sequence goes on along the minus strand of CM052700.1, from coordinate 24,298,882 downwards.
TCCTTTCTTGCCCACTATCATAATAAAATAATATATTATTCTTTTCCATGAGACCTTAACATGGGTTACTCTTCTTCACCAACAAAGAATAGCCTTCCTGGTCTTTTAAGATTCCATTTTTCTAGAAGAGAAAAGATATTCAGTTCTTCTGACACTTGTCAAAGCTTCGTATAAACTATAACCAGCAACAGGGTCCAACTGCAGACGCTGAAGGGGTCTTGGGTGGAAAGAACGCATCCATAGGGCATCGTATGCGTGTGTGTGTGTGCCAGCACATGTGTGTGTGACAGAGGACAATGCCAGCCATCAGCCCTCAGTTCCATACATACTTGGTTTTGATATTAGGTCTCTTTCTAGCTAGGCGGACTTTGCAGGCTCACAAGCATGCCTGGTGAATCCAGCCATTTTAGTGCACTCTCCAGACGCTGTTGTTATGCAGTCTATTTACATTGACAATAAAGGCCATGTATTTTAAGATATGGAAAAATCACACAGGCTATATCAGGAATTACTGCTGGACCTCAAAGGAGGCAAGATTCAAACTATTAAAATGACTCCTTCTGTCTACCTCCTTGGTCTGTAGTTACACCGGGAGCCGTCCAGCCTCCAACATGGTGATTGCCGATGTGAAGATGGTATCCGGTTTCATCCCGTTGAAACCAACAGTGAAAAAAGTAAGCAGAGACCAGATGTTTGGATTCTCTGTATCCTCGGACAAGGAGTCTGCCAACACCATCATAATTATGTCAACCCGTGTGAAAGCAATGTTAGCACTCATTTAGCACCCTTGGATTTTGTTAAAATGCTGATATAGGTATGGATTGTGATAGCAGCCAGCACAGGAAACGTAAGAACGGTGTCTGCACTTGCTGAGTCCACAATCTAGCTAACAATAACTTTTAAAGTGTAATGAACCCGATAATAATGTTTCAGGGGGAAAATATTATTAAATGCCAGAATTGTAGGTGTAGTTTTAGATCTTTTAAGAACTATGAAAATTAACAAGCTAAGGTTGAAAGCAGAGCTCAGAGAATAAGAGGTAAGTAGTACCAAATGGGTGACTATTTTTATGTTCAAACAAAAGTCAACTAAACCTATTACTACGTCAGATCATATTCAGTCAGGCCTTTAGTAGAGTAGCATTCACAGTTTTCTAAATATATTTTCATTCTTATTGGAAAGGTTTCTTCCCAGTCACTTAAATGAACTCAATATCATCACCTTTTTATCACCTGCAGTCCCACAGTCATTTCCCGCTTTCACTCCACCCCCCACCCCCAAGACCTCGCTTTTCAGTAACACCAGGTTTTCTCTCATTTTCAGCTTGAAAGATTAGAGCACATAAGCAGAACAGAAGTGAACAACAACAATGTCTTATTATATCTGGATCAGGTATGATTCCTTCCTGCCTCCCTAGACATGCCAAGGTGGACAGTCCTTGATCTCTGTAGGTCGGGTGAAGGTCCTTCCCACCTTCCTACACTTGCTGAGGTGGACAGTCGTTCTGGGTGAGTCTGTGTGGGAAGCACATAGCAGAAGAGAAGCAACTCTAAAGGAAGCTTTTAGAATTAGAGGCATGTTCCCTCACACTACGTGACATTTGAGTTCTTTTTCTCTGGCCTGGAGACAGGACTCAGCAGTGAAGGGCGTTTGCTGCTCTTGCAGAAGACCAGAATTCAGCTTCTGGGCTCCATCAGTACACACACACACACACACACTATAATAATAATAATAATAATAATAATAATAATAATAATAATAATAAAAAACAAATCTTTAAATCTTCAAATCTTCTTTCATCATTGCTGGTTTTCCTGGGACTTAGTATCGGGTCCCAAGTCAGCAAGTCAAAGGGTTTAACTCTCACAGTGGACAAAGTCAAATATCATACACTAAGGAGGAATGTGGATTTTTGAATGGTTTAATAGACTGGAAAAGCTTCGTATACTCCCAGGAGTCTCTACTTCAGTCCCTCAGGTCCCCAGTCTAAGCTCCATGTCACCATATCACCACCCACATAGTTGGGCAGTTACAGAACACAGCGGCTGTGAGGTTAAATGCTATCTGAGTCGTGCTGAAGGAAAATCACTGCCCCTTTTGTGAGTCTGGATCATTTTTCTCTCTTTCCCAGGTAACTAATCAGACACTGGCTCTCTCCTTCATCATTCAACAAGACATCCCAGTAAGGAACCTGCAGCCTGCCATCGTGAAAGTCTATGACTACTATGAGACAGGTGAGCAAGAGACGCTGGTGAATCCTAAAGAAACTTCTCGTTGTTTTTGTTTTCGGTGGTGGTGGTGGTGGTGGTTTGGTTTTGTTTTGTTTTACAGTTTCTCACTATATAGCCCAGGCTGACCCAAATGCTCAGTCCTCCTGACTCAACCTCCCAAATGCTGATATTACAGGCATATGCCATCATACCCACTATTTAAAACAGTTGTTTTTCAGACACTGGCCCATTAGGTAGGCCAGATAACCATTTATAAAATTTCAGTTTATTCAACCACTGGTGCCTTGTTCCCGTTTGTCCAAGCAATCGCATGGGATCAATCCTGTCCAAATAACCCAAGGGACCAAACATTTTACAAAGTAGGGTCTATACGCTGAAAGACACACAAATCCTCTTATGAATGCAGCAATGGGAAGATGAAAAATTGTACAAATAATTCCAGTAGTAATAAAATGATAAGGGAGAAGTGTAGCCCGTGTGCTCAGTGGTGACCAAAGAACGAGAGCAAAGGGCAATTAAGTGGGGGTTTTCCTGTCACGTGAAGAGATAGACCAAATGTTTCAGACTAGAAGAATTCAAGAAATATTGAAGGAAAAACAGAAACACAGCAAGGGATCTGGAAGGATGTGCACCTACAAGGGTCGCGGCCAGAACTCTGCTCAAACCCTGTAGGAGACGCACACTCTGATTTTCTCCACAGGGTAAATGATTCCAGTGTTGTCGTACATTTGTTTCTTTATTTTGTGAGAGGCGGGCACATCGGGTGCCTGTGGAGGTCAGCGGGCCACTTGGGGAACCGGGTTCTCTCCTTCTGCCATGCAGATCCTGAAGACTGAACTCACTAACACCATCAGGCATGACAGTGAGCACCTTTCCCCACTGAGCCATCTTGCTGGCCCAGGATAAAATGTCAACTAGTGGCTTCAAGGGGAGAAATTCCCTCCTTTGGTTTGTCTGATGTCCCAGAGAAATGACTTTTCCGCCACATCCAGGCCTGATTGAGGAGAGTGGACAGTCCTGAGTGGACAGTCCTGAGTGGACAGTCCTAACCCATCACCTCCCATGTCTTCCAGATGAAGTGGCCTTTGCTGAATACAGCAGCCCCTGCAGCTCAGGTGAGCACCAAGCACTCCTACCACAGCCTTACTCTGACCTCCTCCCCCCCACAACTACCCCGAACTTTTGTTAGACAAGCTCAGACAAATTCTCACTGAGCGAAAACACAGAAATGTGCGCCTTTGGATTGGCGTACTAACCCCGGAAGACTCCTCTAGCTTCCTTACTAAAGCTTATGGTAGAAAACCTCAAGGATCCAGTTGTCCGCCACGGCCAGTCTGCTTTCCTGCAGAGACCCTGCTGCCTGTTCCCAGTTAGATCACTCTCTTCACATGTGTTGTTTTCTTCTCTCCCCATGCAGACAAACAAAATGCCTGACGCTCCTATCTGTGAACACTGCATTGCTGGAATCCCCAGACCCGGGAACCTTCAAGATGGTGATTTGTGTTTGTCTCTGAAATACAAATTCTGAACAAGCTTGGTAAATAAACGCATAATTCTGGAGAGTCTCTCTCTGTCATTATTTCTTCCAAATTTACTCCATGTTTAGTTAGTGTGATGCCCTATACCCCACATTTGTGATGAACAGAGATAACATTTAAACAGAAGAGCATGCATGGGGAACATGGGGAACACTTTACAACTGCTTCAATAAACAGAGCTCCAAACATGAGGCGTAACACTATGGCAACATAAAATCGTGATGGGTGTATTAGTGAAACAAGACTACACTACAAGCAAGAAATGGTGATTCGGGCTCACATTCAGAGCATTTCTGGAGCATGAGACAGGTTCTGGAGGATGAGGCAGGAGAGTCACAAATTCAAGAGTGACCCAGACTACTTTGCAAGTGCCGAGTGAGCCTGGGCTTCAGAACAAGAAGGTCTCTCAGAAAATCAAAAGGCAGGGATTGTGGCTTGATAGTAAAATAGTTTCAAGTCTGTGGATTCCGTTTCTAACATGGGGGAAAGTGGGGGGATATAATACATCCAGGGTAAAGACACTTTTTACAAAGAAAAAAAGAGAGACCTTTAGTTCCAGGAAAACGGCCATCCTGACTGACTGGGGTGCCATGTTGAAGACCGCAATGATAAATCTATTAAGTTATGTAATGGAGGGTGTGGTGATTGAATGCAAAATGACCTCGATGGGCTCAGACGTTTGAGCAGTTGGTGGTCCCAAGCTGGTGCTGTTCTGTAAAATCTTTGGAGTATGAGTCCTGGCTGGCAGTAGAGGTGGAGCTTACTAATTCTAGCCCGGTCAAGTTCTGTTTGCTTCTTGACCTACGAAGTGTGAGGAACCCATTTCACAAGCTTTTACATCCTTGAACCTAAACATTCCTAGCCACCATGTTTCCCCATCATAACAGGCTGATGTCCCTTGAACCTGGGAACCATCAGCCGATGACCAGGTGTTTACACACGTGAGCCTATGGAGATATTTGAGATTCAAACCCTAACAGTTAGCC
>CM052700.1:24237186-24294027 GCA_028551405.1 Uromys caudimaculatus | reverse complement strand
TTTGGAGGTGATGGGGATTTTAAAAGCTGAATGATGTCCTCACAGGGCTAATGGGAACTGGCTCCTCCTCACTGGCTTACTATTTGGGGGGGTGAGGGGTGACCATAAGGTTAGAACTTAGTTTTGCTTTGGCTTGCTGTGTCCTGTGGCCTCTGTGCTCTCTCAGCACAGAACCTAAAAGACCAGGGAACAATCAATCGATTAAAATGAAACTTTCCCTTTCTAAATCGATTGTGGCAGATACACGCTCCAGCAAGCAAAGGCTGTCCTAGCAGAAGCAAGATGGTAATGTTTACTCGGGCCACTGTGAGACTGGGGAAATGAGTTGAGGCTAATTTATCACACTTGTGTAATCACGGAGAGTCTCAGAGGGCAACAAATGTCGAGCAGAGCTGTGGTAGGAAGGTCTGTCTCGTGGAAACTTTGGAAGACTGGTTATAAATATATTTGACTTCTTTAGAATGTTTGTTATTTAATTTTTAGGGCAAGCCAAAATTGTTTCAGCCAATACAATAATTTCTAGGACAAAATGAAAGTCTAGAGATTTTAACAGTGGAACTTTTCTGAAGATTAGGCCCAGCTTCCTATACAAAATGTTTAGACTCCATTTAGGTAAGGAAACAGGAAGGAAAATGTGTTTCCAGAGTCATTGTGTATCTTTTTTATTATTATTAATCATTTTATTCACTTACATTTCAAGTGATATCCTGCTTCCTGGTTACTCCCCCACAAACCCCCCCACCCATCCCCTCTCTCACCTCTCCTCTTGGCCTCTGTGAGGGTGCTCTACCTACTCACCCACTCCCACCTCACGGCTCTAGCATCCCTCCCCTCCCACTGATGTCAGTTAAGGCCATCCTCTGATAAGTATCTGGAGTCCTGGCTCCCTCCAGGTATACTCTTTGGTTGGTGGTTTAGTCGGGAGCTCTGGGTGGTCCAGTTAGTTGATAGTGTTCTTCTTATGGGATTGCAATCCCCTTCAGATCCTTCAGTCCTTCCCCTAGCTCTTCCATTGGGGGTCCTGAGCTCAGTCTGATGGTTGGCTGTATCTGCATCTGTATCGGTCAGGTGCTGGTAGAACCTCTCAGGGAGCAGCCATATCAGACTCCTGTCAGCAAGTGCTTCTTGGCATCAGCCATGGTGTGGGGGTTTGGTGTCTGCAGATGGAATGGATCCCTAAGTGGGGCATATTTTATTTTGAAGTGGAATTAGAAATGGGAGACTACTCAAATTAAGTTAGGTGCAGATTAGTGGGATTTTAAAGCATAAATACTATTATGAGAGATAACATGTGCTGGATGTGGGTCTCATATTCTGTATACTGTTGTTTGATATTTAATGTGTGTTCCCTATGTTTGCTCCTGTTCTGCTCAGAAGTAGCTGAAACCTCTTGCCCCCGCCCTCCCCCCCAAGTACAGTAAGGATTCAAATTTTACAATGGATTTTGCTTTTGTTGGAAGTAGGTGTCAAAATAGTAGTTAAAAATCTAGTACAGTAAATGTAGTTCTGCCATCAAAATGTAACAAATTTAAACAGACACATATATAATCATCTCCTTAATGGTTTGTATAGATAATACATAGATAGCTAAATAAAGTTCTAGACATGTATGTGTCTAGATTACCACACGGTGGCAGCAAAAGTTAAAAATACAAGTACTGATGTTTTATTAAAACCATGCAAAAAATAAGAAATTGGGAACATACTCCAGTGGGCGGCCCTATACCACATGCAGACAGACAGCTATACCACATGCAGACAGACAGCTCTGACTGGATTCAGTGCATGACTAAGAGGAAGAAGAGAAAGAAGAAGTTGGGAGAGGAACATGTGGGCAAGATGATCAAAGAATGAATAAAATAAAATGGCCAAAAGGAAGAGAGATGGGGGAAAGAAAAATAACCATGGAAAGTAAAAATGGTAAAAATAAAATAAAAAAATAACATATATAGCATAATATTCTGTTCTTTTTAACCCACCAAAGCCACAGTCCCACCTTCCAGGGAAGATCCATGTGGAAGAGAAGGACTAACTTCCATAGTGGTCCAGCCCATGGCATTGCTGGCCAGGAGTCAGGCTCCAGAGCTTCAGGAAATGACCCTCCCCTCTCTGTGGTTTTTGGTGATAAGCTGACCTGCTGAAGTGTAAAACTGAATGATCTTCAAACTAGGTCTCTGGGCTTTTCCTAGAAGGACACTAATTCCATGGGTGAAAGCTCCATGCTCATAATCTAATAATTTCCCAAAGGTCCCCATCTCTGAATGCACCATATTGGGAATGAGGACTTGCAAATCTTGAAGGGTCAGAACCATTGACTCCAGGGCAACTCGGTTGTCACAATCAACAGCAGGGTCAATGTGGCAGAATGAACAGTGTGACTCGCACAGACCCACAATAGTGAACTGGCTAATGGTGAACCACGGCCACAAATAGAACAGATCAGCCTACTGACTCATCTCACGTGATCTTTATACACAGAAAACATCAAGTCAAATATCTAAAACTCTGGACTAAATTACAAAACTGTCAAAGCCAATTCCCAGACATGAACCAGTGAAAGGGAGGTTTGACCTCCTTGAGGAAAGAGCCCCCATGGCACCAAACGTGTACAGTCAATGCTTTCTTCCCTGAAAGGGCCTTGGGCCTTTATCAGGGTAAGTGTATACTGAAAAGAAAGCTGTAATTAGATCCTTAGAGAACAACCGGACACAGACTTTAGCGTGGCATTAATTCCAGTAGACATAAAACATCACTGTAGCCCTCCAGTCAAAGGAAAGATTAATGGGGTGGGGGATAACAGGAATTATTTTTAAAAATTAAACTCCAGTAACCAGAAAGTCTAGAGTAAATAGTAAATTTCTAATCATGTACATGACTGATAAAGTATATGCATTTCTTGACATACATATGACTAGACCATATAACATTTCTAGACATATGTATGATACAGACCAAGGCAACATCAACAGTGAAAACAACTAGTGATCCACAGGAGATAGTTATTAACAACCATGCTAATTAAGCCAACTAAAAATATGTGAATCCTTTTATTAACGGGTGACCAAGAGCAGACTCACACTTCAAAGTCTCTTGGTGCCAAAGCTCAAGGGGACAACATTTTTTGAAAACAAAAACCACAATTACATCAGCGTTTGAGGGGATCAGAGCAGCATAGGTGTTTTTGCAGAGCTTAGTGGTTTTTTTACAGACACCACATGACAATCATTTTTGGCTTATACTTCCTCTCAGTTATTTTGGTTTTATGCTTTAGCTGACACAAACATTAATAATTTTGGTTAGCAGGTCTGTCTGGACCATGGTCAGGGTCATAGACAGTCTCAAAAGCATCGACAAGGAGGCTGTGGCTACTGGGGGTGGGGAGAGGAAGGCTGAGCAGTGTCAAGACAGGAACAAAACAGAGCAAGGGCAAGAGGGCGTCACCTTAGTGATTTCACTACAATGTGCCATGAAACCAAACCAAGGCAGTAGCAATCTCCTCAGAAGAAGAACTGAAGACCTAATAGATCCACTTCCGAATTCTATAGAACCTGTAGAAAAGGGCTAACATAAATAGCCCTCACATTGTTCCCTAAACTAGAGAGGGAAGGAATGCTTCCTAAACTCACATGAACTGGAGGAAATGCTCAAATAAAACACTTCTACAATTGGTATTACCCCGACACCAAAACCAGGTAAGGGCACACACACAAAGTAACACTCAAAAACACCTTTCTCGATGACCATCATAGATGTTCGTCTATGATGAACATAGACACAAAAGTCCTCCCAAAAAACTGCTAAGTTAATTCCACTTTTAAAAGATCATGCGCCAGGAACAAGTCGCCTCTTGTTCTTGAATGCAAAGATGGCTTGACAAGTCAGTTAAGTGTGCGGGCGTGCATGATCACTCCAATACGCATAAAAAGTCTTCCACAAAGTCCGGTGTTCCGCCATAATAAAAGGGCATGAAGAAACTACCTCAAGGTCCTTAGTGTAAGAATTTAACTTCTAAACATCTAGAAGAAAATGCAGGGAAATATAGATTGTAATAGGACTCTAATATCTCAGGAAATAATATCAGAAATTGGCAAACAGGATTCCATGCAGTGAAAAGGCTACTGAATAGCAAAGCAACAACTACTAACAGGATGAAGAGACAGGCCAGGGAATGAGAGACAACCTTTTCCAGTTATTCATCTGACAGGAAATTGATATTCAAGGAAAAAAAGCAGAGAAGGTGTGTGTGTGTGTGTGTGTGTGTGTGTGTGTGTGTGTGTGTGTGTGAGTGTGAGTGTGTGTGAGTGTGTGTGTGAGTGTGTGTGTATTAGAGAAAGAAAATATATAAACGTGGAAAATATAAAATCTATGGGCTTGTGGCATATGCCCCTAATCCCAGCTCTCAGGAGGCTGAGAGGACAACAGAAGTTGGGGCTATCCTAGGCTACATAGTAAATTCATGGTCCACTTAAGCTACGTAGCAGGCCTGTTTTATTTTTATTTTTGTAAGAAAGAAAGAAAACTCAAAAAATAAACACCCAACTACCAAACAGTACCATTAATAAACACATAAGGTAACAAAACATTTTTCAGATGATGTGAAAAAATGTTCGCCATCTTTACCCATCAAGGAAATGAAAATAAAAGTAAACTGAGGTGTTAACTCTCCCAGGCTGAATGGTTACTGTTAAAACAATAAAAGCAATAGATGTTGGTGACAATGTAGCAGAAATGTGATTCTCTATGCTGTTGGTGAGACTGTAACTAGTCTGGTCACTATGGCAATCAGTATTGAAAACAGAATATGGTACCATCCAGACCATCACTTGTCTTAGGTAAGATTTCTGTTGCTGTGATGAAAACCATGACCAAAAGCAAGCTGCAGAGGAAAGGGTTTATTCAGCTTACACTTCCGTATCTTCCACATCACTGTTCATAACCAAAGGAAGTCAGGGCAAGAACTCAAGCAGGGCAGGAGCTGATGCAGAGACTATGGAGGGGTGCTGCTTACTGGCTTGCCCCACATGTCTTACTCACCCTGCTTTCTTATAGAACCCAGGACCACCAGCCTAGGAATGGAACCACCCAAGATGGGCTAAGCCCTCCCCCACCAATCACCACTTAAGAAAAGCCTGATCTTATGGAGGCATTTTCTCAGTTGAGGTTCCCTCCTCTCGGATGACTCAGATGACTCTAACTCGTGTCAAGTTGACATAAAATTACCCAGCACATCTCTTCTTTAACCCAAAAGAATCAAAGTCAACCAGCCGTGCAGAAATAACTGCATCCTTGTTCATCACAGCACTGTTGCTAGCAGCCACGCACAGAATCACCCAAACACCCATCAGCAGATGGCGGGATCTCTACAAGTGGGGTGTACGTACACACTGGAGCTTTATTCATCCATTATAAAAATTAATTATGTCCTTTGCCTGCAGTTTGATGGAATTCTATCATCCTATAAGCAAAAGACAAACATCACGTTTTCTCTCCTATGTGAACTTTAGGGGAATAAGAACAAGGGGGACCAGAGAGAGAGGAAAGGGAAAGAAAAGAGAAAGAAGCGTATGTGAGAGAGGATAACAGAAGGCAAATATGATAAGAGACTAAATGCATTAAGGAAATATCTAAATAAAGCACTACTGAAGGGGCTAGAGAGATGGCTCAGTGGTTAAGAGCACTGACTGCTCTTCTAGAGGTCCTGAGTTCAAGTCCCAGCAACCACATGGTTGGCTCACAACCATCTGTAATGGGATCTGATGCCCTCTTCTGGTGTGTCTGAAGACAGCTACAGTATACTCCTATCCAGAAAATAAATAATTTAAAAAAAAACAAAACACTACTGAAAACCACAAAAGGTGTCAATCATTAAACAAAAGAAATAGCAAGTCAGTATGAAAAATCAAGACTACCAAAATGATTCTAATACACATGTAGAAAAATTAGCAAAGAAGAAGCAGGAAAATTCTAAGACGGAAATGTACAGGGCAGTTTTACTGCATCTCAAACTACATCATAATGCACTCACTTACCCTGTGGGCTAGGAAACTGAAGAAGCACATTGCTCAGTGGAACAAAATAGAAAGCAGTAAACAGTTCTACTTGCAGGTAACTTAATATATGACATAGGTAAAGTATCAAATTGGTTATGAAAAGAAAGTGTATTAATTCATCAGTGTTATAGGGACCGTTATACAACCTTGACGGAAATAGTCAAGTTACGGTCTGTATCATATTTTGCACCAAAAGTAATTCCAAACCTTTTAAATATTTAAAATATAAAGCAGGAAAAATAAAAATGCTCTATGAGAAACTATGGGAAATGTGTTTTCTGTATTCTTAAATGTAAAAGGAATGGTTTGGATTATAAAAACTCAGAACACACAAAAGAAGTAACAATGAAGTTGGCATGTAAAAATCAAAATTTCTTACAGCTGAGGGAAAATTCTAACACATGCTAATTTGGAGAAGAGCAAACCAAGATAAGATATGTTCAACTAGCATCAGGCTCAAATGACTTACTTACATAGGTAGGTAGGTAGGTAGGAAGAAAGAAAGAAAGGAAGATAGATAGATAGATAGATAGATAGATAGATAGATAGATAGATAGATAGATAGATAGAAAGACAGACAGGTAGATAGATGTTTAGCCATGTGTAGCGGCAGAGGGCACCACAAGTTCAAGGCCAGCCTGTACTATATGACGAGAGCCTGTGTATCTTAACCATGTCAATTTTTTGAAACCAGGCTTCACTGTGTCCCAGAGTGACCCTTGATGCAAGAGTTCAAGTAGCCCTTAAGCCTCAACTGGGAGAACAAGCTCATACCATTGACTGGTCAGCCCGTTGGGGAAATTATCATTTACGCAGAGTTGTTTTTAAAGATAAAGGCTATGAACTATTAGTTCACAGAACTAGAAATACAAACATCTCTTCAATGTGTGAAAAGATGCTATCATTCTTAACACGAGAGATGCAAATTAAAACCACGTGAGAAACCATTTTTTTAACCTTTAGCTAAGATAGAACAGTTGATTAAAAAGTGTGCTGTTTTGGCCTACAAGACCAGCCCTATCAATACCAGTCAAGGAAGGGGAAGGAACATGGAGACCTACTCCTTACCTCTGAGCCGCAGCCTATTGATAAATCCTGGGAGAAGGGGCATTACTGTTTCTTTATGTGGGCCACCAGGCTCCAACAGATAGCTCCAAATACATAGTGGTAAGGATGGCCCTAGTTATCTCTGTGGGTCACAAAGCAAAACTAACAAAATGAATGTCCTGAACACTGGGAAGGAGTTGTTGATCAGGGGTCATAAGGAAAAACAAGGGGAGAGTGGTCAGTAAGCATGGTGAACATGTGTGGATTCGTCTACAAACAAGTTTAATCAATAAAACTCCTAAAAACAAACAAAAACAACCTGCTGGAGGGCCGGAGAAATGACTCAACCATTAAGAGGTGGGACAATTCTTACAGAGAACATACGTTCAGTTTAGAGTATTTACATTAGGCAGTTCACAACGGCCTGTAACTCCAACTTAAGAAATCTGATGCCCTCTTCTGCTTCTGCAGGCACCATGTTCAGGACTTTCACTGTGCTTAGGGTTTAATAAAAGATGATCCTAGAAAGCCTTCTTGACTGATAAAGTTGCCTCATAGACTAAAAGGGCAAGGACAGTCATGGGAGCCTCACTTGAATATCCAGCCACCCCTTCCAACCAGTTGTGTCCAGTTCTGCCCTAACTTCACACTTGACCTCAGGGTATTGGTGGCCAGGGAGAGTTAGGGCATATAGTCTGGGAAGGGCTAGGGGAAGGGACTCCTTATGCACAGCCCCCCTTTCAGGCCCTTAGACTCTGTCTCCTACTTTCAGCTCACCATCTTCATCTTCCACAGAGAAGAAAGACATCACACTTGTAGTTCTGCATCTGGCTTACTGCACTCTCCACCACGATCTTCCTGCAAGTCATGGGATTTCTCATTCCTCTTTGTTGGCAGAACTACACTTGAGGGGGTGCATGTGTTCGTGTGTGTGTGTGTGTGTGTGTGTGTGTGTGTGTGTGTGTGTTGTATTTTCTTTATTTACATGTGATGGCACCCAGGCAGATTGCTTATCTTGGCTGTTATTAGCATTACAACAATATGGACTGGAGAGATGGCTCAGCAATTAAGAGCACTTGTTCCTCTTGCAAAGGACTCAGATTCAATTCCCAGCACCCACAGGAGGTTCAGAACCATCTGTAACTCTAATTTGAGGGAATCCAACACCCTCTTCTGGCCTTTGTTGGCACCCGGCATACACATAGTATACATACATATGTGCAGGTAAAACACTTATATACATGAAAATAAATAAATCTTAAACAAAAAGCAGAAAACAGTGCTACAATAAACGTGGATGAGAAGTGGTCTAATATGATGACCTCATTCCACCCAGGAGTAAGAGAGCGAGACTATCTGTGGCCAGGAAGTGGCTATTCTGAACTCTGTGGTGCCAGTCATACAGAACCTGAAGCAGACGCTAAGGAATACGTCACCAGGCTAGAAAAAAAACTGAGAAGGGCTTTGGCAAGATGTTCAAAGACCCCGATAATGGGAGTCAGAAAGTAATTGCTGGGAAAATGTTGACTGAAAGAAGCTGGAGGTGCAACAGAGACTAATACAAAACAAATCGCTGTGCTGGGTCAACATAGTGCCCTGTATGTAGCCACATAGTATGGATTCCATCTGAAAGATGCTAGTTTGTACCAGATAATGAAATAGATTGATGGAGGCTCTGCCCTGGATCTCTAGATCATATTACTACCATATTAAGAGAAATCCCTAAAGGACATCATCATCTACCTTCACAAAAGAAAATCCATAAAGTTATTAAAGTGGCCAGTATTCTGTTGTCTGAACACAGATGTGAATCTGGATGATTTGGGAATGGCTGACTGGTTGACAGATATCCGGATAGAAAGGAACTGTTTCCTGGGCACATTTTTCTGGGTGATACCCAAAGGTCATTAGCACCAGAAAGCAGACCTTTGGTCCCTGGACACAACAACTAGTCCCCACAGAACTAACAAAAGGGTAAGGGTGCCTTATTCTGAGCTGCATGTCATGCAAATTTTATTTTCATTACCAACTGGATCTTTAAAATCTTGTAAAAGGATTCCAAAGAAATCTCAAGAATGGAGATGTCAGCCACTAGATCTGAAAAGAAGAACATCCCAATAAGGCCTTTGTCTTGGGGTTCATTGGCAGTAATTTTTCACCTGTTTGCAGAACTGAAGAAGAGGCAGGCATATCGCATCCATGGAGAGCTGAGAGGAGCTGTCTGGTGTAAGAGGCATGCCCCCAGATCTCCTATACCATGGAGGTACCATAGAGCGGCCATCCCCCTCCCCCAGTCATCAGTGCCTATCCAGGGAAACGCACAGTCCTAACTCTGACACAGTCAAATGAAGTCTATCAGATAGGGTGGGAACTGTGTCACCGCGCATGCGTGTGGTGCCACCATGCAGAAGGGAGGCAGTATAGTCTTGAGTTCCACACTAGCCTGGGCTGAAGATGCAAGACATCATCTTGCTGATGAAGCAAGACATTCTCAAAAAAATTAATTGGAATATTGTATTCAAGGGGGTGAGGTAAAGACACTGCGACGTGACCAATCCATCATTAGAGGAAGGTTTGCATTGTGAATAAGAGAGAGAAAATATCCAGAGGTATCTGGAAGAATCCAGTCAGGCAGAAAGAAAATCATACTGGGCTTGGGCAGGGCTAGGGGAGCTGCAGAGCAGGAGAGAGCATAGTGGGGAAGGAGCGTGGAGTTAGAGAGACAGCAGGAGATAGAGAGTGGTGGGAAGGCCAGAGGTACAAGAGAGAGGCCAGCAAGAGAGCGAATCTTAACGAGGACTGACTGAGGGAGGGAAGCCTGCCGGCTGGGCGGAGGCTAGAGGAGGAGCTGAGAAGAGTTAGGATGCTAGGATGCAGATGTTGACATGTATAACTGGTCCTTGCGATACCAAGGGAACCCGGAGGCCAGCGTGGGCTTTGAGACGCTGATAGGCGCCAGTGGGTGTATATCAATTGTAGAGGCATGCCTCTGTTCCGCCAGAGGTAAGGGAAATAACTCCTCTTGGGGGACAGAAAATCTGCTTCACAAGTTCCTGCAGAATGCTGGCTTTGATCTGTCCACCAGAAACCCTTCTATAGTCCAGCTCAGGCTCATTTCTGGCTATATGAGCTGCCTGAGACCTGACAAATATAAAGTTTCACAACAGAATTGTCTCCCAGCAAAGGTTTCTTGAAGAACAGACGGATGGTGGATGATTTCGGGCTTGCCAATCAAAACTTTGCTCTGGGTCGCCTGGGATATGTGCCTCCAAGGCAATGAGTCATTCATGAGCTTTGCACACCAAGTTCTTCCGGCTGTGGTGCCCACGGGGTACCATAGGAGTGACCAGGCAGCAGCTGGGTGACATTCCCTTCAGCTAGGTTTCAGACCTGAACAAGAGAGCAGAAAGAGGGCCAATCCAGACACGTAATCCCTCCAGAGCTTCTTAGCAAAGCGGGGCAGGGCAGGGCAGGGGCCTTCTAGAGGCCACTGAAAAACAGCAACTGAATCCCAAAGATCGGGGCTGGCTTCTCTTCAGTACTGCTGCATAAAACCACAGGCAAGTGCTCTCAAATCCTCCCTCCACGTCACGCCTTCCACCTCCACCAGAGGGCGTACTCCCCACCGGTTCCCGGGAGCAGTGTCCTCAGCCCCCGAAGCCAACAAACCCTCCGAAGATTTTTGTCAAAGTCACCCCTCCGGCCAAGATTAACTCATGAAGCCCAGTGGTTGTCCACAGGTACCCAAAGATGGAAACACGCTGAGATCTGACAGTGGAGTAGTGAGGACTCAGACAGGAAATCTGGCTCAGAAGCCTCACTGGGGGACCCAGTAAGCTACTAGCCTCCTGTGGAGTCCATGTCCCTTTATTTAGGTGTGGTGCCTGTAACATCCAGGCTTCTGTGCCAATCTGAGACGCTCTCTCTTTCATCTTCCTCCCTTCAGTGAAGGGATTTCCCTCCTTTGGCCATAGCCATGGCTAGGTGACAGGTGCCGAGATTCTCACTACGTGAATATCTCTAGTCTCTGAAATTTAACCATATACCAGTCTCTCTGTGGGAAGGTTTCAGCTCACTCCCAGTGAATCACACCCACATGCATCGACACACCTGCTCCATCCCTCGGAAAAGCAGACAAGCTTTCAATGGTTCTCTTCCGCCATCTTGCCCCATCGTGACTGTTTGGTGTTTTCAAACATGGTGAACAGGTGTTTGAGGCTGCTGCTGGCAAAAAAAAAAAAAGCTATTTTACAATAAGCGTTTTTGAATAGTACACTTTAACATGCTTTTATTCATAAACCAGTAAGTCTTTTTTTTTTTTTTTACAAATTGGTAACTTTAATGTATCTAAATGACAATAAGTCACCGGCATCCTTCAGGACCCTGGTAATTACAATATCTAACAATCGTTTCTCTGTTGCACACTTTTCCATCTCATCTTAACTTTTACTGCATTTTCTTTTCTTTTTTAGTGGTTTATTATTTGCATTAATGTCAAATAATAATGGGTTTCATTATGACATTTTTATAAGTGTATATAATGTATTTCACCATAGTCACACAGCCGTTACCCTTTCCTGTCCCCATCCCATTCCCATAAATCGCTTCTCCTTTCCTGTCAGTGTGTGCTCCCCCAACCCCACCCCGGTGTGTGTGTGTCTGTGTGTCTGTCTGTCTGTGTCTGTGTATCTGTCTGTGTCTATGCATGTGTGTGTGTTTGTCTGTCTGTGTCTCTGTGTGTCTGTATGTGTATATCTGTGTGTGTGTGTGTGTGTGTGTGTGTGTGTGTGTGTGTCTGGTGTGTCTGTCTGTGTGGATGTCTGTGTATGTGTGTGTGTGGGGGGGTGTCTGTGTGTGTGTCTGGTGTGTCTGTCTGTGTGGGTGTCTGTGTGTGTATGTGTGTCTGTGTGTGTGTGTCTGGTGTGTCTGTCTGTGTGGGTGTCTATGTGTGTATGTGTGTCTACGTCTGTGTATTTGTGTGTCTGTGTCTACGTATGTCTGTCTGTATCTGTGTGTTTGTGTGTCTGTGTGGGTGTCTGTGTGTATCTGTGTGTTTGTGTGTCTGGTGTGTCTGTCTGTGTGGGTGTCTGTGTGTGTATGTGTGTCTGTGTGTGTGGGTGTCTGTGTGTGTGTCTGGTGTGTCTGTCTGTGTGGGTGTCTATGTGTGTATGTGTGTCTATGTCTGTGTATTTGTGTGTCTGTGTCTATGTATGTCTGTCTGTATCTGTGTGTTTGTGTGTCTGTGTGGGTGTCTGTGTGTATCTATGTGTTTGTGTGTCTGGTGTGTCTGTCTGTGTGGGTGTCTGTGTGTATCTGTGTGTTTGTGTGTCTGGTGTGTCTGTCTGTGTGGGTGTCTCTGTGTGTGTGTGTGTGTGAGAGAGAGAGAGAGAGAGAGAGAGAGAGAGAGAGAGAGAGAGAGAGAGAGTTTCATTAGGACTGTTTAGAAGCACATGAGTGGAATGTCCCTCCGGCCTTGGTGATGGGGTAGGGTAGTTTATATAGATCCATTTCAGGCTGAGCTGTTGCTTATTCTCAGCACCGTGACCACTTATAGGTCTCTGCACTAACCACTGCTCACTGCAGAAAGACATTTCTCTGGTTAAGGTTGAGAACAGCACAGATATAAACAAATACTTAGAGGGCAGTCAGTAAACATGACCATTTAATAAAACAACAACATGTAAAGAAATTTTAATTCAGAACATGGAAAGCTCTAACAAGAGATCACATCCAAAGACCCTTCTAAGTCTATGCAATCTGCTTCGAACACAGACATACCTTTAATCCCAGGAGATAGAAGCAAGCAAATCTCTGAGTTCTAGGCTGGCCTGGTATAGAGCAAGTTTCAGGTTAAAACACAAAACAAAACAAAATCAAACAAACAAACAAAAAATATACTTAAAGCCAGGACTTTAATCCTAGCACTCAGGAGAGAGAGAGGCAGGCAGATCTCTGAGGCCTAGTCAGTTCTGTTTGGTCAGTTCATGGAATTCAGAGGCAGTATTACTAGGAGAGTTTCACAGAGAGAGGTTAAAGAGAGAATAAGCTAGATACAGGTAAAGACAGAAACAGCCAGAGAATGAGAAGGAGTCAGAAGATTAGAACAAATTGCTAGAGTTAGTTTGAAGCCAAACAGAGTAATTCAGTGAGAAGTGTAAAGAAACCAGTTTGAATCAGTCAGCTTGGAGAGGAGTCTGAGACAGAACAGCTGAGTTGAGCCAGCAGCTCATACAGAACTAGAAAAGGTGAGCTTATTCAGCAGTAAATCTCAGAGGCTGAAAATATTCTAGGTCTAGATAAGATTGTACAGAGGCTAGAAACTTCCAGGACTAGGCCTAGGTTAAAACACACACACACACACACACACACACACACACACACACACACACACACACACACACACACAAATAAATGTAATTTAAAAATGTAAAGAAACATATTTCAGATAAAACACATGTGATGATAAAGCAGAGGCAGCCACTAGAGGGCACTAGTTGGAGGAAGAGAAAACCAGCTAGAAAGGGGGAGGGGCACTGAGGAGAGGTGGAGGAGGAAACTGAATAAAAATGAAGATTAATGATCCATATGGATGGCACAAGCCTATAATCCCAGCAGAGGCAGGCAAATCTTTGAGTGCCAGGCTAGCCTGTTCTACAGAATGAGTTCAGGACAGCCAGAGCTATGCAAAGAAACCATGTCTCACAAAACCAACGGACAACAACAACAACAAAAAAAACATGATGAAATCCATTACTTTATGTGTTAATCTTAAAATATAATTTTAAAAGAATAAAAAATTAAAAGAAATATATTACAGAGAAATAATATGACATGTGTAGAAAATGGTTTTACTTCATGTCCTACAGGGAAATACTTTCCTGTCCAGCATACCCCTCCCTCCCAAACTCCTACTGTTGAAGTTTCTTGTCCGCTTCTGTCTCTTTCAAGTTCTTAGACCTCTTTTTTCCGTTTCTCTAAACCACCCTGTAAGCGCTCCACCTCCACACCCCACCATCACTACCGTCTGACTTGTCCGTTACAACAACCAAGCTGCTGGGGGCCACTGCTCAAGGTCGGCCATTGTGCAGACAGAGCCCGCTGCCTCTGCTGGCTGTGACCACCGCTCACTTGGTGACCCCGGCTGTGACCGCTGCTCAGCAACACTGCCTCTGAGCAGATGTCTATCTTTTCCTGATCTCCTTATCCCCACCACTCCCTCCCTTGTTCTCAGTAAGTGGTTTTATCATTCGTTTCGCTGAGAAAATAAATTCACTAGGCAAGAAGAGCGTACGCTCTCTTTCCAATCATTCAGTCTTCTCCTTCAAGGGAAAATGGATGCTTCCTCTACGCAGATCCTTTCCTGGGTGTCTGTTAGGACTCACAAAGCAAGGAACGTCCTTCCTCTGGCATGCACGTTTAATCTCCTTTTAACTGAGTTTTTCACCTCCAGGCTCAGTGTGTCTTGGTCTTTCTTATCCGCCTTTGACCTCACCTGTGACTACTTAGGTAGTATCTCCTTCCTTCCTGTCACAAGCTCTTTCATGAGTCCTTTCTGCTCCCTACCTCTCTTTAATCTACCGGCTCACCAAATACACATCTGTCAACATCTCGCCAATAAAGGGTAATGAACAATGGCCTCCCCGGTGCTAAATTCATTGAGTTTTCCTTCATTAATCTACTTTACAGCTCATTAACATTTCGTGCTAATGGTTTCTCCTGTACTCTGAAAACCACTCCTCCTGTGACTTCCTAGACTTGACTGAACACTCACCTCGTGTGCCAGAGCAAAAGTCTTCTCCATCCTCTTCCCTTATGTTATGTTGGTACTAACATGGAAACACAGACTTCATCATCATCAAAGCTTTGCTTCAGATAGATGACTGCCAGCATAAGACTCGTATCGGGGTTCTCTGGAGTCTCAGAACCTATGGAATGTGTGTGTGTGTGTGTGTGTGTGTGTTTCCATTATATTCAGTTATATGCCATATATATGCTGGAATCCTGAAGAAGTAGGCTCCAGTGTCAGTGAAGGAATGGATGCGCTAACACTAGCAAGGTGAGGGCAAGCAGGAAGAAAGAAAAACCTCCTTCTTCCATGGTCCTATATAAATTTCCCCTACAGAGTGTGGCCGAGATTAAAAGCGTCATCCCTCCTCAAGATCCAGGTCAGAGGTGCGGCTTCCGACCTCAAAGGTCAGGACTAGAAGTGAAGTCACCCATCCCAAACCAAGTAGAAAATCTCTCACAGGTGGGCCCCCCCATCTCTGGGTCATAGTTCATTCCAGCTATGGTGAAGTTGACAACCAAGAATAGCCGTCACAAAGTGTCTGTGCAGGTTCTGATGCAAAAGACCTGAAGCATCTCCATCTGGTAAAAACTCATCACTGCCCTTCAAGAACAGAACCAGGACTGAAGACCAGATGAGTGTAAGGGGCTTCCATTATCATTGCCTTGTTAGGGTATAAATAGGTGATTTGAGTCACCATACTGGGAAGTTTAAATTGGTAGGAACATTGGAAGAATCTAACCAAACTTTAAGTAGATAGTCTATTATATATTCATATGAAAAAAATTAAAGGATATCTAACTAAAACCTACAGGAAAGAGTATAGGGCCTAGAACAGCTAAGACTTATTCTTTTTAAAGAAAGGGATAAAGGACCTGATTTGCAGATTGCTAAAACTATTATAAATAATATATTAAAAACAATCATAAATGAGACAAAAGAGAGATGCAGAAATTGACTTTTTTTTTCCCACTGATTTTGAACAAAGACACTAAGGGAAGTCACCAAAAAAGAGTGGCTACTTCAACAGATAGTGCTGAGGGCTGAGGAGATGGCTGTTGGCAAAATGGCTGATGTTCAGGTATGAGGACCTGAGTTCATTCCTAGAACCCATGGAAAAAGCCAGCAGAGTAGCACATGCCTGCAACTCCAGCAATGGAGGGAGGTGGGCAGACACAGGAAGATCCTTGAATCTCATTGGCCAGGCAGATTGATGAATCTCACATTCAAGAGAGACCCTGTCATGAAAAGAAAGCTGGAGGACAATCAAGCAAAGAGACCCGATGCCTACCTCTGGCCTACACACGCCTGCACACATGTGTGTATGCAGCCACATGCACATACCCACTATCTGAGTTACTTAGCTCCTGCAATAAAATACCATGACTGAGGCAACTTATACAAGAAGCCATTTGCCAGGTGAGGTAGAGCACGTCTTTAATCGCAGCATGTGGGGGACAAAGACAGGTGAATCTCTGTGAGTTTGAGACCAGCCTGGTTTTCAGAGTGAGTTCCAGGACAGCCAGGGCAACACAGATAGACCCTGCCTCAAATTTTAATTTATGTATTTATAAAAAAGAGAGTATTTAATTTGGGGCTTAGAGTTTTAAAGGGTTAGAGTCCGTGATGATAATGGCGGGGAGCATATAAGCAGGCAGGCATGGTGGTGGAGTGACAGCTGAGAGATCACATCTTAGGACTCAACCACGAGGCAGAAAGAGCTAAATGGACCTGGTATAAGCTTTTGAAACCTCAAAGCCCAGCCCCAGTGACACGCTTCCTCCAACTAGACCACGCCTCCTAGTCCTTCCCAAACAGTTCTACTAAATGGAGATGAACTATTCAAATAGATGAGCCTGTGGGGACTACTCTCACTCAAACAGCCACACCTACACTAACAAGTAGATATGTTATATGCACAGGACAACACATGCAAAATAAAATGGTGCTGACATAACTGGCCATCTACAAGAAAACAATTTAATTTCAACACATTCTTAAAGAATTTATTATATGTATTACTATACACTGAAACTAAAACAGATCACAGACTTCAGTGCAAAATCTAAAACTATTTTTAAAAGTTAGAAGAAAACATTAAGGTGATCTTTGCGATATTAGACTAGGCAAAGACTGTACCCACTATAAGAAAGGCACAAGCTACAATACAAAGGGCTGACTGAAAAACAGAACAAAGCGTATCTCTCTCAGAAACAAACTTTTGCACACAATGTTTCTGAGATTTAAATTTAAAAATCTCATAAACCATGCCAAAACCAAAAAAATCGATCTTACAGAAGATTCTTCATAGACACTAGCTGCATGGTGTCTAATTCCATTCTGAGATTATCTACCCAAAACAACAGTTCTGGGTTGATGGGCCAATCCCACCAGGCAGTTCCCAGGACCAGATGCCAGTTGGCAGTTACAAGCAGTTTGTTACCTAAACTTCTGATTAAGTGACTTTAATTCAGAATCCTAGAATCCCCACCCCAGATTCGCTGCTTTTGCTAATGGCAATCAATCACTTGCTTACATATATTCATTGGATATAAAAGATATTATAAAGGATACAGATGAACAGTCAGATGGAAAAGGTACACAAAACAAGTTATACAGGAAGGAGTCGGAACACCCACACCCTCTTTGGGTGTGTACCTTTCAGAACTCAGGCCTCCTGAGGTTTTATGAAGCTCTCTTATATAGACACTATTTGATAAATCATCGACCTGTGCTGATCAAATCCACTTTTATAAGGGTCTGTGATTTGCAAAGAATGATAGCCTAGTCTTACACAGTATGCAACAGCAAAGAGCATTTATTCTGCAGAGAACATGCATGCAGGGCTCCACCATACATCAGGATAGAAAATGGAGATATAGACTCTGCAGGGTCAATTTAAAGCCTGCTAGGGTCCGAGCGGGTGACTTTTACCTGTCTTTCCCTTGATTGGTTGACTCTATCTCCAGGGGTACGGGCCTTTGTGATTGGTTAAGACTCTGGGGAATTTGGGGAACATATGCTGATTAAGTATACTTGGCTCAAGCTGGGTGGTGGGGCAGCTTCTACAGCTCCTGATTGGTGGCCTGTGAAGTTGGCTCAGGCTAGGTGGTGGAACAGCTAACTGATTGACTGCCTGTGGGGGGAATTGACTTGTTTTGGACTATTCCAGTTCTGTGAAACAGAAACTTAGGCCTAGTCTCCCAAACTGCCAATTTGCTGCCTGTCATGGAGTCAGCCTGGCTCTGGCTAACTCAGTGTAGTGGTTATTTCTGATTGTCAACTTGATTATATCTGGAGTGAATTATAATCCAGAATTAGAAGGCTCACCTGTGATCTAGATCTTGAGACTGGAAGACACATGTTTCAGGTGTGGTGGTGCACACACCTCTAATCTGGGCCACACCTGCTGTTGGAGATCTACATAAGGACATTGGAAGGAGGAAGAATCAAACTTCTTTGCCTGTGAGCTTTGTGGGACTAAGCAACTGCTAGATCCTCAGGTTTTCATTCACAGCTACTGCTGACCATTGTTGGGGAGTTTGTACTACAGACTGTAAGTCATCAACAAACTCCCTTACTATATAGAGACTACATATAAGTTCTGTGACTCTAGAGAACCCTGACTAGTACACTCAGCCCTGTCACTTTCTGCCCCTTCAGAAGTGGGGCAGTAGAATTGAGAGTCCCACCCCTTGATTGTTTTGGTGAACAGCCTAAAGCTAGAAAATCTGAAGCTAGGGAGCCAACATTTACCTAGGAGCCACCAGACACCGATAACACACAAGATATCACTCAGGAGATGACAGATTTGTAGGAGCTGTATGTCAGGAAAAATGAGATCAAATATGTTTCCCAATACACATTGATAAACTATACTTCATCGAATTTGATATACTTTGGGGGATATACTTCAACAAAATTAAGAATTTCTGTTCTTCAGAGCTGGAGAGATGACTCAGCAGTTAAGAGCACTTGCTACTTTTCCAGAGGACCCAGATTTGATTCCCAGCACCAGCCACATGGCAGTTCACAATAGTCTGTAGCTTAAGTTCCAGGAGATCTGACACCTTCTTCTGGCCTCCATAGGTTGTGCACACATATGGTGCACAGACATACATGGAGAAAAAATACCCATACCCATAAAAATAATTTTTTAAAATTTCTATATTTTGAAACAAAGTTAAGAGAAGGATAAGACAAAACACAGCCTGAGAACACATTTACAAAGTCTATCTGAGAAGAACTGTCCAGAAAATACATAAAGAATGTCAGCTGGACATGGTTGAAGCATTTGGTAGGTAGAGTTAGGAGAATTGGGAATTCAAGGTCATATTCTGCTGCATAATGAGTTCAAGACCAGCCTGAGCCACAAAAGCCCTGTCTCAAAAGGAGAAAGAAAAAACAAAAACAAACAACAACAAAAATGTCTGTAAGTCAAATGGACAAAAGATGTGAACAAAAATTTTCTCAGGGAAAATATTCAGGTGGCAAATGGCTGCATAAAAAGATGTTCAGCATCCAAAATTGTCGGAGAAATGGCCATTGAGCTAGTGAGATACGCCACGTGCCTGTTAGCATAGCTGAAATTTAAAGGACTGCCATTAGGACACGGGGAAAATGCAGCCAGCACAGAACTGATTGAATTATGAAGTATTGCACCACCCCAGGAAAAGCTTAGTATTTTTTTTTTAATTTAAACATAAACCTATACTTAATGCAATATCCTATCTCCTGGATATTTATTAGAAAGAAATCTTATGTTCACATGTAGACTTGTGCCCAAATGTTCAAAATGGGTTTATCTATTTAAGGTGTTTTGTGGTCCCTTATAGCCCAAGCTGGTCTCAAACAAACCATGTAGCTGAAAATGACCTTGGACCCTGACTCTCCCCAGTTCTGGGATAATGGGGGGGGGTGTCACCACACTTGGTTCCATAACAGCTTTATTTTCAAACTGGAAATAACCTAAATGACCATAAACACATGAAAGAATAAACAAATCATGGTTAAATCCACATAAGGAAACATTAGTACACAAAAGTAAAGTATTAATATGGATGAGTGTCAATCATTTTAATTAAAAGAAGTCACCAAAAATGTGCATTGTATAATTCTTTAAAATTCTATATACTGTAGATTTAATGATGCAGCCTATCCAGGCCCATAGTCCAAGCCCTCAGAAAGCTGAGACAGGGAGATCAAGAATTCAAGGCAAGTTTGATCCACATAATGAGAGCCTACCCCTAAGAAGATGTAACCTAAATTATAGTACCAGATAAAGCATGCCCAGATTTTGTAGGGGAGGGGCTTTCATGTGGGAGATGGAGGGGAGGGGAAGAGAACTCGAAGAAGTCACAAGGACTGTTTCTGAACACAGTGGGTTTCCATCTTGGTGACTGGAAAGACAAACCAGCTCAGCTGAGACATGCAGGAGTGGAGACAGCTGTCCTGTGTAGAGCAGGCAAGGAGAGCACACGGGATTTTATTCGGGGAACTGCCCACACATATGCATTTTTGAGCATGCTCAGTTGCAAGGTTAAGGAATACATTCTTGAGCATGCTCAGGTTAAGGTCATAATTTTAGAAAGAAAAGTAGTAGGCATGCTTTTTAGTGCACTCAGCTCACGCTGATAAGAGCCTATTAAATGATTAAACTGCTGGACAGAAATCCCTCTAGCATGCTCTATTTTTTTTTTTAAGCTATATTTCTTTAAAGACATTTTGAAGGCACATCAAAAGTTTGCTCCTCGAGCTGTCTGCCTCACTCATCATCTAAAAGTACTCTTGTGAATGTTGGGGTCCAGGAGTCGCCTTACAAACCACACAAACTCTGATTTTAGTCAGACAAGAATAGTTTATTGAGCAAATATCCCAGGACTGATCTATCAGGGCCATGGTCCAGATTTGGGAACTGAACCATGGCCCTGAGTTAAGATCCTATGGGGTTTTAAAGCCAAAAATCCACAGATATCTGTGCCAAGTTATTCTACCAATCAGGATTTAGGGATAGCAGATTTCCTTAGGAACATGTCTTTGTTGTACAGTTACCCTGCTCCCGTTGGTTGGGACATTCAACTGTGACAGGAGATTAGCTTTATCCAATATTCATGTCTCAACTTGCCAACAAGGGTGTCAGTTACTCTCTTTCTGCCAAGTAGGAAATCAGTTCCCAGGGAGGTCTTGGGAACCCAGGTCCTGGGAACTGATCTGGAGGAGAGAGAAGGGAGAGGAGGGGAAGGAGGGGTGGAGGGAGGGGAAACTGCAGTTGGGGATATAATGCTTGAGAGAAGAATAAAAGTTTTAAAAAAGACAGTGGATACAGCCAACGGATGAGTTAATTACACCAGTGTGAGTGGACAGGTCTCAACCGTATAATACTACAGAAACTCTGAAATCACAGTGAGGTATGTTTTGAAAGCCGTTGAGCAAGGCCAAGTCAAACTGTCCACTTCCTAAAAATGGAGGCAGACAGAAGGAACATCCCTCAGAGGAAAGGTGAAGGGCACAGTCATCAGTGAGAAGGGGAAGCAGAGATAAGGAACACATATGGCCTAAGAAAGATGCTGACACACACTGGTGAGTGTCACTCTGCCATCTCTGTACTTGGGGTCCCAAAAAATATGTATTGTTATTAAAGTAAAAGAAAATAATAAAATCTCGGACGAGACAAAGGCCTCATTTTCTGCTACTGTCTAAAGAATATACAGCTGTATTTCCATTTGTCTCAGATACCCTCTACAGAGGTTTCTCCCTCTCTTGATGATTCTAACCTTATTAATATTCTCATGGTAACTTAAGTAAATGTGTTATTCCAAGCTGGAGAGAATGCCTCGCAAGTAGAGATGCCTGCCACCAAACCTGGCTCCGTGCCCACATGGTTGAAGAAGCAAACAGCTCAACAGGTTGACTGACTTCCATACGCACTCTGCCACGTGTGCACAGTCAAATTAAATAAATTAAAATTTAATACAAGTAAGTGAAATGTTTTGTTCCAAACATGGCATGTACTGGATAAGCGCACGCACTGTGTGTCAAAGCAACCGGCCGCAGGGTTTAAGCTTATCCTGCAAGAGTTGGTTTGAGGTTTTCCAAACTCCCACCCAGGAAAGTAAGAGAAACTTAGTCAACAGCAAGCGTAAGGGACAGCAAACGATGAGGATGTGGGCTTTCACTGGCTGTGGTTGGTGTTTTTTTGTTTTCTTTGTTTGGTTTTTTGTTTGGTTTTTGTTTTGTTTTTTGTTTCATTTTGTTTTGAGACAGGGTCTCATGTAGCCCAGGTTGGCCTCGAACTTAACAACATAACAGAGGCTAGCCTTAAACTCCTGATTCTCTTGCTTTCACCTCCCAAACGCTGGGATTACAGGAGTGCATGACCACCATCCCCTGCTGAAAATGAGCAATTTCTATACTAACACTTCCGGAGGACAAGGAGGTGAAAGATGACACTCTGTACTGGTAACCCTCTGAAACCCTTACACATCGACGGAACTCTTCACGAAGGAAGCTGCACACATCCTGCCCGGTGACAACTTACAGGGCTGCTGTCCCCCTCCATATGTGTTTGAATGGTAACTGAAACTGCATACCTTCTAGCAGCCAACCCATGGCCCAAGTGGAGTCACCATAACTACCCCAACCAAGTGGGAGAAAATACCACCACACCCATAAATTAGGAGTGTTTCCCACCCAGGAGCAAAGCTGAGAGATTGATGGGGTTGAGGGGATGTGGGAGTCACGGGGGCGTGGGGTCAAGGGGGTGCGTGATGCGCCATCACTTCCTTCTATGGACAGAAAATCCAAATTGAACTAGCTGTTGTTGCCTTTGGGATATTTAGCTCCTGACTGTCCACCTGGGTGAGCTAGAAGGACCAAAATGCACTGGTTTTTTGCCCTTAATCCCTCTAACTCATGGGCTGGCAGAAATAATCAGAATAAATATTTGTAACTTATTTATATATAAAATATATGAATATACAACAATATATAATTTTATATTTAATTTAATCTATGATTTTATACTTATATTTATTTATATAAGATATTTAATATAATTAATTTAATGTATAGCTAATTTGATATATTAATGTATAATTAATTTAATATATAATATAAATTAATTTATATACTTACATTATTTAAGCATTTAATAAAGTTTATGTATATAAAATAAAATAACTTCTCTTATTTTATTCACCAGTCTATTAAGTATCTGCTAAGTGTAAGCATTTTCTTAGATATTGAAATCGACTGGAAGAAGAATGGACTATGACAGTCAGCATCGTCAAAAGACAGAGATTTACTTCAGTTTTGTCGTGTATGACCCCAAAGGGTACGTTCTCTCTTCACCTGTATCCAAACTTTACTAAGAAGATGTACTGGCTGGTTTTATGTGTCAACTTGACACAAGCTGGAGTTATCACAGAGAAAGGAGCTTCAGGTGAGGAAATGCCTCCATGAGATCCAACTGTAAGGCATTTTCTCAATTGGTGATTGGGGGGGGGGGCCCATTGTGGGTGGTGCCATCCCTGGACTGGTGGTCTTGGGTTCTATAAGAGAGCAAGCTGAGCAAGGCAGGGAAGCAAGCCAGTAAGGAACATCCCTCCATGGCCTCTGCATCATTTCCTGCTTCCTGACCTGCTTGAGTTCCAGCCCTGACTTCCTTTGGTGATGAACAGCAACGTGGAAGTGTAAGCTCAATAAACCCTTTCCCCCCCAACTTGATTCTTGGTCATGATGTTTGTGCAGGAATAGAAACCCCGACTAAGACAGAAGAAATAATGAAGTCTCCTCACTTTGAGCCACATACATTACCCCTGTAAAGTTTTCGCTGTAAAGACCCAGTCTGAGATTAGGGCTATCACTGAGTTAATACAAAGCACGCATTCGCTGCATAGAATAGAATCTGTCACATGTTGGCTCCTTCAACCACACCCACGCAAGTGTATCTGAAAAACTAGATTAAGTGCAGGTCGCTGTGTAAAGAGCTGGGCAGAAAGTTTCACCCTGTCCTCATCCGCTTCCCACCCATTACAGCCGTGTTTTCTCGCAGCAAGCAGTGTTTCCGAATAAAACTCCACGCACAACGAGCCACCGTCAGGGCAGGATGCACAATGGGGAAAGGTACCATTCCCTGGCATATCTCATGGGTTTCACACCAGTACACACAGCAAAGGATCTCACCAATACTACACGCACACGCTTCTTCAGATTAGTTCAGAATATAAAATAGATATGTAGCAGAAAGGAATGTTTTTAATTTTAAGTGTGACTTTTTAGATTTTTATGGGCAGATAATGATTGCACACCTCTGTGGGGCACAGCGTGATACTTCAATGCGAGTGGAAAGTGATGCACCTGGAATGCTCACACATCCTTCAGGCATTTGGAAACACCCACAGTCCTTCCGCCTGGCTATTTGGAAGTTCACAATAAATTGGCAACCATCTGACAATTATTGAGCATTACTGCCGTCCCACTCCAGCCAAGCCGTTAACCAGCCTCTACCAGCCCATCAGTCTCCTGGACTCTGGTAACCACTGCACTTCTCCCTACCACTCAGGCACGAGCCTGCTCAGCTCCCACGCAGGAATGAGGACACGAGGTGCTGGCTTTGCAGTGTCTAGTTGATGTCTGTAACGTGTGACTGAACGAGGCAGGGCGTCATTCTTCTGTGGATGAATAGTTTTCCACATGTCTTTGACAGAGATGGCAGAGGAAGGGATGAGAGAGCCAGGGTGAGTGTCTGCAGTAAGAGTCATTAATAAACTTTTCTCTATTTCATTTGCTCAGATTTAGGCTTTAAATGGTTAACATAATACTTAAAACAGTCGCTGAGAAAGCCCAGCAGGAAAATGCCAACTCCCAGGAAGGTATACTAATCCTCTGTCTAATGGCTTATCATAGCAGGTTTGGCATTGGTTAAACACGAATTCATGGACAAAGATTCCCCGGACCCATTTTCCTCCTTTTAAAGACATGTGGCAGATCCGAGGCTGGGGACAGAGTGGCATCCGTCAGTGTGGGATCTTCTTACAGATCCACCGCAAAGCCACTTCACAGCTGGAGGCTTGGAGGACATTTCTGTGGATGGCACCGCACTTCTGTATCAAGCTGTTGGAAAGAATCCTGTAAGAAAGCAGAGGATAGGTCCCTTTGGGTAACCTGCAGGGTAGAAGGCTTGAAAGGCACGGAAGAAAAGAAATTGAATGAATCCAGTCTCCTCCTCAGATCCCCCAGGCGCCAAAACAGCAGGAGAATAAATGTTTACTTTCTCCTTGAAAATGTCACCATGTTTTTTGTCCTTTCCTCTGACACCGATGTTCTTTCCTGTCTTTGTTCCTTTATCGTCTCTGGCACAGCCAAACCCACTGGAAACAGCAAGCGTCATGAAGCCAGCACAGTTGCTTGACATCATTCCAGCCAAGCTGAGTGGGCTGCTGCCATCGCTGTCCTTCTGTCTTTAATTTTGGGTTTTGGTCTCTGTGTGTGGCACTTTTGGGAACTTTCTGCATTATGATTGATTTTATGTCTTTTCCAGAGAAAATTATGTCTGAGCCTTTTTAGGAAAATTCTAAAATTGACTTTATCTGGCCCTATTTGGGGCCTCCCTTATGCCTTGGAGATTATTAAGCACCGATAAGCACAGAGCTAAAGGAGACCATTACTCTAGGAATCGTCTTGAGGTGTCTGTCCCTGAGGTGTCTGTCCCTGAGCTAATGCAAACAGTATAATTGGTGCAGGGTAAATCGAGACAATTGACAAACTCTGACTGACCAGGAGAATAGGTTACAGATTCAAGATCTCTTTTTATTGTAGGCTTAGAGGTCTTTATAAATGTAATTTAAAGATAGGGGGTCATACAGGGTACATTCAAAGGGGGTCATACAGGGTACACTCCTGAATGTACCCTGTATGACCCCCTATCTTTAATAGGGGAATAAAACTCAGAAAATAAAATCGATTGACTAAAATAAACTTTTTCTACTTTGTAGTGTAGTTGATGAAATAGTAATTAGAAGTTAGGCATTAGCATTTGCTACTCATAAAAAGACCGGTTCAGATAGATAGTGTCCATTTGTCTGGAGCCCTTTCAAACAGCTAACACTGCCAGCCTAAAAGCAGGCTGTCATATATTAAATGTGTTTGCTTTGGAGAAGACATT
The DNA here is from genome assembly GCA_028551405.1 of Uromys caudimaculatus. Taxonomy (NCBI): domain Eukaryota; kingdom Metazoa; phylum Chordata; class Mammalia; order Rodentia; family Muridae; genus Uromys; species Uromys caudimaculatus. The sequence continues at coordinate 24,267,980 of CM052700.1, read as the reverse complement.
CTTCAGATTCTCTACATTGGAGTTATAAGGCAAAGAGGGAGGAGGAGGAGGGGGAGGAGGGGGAGGGGGAGGAGGGGGAGGAGGAGGAGGAGGAGGAGGAGGAGGAGAAGAAGAAGAAGAAGAAGAAGAAGAAGAAGAAGAAGAAGAAGAAGAAGAAGAAGAAGAAGAAGCAGCAGCTTTTCTGTTTATATTTTCTAATTGTAACTGAACTGTAACCCTGAACACATAATGAAAAGTCAAATATACATTCTATACCACTTGGATAATCATTAGTCTGTCTTTGTTCGGTGAGACTTGTATAAATATATATAAATATAAAGGTTGCTAGTCAGTCAGAGCAGCAGAAATGGCCTGATTACTAGTCAGAGCCATAGGAGCTGCCTTCCACTCTCCTTGGGGCCACCCAATCAGGAAGGACCCTCCTACTCTCCCCTTATGCTGGAGAAGCGTCCCTCAACCCCCACCCCCACCCCGCCCCACAATCTCTCCTTTTCACCCTTTGCTGTCTGTCTGTCGTTTTCCTTCTGTTTCCCCGGGTTTTCCTTCCTCCTTCCTCTTCTTTCACTGCCCTCACTCATCAAACAAACACTTTACCTTAGGCTGAGAGCTGGGCCACCTTCCCACCTCCAGCCATCAATGTTCCTCAAGCCAATCCAGTAAAAGTCCTGCCCCAGGTACTCCAGCAATGGGTTCTAAGAGAAAGATTGAAGATGGTGAATAAAGATAACAGAGACACCAGGGACCCCTTGAGTGAGTCACATAGTCATCCTTATCCTCTCTCTCTGTCTCCCCCCCCCCCCAGATCCAGGTGAGGACTGAATGTTTATGCACCCCAAAATTCATATGTTGAAACCCTAACCTCCTACATGACGGCATCTGAAAGTAGATAGCTTTGATTTGATTAGGCTTCGGCGAGGTCATAAGATGGTACCCCCATGACAGGATACTATGACCTTAAAATAAGAAGGAACCAGAGCTGAAGCTCTCTCTACAGAGAGGACACAAGGAGAGACACCCTCAAATGAGCTGAAAGGGGCTCTCAGTAGCAACTTTGACTTGAGACATCCCAGTCTCCAAAGCTGTGTCTGCTGTTTAAGCCATCTGTTCTAGGGGATTTTACTGAAATGAGGAAAGCAGAGGCAAACAACCACTTCAGATAACTCACCCCTCTTTAGCTTCTTATTCTAATGGGGCTCTTAGTTCTAATAGAAGTCTGTCTTTTACAAGGAGCTGCCTCCCAGAACAGACCTTTAGTTCACTCTCACAGTATATCAGATAAGATACTGGGTCAGCTCCACCTCCACTGCTACTTCCTTTCTGATTAGATGGAGCCTGATAGGTATTCAGCAGAAAAATGCTCCACCCTGCTGCAGGAGCGTTCACCTCACTCACCATCCACAGCACCAACCGCAGTTACACTCACAGCGATATGCTCTGTGTCCCCACCAGGCTTGCGTTTCCCAATGGGCCTTAAGACAGTTAAACTAAATATACCCGTGTGCGTGCGGTGCTACCTATTAGACAGAATAAACGATGTTTGCTCTGTACAACAGTACAATCAAATGAAGATGTTTATGCCCTAGGGGAACTATCCAATGCACTAAACAGAACAAAGAATACACCCAGGAAGATTAATTTTGCCATTAAGGTTGAACATTCATGTAATGAATAATTACATTTTCAATATTTTCCAGTGACAGCTTAATTAATTGAATTTGGACTGAATTACTTGAATGACCTTTCTATGGTATTTTAGATTAGTGTTGAACAATTTCCTTCTGAGAAAATTGTCTTTTATTCAGAAATCAAGAAAGCCCAGTGAAATTTCAGCTCTATTATTACGATGCTACTAAAAGTCCCAATTGGGGGTCATTTTTATTCTATTCTGGGAAGATGGTGCCTGAAGAGAAAGAATTTAGTGGCTTTGCTGTAGATGCATTCCTTTGCCTGACTGCATCCTCACCAGCAAGAAGAGAGACAAACGAAGACTAAATTCTCTCTCATGCCCAGGGACGGCAGACACTTGGAAACTCTTCTGTGACATCTACTAAGGCCAGAAGCATCTCTATCTTCTCTTCACTGGGTTTCAGGTTTTGAAAACCTAAAATCTTGACTGCACATACAAAGGCTTGCATGATCTGGGCACTGCCGACCACTCAGTCACCAACTTCCTGCCCCATCTGCCTTCTTTTCTCTTTTTTGTAACAGGCCAAGAGCACTCTTGCATTAGGTTTTGCACAGCCTTTACCACTCCCTAGACTTTCAATGGCTGTCATTGTGCAGGCCTTTGTCCTGCTTCGGAGAGGTCCATCTAAAACATCTAAACAGTCACTGTCCCATCACACTGTGCATCTTCTCCAAAGCACAAACTACCGTATTTATTTGTGACTTCAGTTGCCTGTCTTGTCTAAAATTTACCACTGTAATGGCAAGAACTCTTGCTTACAAGCTCCCCAACACCTTGATCAATATAGAAAACTATCTAGTAAGTATTTGTGGAACAATCAACTGTGGAGTCAGGCATGATGCTACAAGAGACAAAAGCCTCCTAGGTACAGATCTCCACCCCTCTTGCCTCTTTTGAATACTGAGTGTGCGTGCTGGGGTGGTAAGGAAGAATGAAGGAGGAAGAAGAGACGGGGACAAAGTGACAGTCCAGTGTTCAAGATGTCTTGATACTTCACACATTTCTGGTCCTACTGGCTAAAAAGATTGCTTACATTAAAAGAGAAATGTGGGTTGCCCCTGGTTTCTCCACAGCTTTCGAAGAACACCCTTCACTTCTTGGGCTGGAGCCATGAAGTTCAATGGTGAAGTGATTAGCTTGGACATACAAGGCTGTGGTTCAGTCTCCATAATCACAAGAGAGAAGAAAAATCTTCATCGCATTTCCTCATCATCCCCAAAGGAGGAACCAGAGCTAATAAGGCACTGAAGTGGGAAGACATCTCGAAGGGTGGGAAAGAGCGCCCCCCTGTCTTGTGCTGGCTTAGTATCCTCAAGCCCCATACAATGCTAAGTCACATGACCAATCCTTCCTACTCAAGATAAACCCAGATATTCAAAAATTTCACCATATTATTCTTGAATGACATCCCACATGAAAACGGCCTTCAAACACAAATAAAATTATTTTTCTCTGTCCTCCGATTGGTTGATGAGAGTATATGGGCACGTGTACATGTGTCCAACTGAAGAAACAGCATAAAAATGTGCCTAAGGGTGTTAGCGCAGGACTCCAACGCCCAAAGAGGTAAGATAGAACTCTTGGGCATTGTCACTTCTGGAGCATGTAATATTTGCTTGTATTCCAGAAAGGGGGAAAATGTAAAAACTAAAAGTTAACAAAGATGCTATGCTAGACGAAGTGGGGCAGCCAAAGTGCGCATGTGCAGAGGTTCCAGGGATTGAACTTGTTGTCGGGTTTGGTGGCAAGCATCTTTCCTCACTGAACCATCTTGTCGGGTTTGGTGGCAAGCATCTTTCCTCACTGAACCATCTTGCTGGCCTGAATTTTTTCAGTTTTAATAGACTTGTATAGCTGGGCAGAGTCTCAGTCTGTAGACCAGGTTGCCCCAAGCACATGCTTCTTCTGCCTCAGCCTCCAGAGCGGAGGAATCACAGGTATGTGTCACCACGCCCAGATTTTTGTTTTTAAATATGGTCTTTTAGTAGCTTTCCAGACACACATGAAACTGTAAATATTGCTCATACCATAATAAAGTAAGTCTTGCCTTGAGAACCAAAGAGTAACCTGGGACAGAGGATTCCACCAATCTGTACAGGTCGTTTTGGTTTTATAGACCTTGACAAAGGGTGAAAAAAAGAAAAGAATTAAGCAAGAATTCATAAGAATGTGGAAAATAACTTATCAGTAGTTTTACTAAATGTAGCAGGGGCACTTGGCACCCTTCCAAACGCTCTGGGTTTAAAAAAAACAAAAACAAAAAACAGTCTTGACTTTGGAAACACAGCTGACTTAACTCAATGGAGTACTCTCCACAGTGGGCACATGATCTAGGAAACATAAGGAAAGAAAAACAAAATCCCTCTGGAATCCTCCAGGCACAAAGACAGGCTCGACTCCCAGATACTCCATGTCTTAGCCCTTCCGGCTCCCCTGGGCGCATGTCTCCTGGTGCATGGTGTAGTTCACGAGCTGCTGTAGTTAATTCTCTGCCGCTGCACTGTCTTGTGTCCTGATTCACTGCTGCTGTGTCAGTAGTTTGGGGACAAATGTTTCAAGCTAGTTGCTCATTTTTGCTACGACTTCAGTCAGATGCTCAAAACAGCTACAGTAAGTTCCAGAAAACAAGGCTATATAGTGTAAACTGCCGCTTGGCTTAGAGAAAGGATGAAGGAAAAGTGAATCTCTGAGGAAGGATTTGGAATTTAGATCCTTCCAGAATTTCAAGTGCATGAGTGTTCTTTTGAGAGAAAATAAACTAAATAGCTCATCTTTTCTCAAAATAGGAAGTGGCGATCCAGGAGTGTGGTAGACTCCTTGAATCCCAGTAGATTAATCTGAGTGGAAGGCTGAGCCCAGAACATCGTGAATTTGAAACCAGCCCGGGCTACAAAGGCCCTAGCTCTCAACTATTAATAAACTATTTTCTGTGATTTGATTTTATTCCGCCTCAAATTAAAACAAACAGCAATATCAAAACAAACATAATCTAAGATTTCTTACTTTCTAATGTGTGAATTGGAACTGAATTTGGCCAAGTTTGTGCCAAGATGTCAACTCCTCACACGGCTTGTGTCTTTTAGGACCGGCAGAGGCATGGAGAGACTCTGGGTGAACAGGAGCCAGGGGGCGGTAGGAAACAACCCCGCCCCCACCCCTTATTCTCTTCTTCTGATTTTACTTTCTGGACATTGTTCCCAGTCTAGAACTGACTGAAATCCAGTGAAAGAAAAAATATTCAGCAGGGGACATTTAGTCCCTATGTGTAGCCCCTTTGTCTCTGTGGCCCCTCCCTCCCAAGTTCCACTGACTTCCCTAGAGAACTGGACCTGTGTGTCTCAGGACCTCATGCCTCATTTAACTAGGTCTGTGGTCTAAGCCTAGTTCTCTGCAATGCTTACCACCATCTCACCTCACACGCGCACGCACACGCGCATGCACATACAGACACACCCACGTACACAAGCACAAGAGCATGCACATATACGCACACAAGCACACCACACGGCATGTGCGCAAACACTCAGGGGCATAAATAAATAAATGTTCAAATACACACATAAATAAACAAACATATACACAAATGCAGATGAATGAATATTTAAACACACACACAAAGAGCTAGGAGGCTGAGGCAGGAAAACCAGAAGTTCAAAGCCAGCCTGGACTATATCGTAAGATGTCGTCTAAAAGGAAAGGGAAAAAATTAGGGGAGGGAAAGGAAGAAAGAGGGAGGGAGGAATAGCTCTATGTTTTCTATATGTTTTTATTTACCATTTCCTGGTTGTCCAGAAATGTAAGGAGATGTGAGCCATTGTCTGCACAGAATTTCAGACTAGAATTCCAGTCCTTTTTCTCCACTGAGAAATAGTAACAGTAGCTACCATTCCTAATCCAAAGGTTGGGGCAGCATGTAGAGTCCTTGGAGCCTAGAAGGAAAGAGGACACACAGCTCACATCTTTATGGACCAAATGATCCTGGGAAGAAAAAAGGAGATTCAGGAAAACGTGGCGTCTCTAGTGTCTACCTTGCCCTACCCCTTTTCAAGCTAAGGTTTAGGAAAATCTGTAACATATGACCTCAAACTGAATGGTCCACAACGTCCAGCTCATCACTTCTGAAGTACTTCCCACCAAGCAGGCATGGATTCTGACCAAATGTCTGATCAGCCTATAAAACACATAGTACACTGAAAACCATCGGTACCCACGTGATATACACACAGCACATAAAGGATGCATACAGTGTCATGGTACATATCTAGGTCCTGTCTGTATATCCCCAATGAGTTCCCAGAGTTCATGAGTTCACAAGTTCAGAGTCTTTCAGGACATCCAGCCTCAAGGCAGCATGCACAGGGTGTAAAGGAAAAGGAGACAAACCAGAAAGAACCAACAGATGTGATCATCTGGGACCAATAGAAATTAGAAAAAATTCATTTTCAGCTAAACATAGTTGTTTTTTTGTTTTTTTTTTTTTTCCTGACAGAAAAGCACATTAGATACTAAAGTGAAACATGATAAAATTCTCCTTGCTGGGTTCCTCTAGAAGATACAACCCTCATTCCTTTAAAGTGCTTGAAATGAGTGGGCACCGTGTGAGCCCCTCAGGGACTACGAATAAGGTTCCCTGATCTATTGATTTACTCCTTTCACGAGACTCATTTGCATAAAATCACCATAAGCCATCCCACCACTGAAGATGTACATATATGTGAACAACTGTGGTACACATACATATTCTAGATCGGGAACTAGAAAGTAGGGAAAGTTCTTTGTGTCACACAAAGATTAGGTAACTTCCTGAGGGAAGGCTGTGCACGCCACCAGGGTTGGAGGAGTCTTCAGGCTGAGGCGTCAAATTGCATTTAAAGGTCTTGCGCCTTTTCCAGACAACTGTGACATAATCATCCTGGATCAGAAAAGTCCCAACTTCCTGGGAGTTTCTCTGCTGAAAGTTAGGGCCTGAATTAGAAATGGAGAGTGGGGCTGAATCCCATGAATGCTCTAGAGTCTGGAAAACCCTATCATTAGCAGTCAAAACGAAAGGTTAATTTGGAGGTGAAGTCAGCACTCACCACAACACAGGATCCGTTGGTACATCAGTAGACTCAGGAGAATCATGGTCAAAAGCCCCAAAGCTACCATCACAAGGCAGTGTAAGAGAGCTGCAGAGACATAATCCCATGCAAAATTCTGGAGGCAGGTGCAGAAGCTCAGGCAAGAACCTCTGGTATCTTGAAGCAATTCTGCCAGGAGGGACAGAGACCCAGGCTCCCAGGTTCCTCTCCTAGTTAGGGCGAGCATTTGCTCTCCAGTTAAAGGGAACCGTTGCTTTTGCAACTGTGGCTTCTATACACTAGGACAGTGAGTTAGTGTGTAGACAGACTCTACCTTTTAGGGATTGAAGGACAATTTGGCATAATTTACCAGAATCGAAAAGCACTTTGCCTTTCAGCCCAGCAATTTCTCCTCCAGAAACATTTTTCTAGCTATGCACACATGTGCAAAATATACTCATAAGGCTGCTTGTGGTAGCAACGTCTGTATGAAGGCCAGCTGTCTAAATCTATCTACCCAAAATCAGAATTTTTAATCAAAAAATAAAAAAAAAACAGCCAGAGATACTTATAGCTATTATGTAGCTTCTGAAGAGGGATTCTTTTAAAGCCTATATGAACTAATTTTTAAATATATACTTAAAAGAAAGTCATATTCCTTAGACCAAGGGCTGTTTGATATCACTGGAGTCATTTCAAGAGCACTTCTTAGCCTTTCAGGCAAGGCCAAATGTGGGAGTCCACCCAGGCATTTGATAGCGTTTTCCCTTTTAAAGGGGAAATGGGTAGAAACACAGGGAGAGATTTTTTTGCTTTTTATTTTTATTTATTTATTTTTGTATCCTTCTCATTTGAACCTGGCACTCAAATTTCAAATAAATAAAATTTAAACTGAAATAAAGTAAACTTCATCTCAGAAGTACTTGGTAAACTTCACCTTGTTTTGCAAGAAACTATTGGATGTATAATAAGTTTGGGTTGACCTTGTGTTTGAGGATCAAGCATTGTATCATATTAATTTTGTGGCATACTTTCTCTAAGAGTACTGTATTTCTAGTTTAAAAATGAAAATATTTTTCATGGATTTTTGTTTAAAAATGATAGGTGTCTTATAGTTTGATGGTATGGAAATTATGTGTAAAGAAAAATTATAAAGATTTTTTATTCCTTTGGTTATCTTGAAATCAAACAGTTATTTTGAAGCTGGATGTGGTAGCCCGTGCCTGTAATGGCGGCACTCTGGGCTCCAGAAAAAGAGGGATCAGTGATTCAAAGTCATCCCAGCAAATTTGAGGCCAGCTTGGGCTACATGAGATTCTGTCTCAAAAAGAAAGAGAGAAAGAGAGAGAATTTAATTTTCCTATTTTAGTCTCCTGTACCTACTCAAGTTTAAGGTAAATTGTTCTTATACATTTGTATCGATGAAAAATTCTCAATTTCTTACAGTGATTTCATAGTGAGAGAACCTTCATAAGAGTTCAGCATGATAAATACTTTCACTCGTGATTCCCAAATCTCTAGCATAATAGTGAAACAAACAATAATAGAAATAAATTTTACCTTTAACCCAGCACTTGGGAGGCAGAGGCCTTGAACTCAGAGATCCGCCTGCCTCTGCCTCCCAAGTGCTGGGATTAAAGGCATGTACCACACTGCCCGGCTCATCAATGACTTCTTAATGAGATTAAAAACCACTTTAGTTGTGGTTTGGTAAATGAAAATTTTTTTTATCAAATTATAATTGTATTTGGGTAGCCACCATCCAATTTAAAGTAAAACAAAAAATTTACTTTTTTATTTTACGTATATATTAATTCCAACTATTAATTATTAGATTCTTTACTTGACATATATTATATAACATACATTATTAGCATCTATACTTCAAAATATACATTCCTTTTGACTTAACCTTTCTATTCCTCACAAATTAGAGTAGATATAATAAAGGAAAAATCACACATATAATGATGTGTAGCTCTATATAGTTTATAGAAACAGAAATAAATCTAAATGCCCACGATTTAGAAAACATGGCCATGTTTTCAAAAGGTGCATTAAAAACTCTAACAAAAAGAAGTGGGGGAAGAGAATATGTCCTCTGGAGTCATCTGCTCGATTTGTAAAGTCAAAGATTAATTCTGGCATTTACATCGATTCCTGTCTCAGAGGAGAATCTGCATTAAAAAAAAGGGAGTTTTCGTTGGTGCCATTGATGGTCTCTGACTCCTCAGATCTCTGGCCAGCAATCTGTACGGTCCAATACCTTCACTCCTCACCGCCACTGAGTTGCAACCCAAGAAGGGGGAAGGGGGTAAGAAACAGGAAACAAATCTACATGTGTGAATCCATTTCTCATCTCAAGAAATTTTCCCCTTTATCCCTTTATAAAACCGTTGCTTTCGTCACTCCGTGCTTATGGAAACAGACATGGTGGGATGTCAATCAGTAAAGCCTAAGTACAGACGAAGTTCTCTTGCAGAGCTCTGACTTAGATTAGATGGAGATCAATAAAGAATAGCATGCTTGTCTCCATGTATAGAATCCTTAAGAATAAAGACAAAATTAACAACAAAAAAGATAGCGTTGCCACTGCTAGGCGTGAGCTGGGATCACGGAAGTGGGTGCCTAGCAAAGAATCATCTGAGACTCGGGTCACAGCCGCACCCCACACCTGAAGTCCATATCCCAGATCAGCACTGCAAACTGAACCTGAAGCATTTCCTCATAGTGGCCTCGACTCTGCGCCCTCTCCTTCCAGTAATCCCCCTCTCTCCTTCTCGGCACAGTCATCGTGCTGGTGTGCCTAACTCACCTCTCAGCTTTCTTCTGGAGTCCCCTTGGACTGGAGGTGGGGCAGGCAGCTCTAGTGTTGAATAGATAGAGCTGTCAGCCATCTCTACCAAAAGCCTTTCACACTCTGTGGGGAGTGCGGACTGTAAGCAGGGTGAGAAGCACCCGTGAGGAGCAGTCCATCCTGCAAAGCAGCAGCGAGGAGACTTGACCAAAACAGAAGCAAATTGTCAGGAAGTGATTCAGGTTCTAGGGCTGCTATAGAAATTAATAGTCAAATTGTTCTTTAAAGGCCTACTGCAGCACCCCCTGAAGATGTTCATTAGATACACACTGACTCCCAAGCTCAAAGAGTCACAGTGTTCAAGCCCAGAAGTTTGTATATGGGCTCTGCTGTAAACATGAACAGTTCCTAGACTTCAGCACAGAGTCTCTTCCCCTTCTAAAAGAGACTGACACCAAGTAGAGCTAATTTCTTCATCCCATAGACCTTCTGAGTAGCAATAAGAGCTAATGTGATGGACTGTGGTTGTATGGGCCTATTTCACGGAAGAGACAGACTCCCATGTATTTTGTGAGTGTGACACAGCATTCTCTCTCTTGCCCAGAACGCCAAGACCTTTCCTCATTGCTTTGTCTTTCTATGCAAAGGCAATTACAACAAGAAACAAATTCTAAAGTGCCAGCAGTTTATTTCTGGTAGGAAGGCTAATAAAAACTCAAGTAAGAAAATCACAAAGTGCTGTGGTCTTTGAGACAGGAGAGAGTGAAGTAAACAGGACTCTCCACCCTGGCTTCCCAGCAGGGAGAAGGAGAAGGAATGGTGATCAGGATAGCAGCCATTTTCACCAAGCAGGAGTCAGAGACTGGCATTCTGAGCTGTTACTGTGACTAGAAATTATATGGCCGAGCAACTGATAAGAGCTATACAGGAGGAGGTACCTGAAAGACTTTGGGGGAATCCACCACAGGTCTGTGACTAAAACCTAGGATGCTCGTGCAGGAGATAGAGCTAGGACAACACAGCCCCCTGCTTGATGTGTGTACTAACACACTCACACATGCACACACAGGCACACATATACACACATGCGCGCGCACACACACACACACACACACACACACACACACACACACACACACACACCACCCCTAGAAAAACACCAAAAAGGTCCACTGGTGACTTAGCCACAGACATGAGGACAAAAACTGACACCTTAAAAGAAATTTAATAACAAATTTAGTGTATACTTATAGTAAAATATTAGTCAGTGTTAAAAGGGAAGGAAATTCCATCATATGCTGTGACTGGTGTGGTGATGCTTGCCTGTAATTCCAGCGCTGAGAAGGCTGACGCTGGAGGATCATGAGTTCAAGGCTAGCCTGGCTGCATGGTGAGCATTAGTTGATATTCTTCTTATTGCCATGACAAATCACTGACAAAAACACATTAGTGTGTGCGGGGGGGTGTCAGTTAGACTCACAGAGGGAGGGTCAGTTAGGTTCACAGAGGGGGGTCAGTTAGGCTCACAGAGGGGGGTCAGTTAGGCTCACAGAGGGGGGGTCAGTTAGGCTCACAGAGGAGGATCAGATAGACTCACAGAGGGGGGGTCAGTTAGGCTCACAGAGGAGGATCAGATAGACTCACAGAGGGGGGTCAGATAGATTCACAGAGGAGGGTCAGATAGGCTCACAGAGGAAGAGGTCATTTAGGCTCACAGAGGTGGCTCAATTAGGCTCACAGACAAGAGGAAAGTGGTCTCTCATAGTGGAAAGTTCTAGTGACAGGAGCTTGAGACAGCTGGGCTCATTGAACCACAAGTCAGGGCACAGGGAGAGATGAAGCTGGTGCTCTGCCCATGTCTTCCTTTTTATTAAGCCTAGGACCACACCTCATAGATGGTGCTACCCACAATTGGGTGGATCCTCCCATCTCAGTAACTCAGTAGAAAATCTTTCACAGACACACCCAGAGGTGTGTCTCCTAGGTGATTCTAGGGCAGAGGTTCTCAACCTTCCTAACGCTGCGACCCTTTAATACAGACCCTCATGCTGCAACCCCAACCATAAAATTATTGCATTGCTACTTCATAACTGTAATTTTTGCTAGTTCTGAATCGTAGTGTGAGTATCTGATGTGCAGGATATCTGTTATGCAAGCCTGGTGGGGGTCTCGACCCACGGGTTGAGAGCTACAGTTCTATATCCTGTCAAGTTGATAAACAGCACCAAGCATCACAAGGCCACCCTTGTCAAAATGACACTCAGATATAACACTTAAACCACAGTCTGGGGGGAAAAACAGTTAAGTAGCAAGAAACATAGATGAGATAGAGACTGGAGTCAGCAAACAAGAACTGTAAGAATTGAAAAATTATGTTTGAACACTTGTTTAAAAGTAGGATCAGAACGAATGATAAGGCTGAAGAACTCATCGGAGAAATGGAAACTACAGAAAAGAATCAGCCAAATATTCTGGAATACTGCTGAGGTTTGGTCTGCTGCACTGTGTTGTAATGCTAAACTCTATAACTGAAGGTCTAGGCCTGCGAGTGACTTCCCCTGGTTACACACTTTTGTTGTGCAAACCTCATTCCTTGATTTAAAACTATTGATTAAATAAAATTGGCTACAGCTAATTACTGGAGGGGGTGGGTTTGGAGTGACCTAGTTGGGGGAGGGAGCCGAGAAAAGGAGGAGGAAGGAGAGGAGAAAGGAGTAAGGCAGACTCGTGAAGGACCGGTTAGCTGAAGCAGACACAGGAGAGATGATGTCCTGCTAAAGCAAGCACATGATAGGACACGTGATGAAGGATTCTTTGCTAATGACCCACATGTATTGGTCCCCTTTATATTGTGTAGTTGAGCTGCATTTATAGGGACTCCATAGAGAGCAACTCACCAAAAAAAAAAAAAAAAAGGTCTGGTGGTGTGCTGCAGTTTCTTTCAGCTTCCAAGGACTCAAGCTGATTTGCAGAGTGATGTCAGCTGAGACAGGCGCACATGCCGAGGCAAGACCTGTGGATGTTTGAGGGTATAAACAGGACAGCGACAGGGGCAGAGTTTGGCTTGCTGACACAGCCAGCCGTGCAACACTGGTGGGTCTCAAGTCCTCACTGATCTTTGCTTCGCTGAGAGAGACACAGCTAAGAACTTCTCCTGGTGTTCCCCCTGGTCCCTCCGGCTGAACCGAAACTGAGACCTGGCTGTCTCTGCTAGGTCATGTCACCGCTGTTGCTAACCCGACTCTACCAAACTGGACTGCTGGTGTATCCATGAAGTGTTTGCAAGTCGATCGAGCTGCTGCTGCTGACCTGTGAACTGAACTGCTGACTTCCAGACAACTCAACTGGGAGTTGCTCCAAAGAACCTTTCTACACAGGTCCACTTCCCCCCTCCATACCCTTTCTTTTCCACTGCCTCTGCCGGGTGGTGGGCTAAAGGGAGGTTAAAGTGTTTAAGAACCATCATTAAAAATAGGTTTTGAAAAAAAATTAAAGTTACAGGGGGTGGAAATGGACAACTGTGGGGCAGTCACCAGATGAAAAAGTAGATTATAAAAAAACTATACAGGGCTAGAGAGATTGCTCGCTGGTAAGAGCACTTGTCACACAAGCATGAGGTGATGAGTTCAAATCTGGAGCATCTGTGTAAAATTTTGGGTGCAACAGCACACATCTATAATGCCAAATACTGTTCTGAGTGGAGACAGAATCGCTGGGGCTTGCTGGCTGCCATCCAAGCTCCAGATTCGGGGGGGGGGAGACCCTCTCCAAGGAGAAGCGTGATACAGTAGACCACTCAACATCCTCCTCTGGCCTCCATGTGCACACCCCCCCCCCTGCACACACATACACTATACACACTCAACACACTCACAGGCAAAAAGACTATATAAGCCAATGAATGATAAACAAAGAAGCCTGAAAGAGTCTATCATTAATGTTACCACCCATCACACACTTAAGAGCCACAAAATGACATAAACTTTTCTTAATGCTTCTGGGGGTCAGAAGCCTTCAGTCACTGAGTTGTCAGGACGGCTTTCCCTCTGGAAACAACCAACTTCCTTCATTGTTGTCCTAGAACCTGGAGGCTGCCTGCATTCCTCTCTCTATGTTAGTTGCCTTCAAAGCCTCATTTCACCGTCTGCTTCCACGGAAATACCTGTTTTCTAACCCTCTCACTGGCTCCCCTATTGGAAGTACAAGGGCAATCCAGCATAATCTCTCATATCAAGATTTTTTTTTTTATTCACTTTACGTCCCACTCAATGCCCCCCCCCCTTGGTCACCCCTCCCACAATCCCTCTCTTCCCTTCTTCTCTGAGTGAGGACTTCCTGGGTATCCCCCCAACCCTGGCACATCAAGGCTCTGTGAGGCTAGGTGCATCCTCTCCCACTGAGACCAGAAAAGGCAGCCCCAGCTAGTAAAACATATCCCACTGACAGCTTAGGATAGCCCCTACTCCAATTTTTGGGGACACACATGAAGACCAAGCTGCACATCTGCTACATATGTACAGGGAGGCCTAGGTCCAGCCTGTGTATGTTCTTTGGTTGGTGGTTCAATCTATGAGAGACCACAAGGGTCCAGGTTTGTTGACTCTGTTGGTCTTCCTGTGGAGTTCTTACCACCTTAGGAGCCACAATCCTCCCTCCTGTTCTAATCTCCCGTGCACTGTCTGGCTGTGGGTGTCCATATCTATCTGAGTCAGCTGCTGGGTGGAGCCTCTCAGAGGACAGCCATGCTAGACTCCTGTCTGCAAGCACAACAGAGTATCATTAATAGTGTTGAGGATTGGTGCTTGCCCATGGGATGGGTCTCAAGTTAGGCCAGTTATTGATTGGCCATTCCCTCAGTCTCTGCTCCATCCCCCATCCCTGCATTTCTTGTAGAAAGGATAAATTTTGGGTTGAAAGCTTTGTGGGTGTTGGTGTCCCTATCGCTCCATTGAGGTTCCTGCCTGGCTATAGGAGGTGGCCTCTTCAGGTTTCATATCCCCAGTGCTGTGAGTTACAGCTAAGGATGCCCCCATTGCTTCTTGGGTGCCTCTCTTATTCTGTCTCTTCCTAGAATCAGGCCTATAATCCCAGCACTTAGGAAGCTGAAGTCAGAGGATCACAAGTTCCAAGCCAGCCTGGGGTACATAGTGATCATATACACACAGAGTCAGTCACAACTTCAGAGTCCCCTTTGCCTTCTAAGGTAATGGAAGTCATTACTAAGCCTGTCACAAATGGTCAGATTAATATAAAATAGACCTATACAAAGACACTTTCGTGATTATATTAGTCGTGGTACTGAGCCTATCTAACAACTACAAGTGACCATGTGTACCCAATTCAAAATTTCAAAACATTAGAAGCAAAAGCTTATAGAATTAAAATGAAATCAACAAATACATAATCATGTAAAAAAAATTTAATTTCCTTGGGAACTGACAAAAGTATTAGGCAAAAAAATAATAACAACCAGTAGTTATTTTAGGAAACTATTTCTCACTAACAATTTTCTTCTTGATTAGACTTCAGACTTTGGCTCAATTCAATATCCCAGAGCCCTTCTGGAGCCAAGAGAAACATGCCCACTATTGACTTAACCTACAAAATGAATGATGGCTTTATTTCTCCAGAATCAATGTGGGAGAGATCTTGTTGTGATTTTAGCTACTCCAATGGCTATCTAAGACCCTGAAAATATCCTGAGGTCAGCACAAGTCCAACCTTAGAGGCCCAGTGGTTGGTGCTCTCATGAGCCCGTTGAGAGAGTCTAATGGACTTCGATTTGGACATTTTCAAAAATCCAGGTTGGGGTTTTGCTGAGTCTCTGCTAGGGCTTGTGACAGGCCCTCGCCTTTACCTCTCGTCTGTGTATCTGTCTGGGCTCAGTCAATTCTCCACAGAACTCAGACAAGAGTGGCTTCCTTTCACCTTTCTGCCTCTTCTGTAGGGTGCTTTCCCTAACAGTGAGCACTCTGAACTTCTTCACACTCTCTAGTGCTCGGTTCGCTCCTCACTGTGTGGAGACTTACTGTCTGTCTGACCTCCTCAAAGCCAGTTTAAACGGTGTGGCTTTTTTCCCTCCCTCTTTCCAGTCTCTTTCTCCAGGCAGCCAATAAGATTTACAGCCTGCCTGCCCTGGGGGTTTCCTTTAGTCTCTAATAAAATTGTCCTTGAGCTTAAAAAAAAAAAAAAAAAAAAAAAATCAGTAGCAATATAAAGCATTTCAGTCACACTACTGCCCACCTTGATCTAATTAAAATTTACCTGGAAAATTACATTGAACAAGTAGAGAATATAGGCTTTTTTCCAAGTCTGAAAAAAAATGAAGTTCATAAAAAACAGATGGTATATTGAGCTATAATATACATTTCAATAAATTTGAAATACTAGGATATTTTCATCTATTTATTAACGGTGTGCGTGTGTGTGTGTGTGTGTGTGTGTGTGTGTGTGTGTGTGTGTGTGTGTTTATGTGTGTGTGAGACAGAGAAAGAGAGTGAGGAGTTGGGAGCACACATGTCTCACTGTGCATGGGTAGGTCAGAGAACAGAGGTAGTTCTTGCCTCCTGCTTTGTGGTCATTCTGGGGATCAAATTCAGGTCACCTGGGCATGTACAGAAAGAACTTCGCCATCTGAGCCATCTCTCGTGCCCAGCATTAGGGTATTAGACATGTATCCTATAGCTGCAAAGAAATCAACAAGGAAAAGAATCTCCACAATTGTTTAAGTATTTGGAAATTAAGACCCACTTTTAAATGACTCATAAGCCATTAAAATAAAACAAAAGAAATAATAAAAGAAAATAAGTGAGGTAGAATGTCAGCGTTTGCTGAACAGCTAACATGATGCTTAGAGGAGCTATTGCAGCTCTCAATGAATAGGAGGCAGATTAATACAATCTGGCTTTAAAATTCAGTGACAGAAAGACAGCAGCTAATTAAAACCAGAGCGAACAGAAGAGTGGCCAGAAAAAAAATAATCCCAGGCCAAATGTTAATAATAGTAGGAAATTTAGAAAAAAAAAAAAACAAAAAACAAACCTAAAATTTGGCTCTTTAATGGGATTAAGGTTGGTAAAGCTCTCACAAGACAGATAAGAAGACGATGGCCACAGGTCAAGGTGAAACCAAGTAGTATGTGTGCACGCATGTGTCTAGAGCCAAGTAGTATGTGTGCATGCATGTGTCTAGAGCCAAGTAGTATGTGTGCATGCATGTGTCTAGAGCCAAGTAGTATGTGTGCATGCGTGTGTCTAGCACCCTTGGGTCCCCTGGGACTGAAGTTACAGACAGTAGTGAGTTGTGTGGGTGCTGGGGATCGAACCCAGGTCGTCGAGAAGAACAAGCAACTCTCTTAACCTCCAAGCCATCTTTCCATCCCATACTGATTTTTTTTTTTTTAAACGAAAGAACAGAGCATTGTCGTATGCACTATAATCTCAGCATTCAAGAGGCAGAAAGAGGGGGACCATTTTAAATTCAAGGTCAGTCTGGGCCACAAAGCAAGACGGTCTCTACCACCATCCTTTAAAAGACAAGATTTGAAGCACCAAGTCTAATTTTACCTTAAGGAAGAAGAAAAAAGACAAAGTCCAGGGTTAGAAGGAAGGAAATGGTGGAGATCAGAGCAGAAATAAATACAGAACAAAGAAAACTAGGCTGTTTTGAAAGGATAAGCAGAACCAACAACCTTGGGCTGCTGTAACCACAAGAGACTTGGCTGACAGCAGCTTCTGATAATGTGCACACAGTGACTAACTTTGCTGATCCATCAATATGGGAGAGCTTCCCACTGTCAGGTGTCTTCTATAATTTCTTTCTTTGACTCAGTATAGCTTTCATTGTAGAAGTCCTCAACATTCGAATTAAATTTATGCCTAGGGGTTTTATTTATTTCTTTGTTTATTTTATTTCACTCTTTAACTATTACAAGTGGTGAAAGGTCTGGAATTGGCACAGGACACACCAAGACCAAGGTTTATTTGCTCCAGAGGGACAAAGACAGGGCATAGGAGACAAGGGAGAGGAAAAAGAAGGCAAGGGAGAGGGGAAGGGCTATTTGCTCCTGAGGGACGAAGGACCGCCTCTGGGCAAAGAGGAAATAGGTGTGGTCCTAGGCAAATGACAGCTTATAAACTGAAAAGGGGTAGGATGAGGTGCTTAATTTTGATTGGACCAGTTAATTAGACAGCCTAAGGGGGGCTTTTGATTGCTGGACTTCAATACTTTGACAGATGGACCTTGGTGGTCAGCTTCAGAAGGAGGAAGTAGCCCCAATAAGGGAATAGACCTTGGGGCTACCTTTAGGAATGTAACTCGACAGGTTTTTATCAAGGGGGAGAAGGGTGAAGACTGTGTCAGCAGCACCTTGGTTGTCAGTCTCAGGCCTGCTAGAGCCCTTCAAATGAGATTTTTTTTTTTTTCCTTTGACTTTTTTTTTTTTTTACAGAAAATTCCCTTTTTAGCACACAGAAAATTTCCAGTTTTTAAGCTAGAAATGAAAGAGAAGGCTGCCTGTACAAAAACAGTCAACTCCAAATGGATCAAAGACTTTAAGGTGTGAAACTATGAAAAGAAAGGATGGCAGAACCATTTCAAAATGACAACAGCAACAAGTCCTAGTCGGGTTCCAAGAGCTTGGAATCATGTAGTCCTCTCTCCCAGAAAAGCAGTTCATGAAGCATGCTAAGCAATCAGCAGGTGGGGAGAGGCACATCTCTGGGACGGACGCACAGTAACTATGGGGCTGAACTTTCCCCCTCACCCTGCTACCTAGCAATACAAGGCACCTACTATGGGCTAATCATCACCTATTTGGCATAGGGCCTACCTCTTCTCTCTGAAGTTTATAAGAGGGGACTCTCATTTTGCCTCATTGGACTGAACTCAGTGACCCCACCTAGGTATCCTCCCATGGAGCTAAGAATTTTCCCAAAAAGGACCAGCAAGATGGCTCAGCAAGGAAAGGCAAATACCACCAAGGCAGCCAGAGTTCAAGGCCCAGGACCCACCCAGTGAAGGCAGAGAACCAACTCCCACAAGTTGTCCTCTGACCTCAATATATACATCATATTTTGAATACACCAATGCACGCGCGCACACACACACACACACACGCACACACACACACACACACACACACACACACACTGTTTGCTTACAATTATTGCCACTAGACTCCTCCCAGGAACCTGGGACCTAGCATCATCATCACCTGCTGCCATTACCTGCTACCAGGCGTGGGTGGCCACCAGATAATGTATAAAATGACTGCTTGCTACTCCCTCCTTTTTCTCTCTCTCTCCCTCTCTCTCTTCCCCTCCCTCATCCCCATGTGTTCCCAGCCGGCCTCTTTTTCTCTCTTTCTGTCCTTTGTCCCTTCTCTGCCGTAGTGTCACTGCTCCTGTCTGCCTCTAGGCCTTCACCAGGCCCCCACTCCTCTCCCTTCCCCCAGATAAACTCCCTTATACCAGGTCTGTTGCATGGCGTGATTTCTCAGGGGGACACATTGGCATGGGCCCGCCAGTTACCCCTGCCTGCTGTCGCATTGCATTTCATAACAATAATCTTCCCAGTAAATTTCTTACCCCAAAGGACAAGCCACTTCATCAGTGTCCCTCTTGAACTCTGGATTCTTAGATCTCAGATAATGGTGCTAAAACTTGGGTGTGTGCATCGAGGAGCGGATCACCCCATCCCCATCGGGACCCCGTGCCTTTGCTACTGCTTTTCCACACTGGCCTCTGGCTACACCTGCCTCTCAGGCTGTCGGGACATCTGTCGCCTCCAGACTGAGGAAAACTTAGCACTGAATCAGATGTTATGTGTGGTTTAGGGTCAGGTAGGTTTCCCTAAACAAGCTAAGTTTAAGGATGCTAAATTCCTGCCCAATTGCCTTCTTGTGACACTCGTCACATGTCTGGGATGAAATCAAGTGGTATGAGAACATTAATTCTGGCTTTTCTTCTCGAATAAGGTGAGAAAGGACATGACCACTCCAAGGTGTGGTTGAGAGGACGGTTTTTATTGTAGATATGAAGGAGAGAAAGTAGAGCCAGAGGGATCTGGAAAAATCCAGAGAAGGGCGAAAAAGTAGCAGACTAAACGTGGCCGGTAACCTGAACTGGACCATGAGAGTATGTTAGTGAGCGGAGAGAAAGAGAAGAGAGAGAGATAATAAAGAGGAGAGAGAGCTGAGAGACGGGAGCCAAAGAGAACCAAGAGAGAAGGGTAAGAGAGATGGGGCAAGCAGACCAAGAGTGAGCCAAGGGGGTGCATTGCCAAAATGGCGGGGTTCTATGGGACTGAGAAGCTTAGGGAGGGGAAGCCCCTGAGCTGGTGTTTAGGGGAGGGTGTAGAGGGCAAAAAGTGTTGTGCACACAGATAACTCTGAGGAACCCCGTAAAGTTAAACGCAGGCATTCTTCAGAGGACGTAGAAGATGTCTAACTGTCCTCCTGGAACGCTGGGATGGACGTACATTGCAACATGGGGATCCTTTGTTGTCTGGTAAGGCAGGCTCTGCGCCAGCCTCGGGAACTTACTTATCCCAGATCCTTTCCCTCTAAATCTTGAATATCGCTTCTAGGCCATTAAAGGAAGAGG
This sequence comes from Uromys caudimaculatus, assembly GCA_028551405.1. Lineage (NCBI taxonomy): Eukaryota > Metazoa > Chordata > Mammalia > Rodentia > Muridae > Uromys > Uromys caudimaculatus. Next base: position 24,247,832 of record CM052700.1, on the reverse strand, counting down.
GAGTAAGAGGAGAGGGTGGTGAAGTAGTGGGTTCCCCATTGTGTCTGTGAAAGGAAGACCACGGCTGTCGGGCCACATGCTGATTCCCCCAGGCATTGTGTTTACCTCATTCTCCCTAGACCCTTATCCTGAGCATTGTAAGCAATGAGTGGTTTAGAAAGAGCTTCAAAGTAAACATGTCTTAAGCTTTGTCTACTCACCACTCACTGGGTTGAGGTAATTGTTATCAGAAAATAAATGAACTGATGGTCTGACTCTCAAAGTCTTGGCCCAACACCAATCCCCAAGTCTGACTGATTCTCCTTTTTTTTTTTTTTTTCCACTGTAAAACCTGCAGGTACCCTCCACAATAGGGGACAGGGTGAGCAGAGCTGTGAGGAGCCACTGGTATTTCGTGAGCCTGGAAGGCGGCATGGGCTTTGGTGTGCTAATAGGTACCTCTGTTAGCCCTTTGTTTCCAATTTCTCTTGGACCGACACCCATCTGCCCACTTAACCACCAGACTCCATAATGCTATCTCAAAACCACAGACTCTTAAGACAGCTTCATCCAGCACAAAAGCAAGCCCAGAGGGGTATCCTATAGAGGGCTTTCTCAGTCCATCCGCTCCGTTAGCTGGCCTGTCCACTTACGGTCTCTTCCTTTCATAGACACAATGGGGACCTAATTCTTCTATCTCCTCTGACTCTTCCTTGCCAGTACTCAGTCTTTGTCCCTCAGCAGGAAAAACGAGGCAGCCGGAGGACATCTAACCGCAGTTTTTCTCTGTAGGTGCTCAGAGGGCTGCAAGCTGAGGACAGTTTTCCTCCCCAGCCAGTCTCCCAGCGCTGATCTGACACTGAAAGTGCCAGCTCCAACGCACAGGCTGCCTCAACAGGCTTCTTCCTCTCCTTCAGGGAGCTTCTCTGTAAAAGCACCCCCACACCTCTACCCCATCCCCACCCCCATCCCCACCCCCGATTCTCAGCTTCCCTTCCTTTTTTCCTGGCCCAGCACCGCTGAGCTCCGCCCTCCCCCTCTTTATCTGCACACCACCCCTACCCCTCGCAGCCCCCTTGCCAGCTCGCCATCCCATCCCCACCCCCATCCAGCCTCCGAGACCTCTCTCTAGCACTGCTTCCCAAGGGGGAAATGGGCCACGCCTCCACTCGAGGTGTCCCCTCCTGGCCCGAAGGCAGAAAATAGCCACCTTCTCAGCTTCTCTAGAAAGATGAGTTCTTTCCCATCCCCCTCACAGCAGACGTGAGTCCAATCTCGGCCTATGAAGAAATCCCCCCCCCCCCAGCTCAATATGTCTTAATCCAACCGGCCGCAACACTGCGTCACCACCCCACCTCCGGTAGTCAGATGATGACCCTAGCCTATCCAGAGACAGTTGCATGTTAAAAGCGTTCAATTTAAAACATGTTCAGTTCTCAAAGTCCCAAGCTATCTTATTTAACCTGCAAAACGCTTTCAGTTGACCTTCCTCACTCTCCATTTCCCCCTTCCCCTCCCTCTCCCTCAACCACGCAGTTTCTCTCTCCTCTTCCCCTCCATTCTGCAACTAGAGTCCTCTCTTCTCCAGTCCGGGAGCCACAGACTCCCCACGCCCCACCCCACGCCCCACCCCATCCCCATCCCCCCAACACACACCTGTACAGCAGCTCTCAGCTAAAAGCAATAAACAGACAAAAAGGGTAGGAGCGCCCAAGCGGCAAACCTCCTGGCCTTGTCTAACCTCCCCATGTACACTCACTTTCAAATGTCTCGTGGAGGGTCCCCAAACCTTCACCTGATGCTCTTCCAGTGGCCGTTACGTGTTGTTTGGGTTGTTTCTCTGCTGCGGCTGTGTTTGTAAGGATCTTATGTGAGCTGTCCATATCCTCTTTTATTTTTTAAATGATTTATTTTTATTGTATTTGCATTGGTGGGTTTCCAGCACGTAAGTCTGTGTGACAGTGATGGATTTCCTGGAACTGGAGTTACAGACAATTGTGAGCTGCCATGTGGGTGCTGGGAATTGAACTGGGGTCCTTTGGAAGAGCAGCCAGTGGTCTTAACTGCTGAGCCACCTCTCCAGCCCCATGTCCATACCATCTGATACCTCAAAAGCAACCTAAATAATAATAAGTCCACTTTTAAGGTTATGAAGTATTATACACCTGGTTTTTAAGGTGTGAGGCGTGTATGTATTAATATGTATGTGTTCGTAAACATTTTAAGGTGCAGTTTTTGTTCAAGGACATCTTGGAATTTAGAGATAATTCTGACATGTTTCATTATGTTACGAATATAATGTATATTTGGGGATAATAACTAAATTCTGCAATGCAATTTCCTGAGTATTCATTAAAAATGCAATTGTTTAGTTGACCAAAAAAAAAAAAAAAAAAAAAGATGTTTTCAGGACTTCAAAAACAGGAAATAAAAACAGGAAATAAAGCAATGGAGAAACATCTAAGGGGAGAGACAGGAAAAATAAGAAGTTACATCAGGCCCTGACAGACAGGGAAAGGGGCCACAGGAAGATAATAAAGACTTCCCTAGAAGACTTATTTTCTCCCACCCTGCCAGGAGGGGGCCCCCGAGAGCTAACCAGGAAAGACTAGCTAGATAAACGGCTCCAACACAGCTCCCCACCGCTGGACAGCTTTTCTCTATGTCAGGAACCTTGAAGTCTGTTCTGTGAGGTAGAAATTCAAACATGCAAAACCCTCGGGATGGGCACAGAGCCCCGGACTGGGGAGTGTCCACTCTGCCTCCACTCCCACTGAAGACTGGTCACCCAACCTACTCACGCAGGATCTGTTTCCAACACGCTCCTCTCTCTGCAGCCCAACTCTACTTCAGACAATGGCCTAGAAGCAAGATTTCTGAAGTGAAACTTGAAGGAATCAACAAAGCTGGTGGGGACCATGGGAGCTAAACATTTGAAAACCGGTGAGACAAGGGGATAGAGAAAAGAGGGGTGGAGAGGGAAAACCAAAAGCCCAGGCTGCACATGAAGCTTATAAAACCCCAGTAGTGGGTAAGCTAATTAAAAACATCTTTTTAAAGGAGTTTGAACAGACATGCCCTATGTAGGTGAGCAATGCTGCCTTCGGAAGACATAAGTTCTTAAATGAACATTTTGATGCCAGGCATGAGTTGCTTTCTTATGAGTTATCTGTCAGTAGGGCTCCAGAGGCACCTAATACAGATTATTACCACTGCTCTTGGATGCTCACCATAACTAAATGGGTAAGACTCTATTAGTAAAGACACCACACACTTAGCAAGATACCAAGAAATTGATCTTGAACTGGGCAGGCACCCCCTGCTGGCTAGCATTCACAGTGCTGGAAGGTGCTCACTCTGCAGACTGCTGAGGGAAATCCATCATTGGTTTTACCCAGCACTGGATCCTGTGTGCCAACAAGTTCATGTTGTGTGACAGACTTTTCCTGGGGAGTCACGACACACATACGCATAGCTCACCCCAGAAAGGGAGCATGTGAAAGACCAAAGTGACTTGCTGGCACTGAAGTCCAACATGGTGAGCCACTGAGGCTTTGTTTATTGGGGTTACTAACAGGAATGTGGGGGAAGGGTCCCTTACAAGGAGTAGGGGTGATTAAAAGGCAGCCAGGCATCATCAGAAAGCCTTCCCAACATAGGTGATGACTCCTAAAAGCTACAGCCCTGGAGCTCTCTACCTACTCAGTCTGAACATCTCTTTCCAACCTTGGTTTGGGTGGTCAGAGTCTCCACCCCGGCAACTCTGTATTCCCCTCCTCACTGTTGACATGGGTTCTAATTTGGATCTTCCAGGCCTGTGTTATCTAGTACATATGACCCACTTGCCTCCTGAGGCTCTCTCGGTCCTGGAAGAAATGTGTCCATGCGGAGGAAAAGTTACAAATCTAAGGAACACTTATACAACAGCCAGGGAGTGGTAACACTGTTGAAAGGGGGAATGACTGCTCTCTTGACTGGACCTGAGGACTTCTCCAGGAGGAAACAGAGGGCTGGTACTGAAGACATTGTCAAACCCCAAGGCTGGGGAAAGTATAGGCCCCAGGGGAGAATCTGATGAGAATGTTTAGCTGAATAGCAGTGCTGTCAAACTGCCTTCTAAATAGTTATGCTTATAGTCATAGATCTGAGCTATTCTCAGCCTTAGAGAAGCTTCTTGTTGCAAGTGGTAAAGGTCAATGCAGAGAATGTTCAAATGCTAAGACTGAATGAATAAGTGACTGAATGCCCGGTAAGGTGGGCCATCTTTGTCAACCCCTGCCCCCTAAAGCTCAGGGAACATTTCAGGAGATAGAAGATAGAAGTGGAAAGGGAAGAATGTGGCTGTTTGTGATGCACGCCTTTAATCCCAGCACTTGGGAGGCAGAATCAGGCTGTTATCTCTGAGTTCGAGGCCAGCCTGATCTACAGAGTGAGTTCCAGGACAGCAAAGGCTACACAGGGAAATCTTGTCTGGAAAAACAAAAACAAAATCAGCAACCACAAAGAAATCAAAAAAGCAGCAGAAGTGATATGAAATGCCGTCTTCTGGACATGACATGGCCGTTGCACATGAACTCACGACAGCTGTGGTCACCTGCACAAAATCACCCCCAACTGAGGGCCTAGTGGCAGTTAGTGGCTTGTAGGAAAGGGAAAGTCATTTTTCTCTCAGGGCAGGTGGGTACTGTTATGTTGTCAGTGACCCTGCAAATGACTACATACCGGTCCAGCTGCACCTGAGTATCCCTAATTAGACTCAGTGGATTATGGGGGAAATAATTTAGATTGGAAGGAAGATATGTTGGGGGTGATCCAAACAGAAGATATATATATGTATATATACATATATATATTATTTTTTCAAAGATTTTTTTAAAAAGAAAAAGAATATCAGTACTTGAACAGAGGTGCATTGAATCAAGGATTGTTCTGCACTTTATCATCAAAATGTGACATACAGTAATTGCTCATTAAATATTTGCTGGGAGATTAAAGTAAGTCAGAAATAAATTAAACACCCAACATTTAATAGCATTGGTTAAACAGTAATCTATGAAGCTAAATAATATACAACTAATAAAAAATTTATCTGTGGGGGCTAGAGAGATGGCTCAGCGGTTAAGAGCACTGACTGCTCTTCCAAAGGTCCTGAGTTCAAATCCCAGCAACCACATGGTGGCTCGCAACCAACCATAATGAGATCTGATGCCCTCTTCTGGGGTGTCTGAAAACAGCTACAGCGAGCAGGGAGCGAGCCGGGCTGGAGAGAGAAGACAGCTATAGTGTACTAACATATAATAAATAAATAAATCTTTTAAATCTTTTTAAAAAATAGATGTCTCTCAGCAATAGAAGTACTTATTTGACATGTGGAGGCCCAGAATATGAACCCCAAAACTGAAGAAAAAATTTACTTGTAGAGGTAAATGATATAAGGAAATTTTTAATTATTTTTAAAAAAGAAACAACTTTATGTTTGAAGGAAATATACAAGTTTTTGGTCAGTTTTTGTGTGGTTATTTTGTTTGTTCTATTTTTCAATATTAAACTATTTTATCATTAAAAAATTCAGGGCTTTTTTTCCACTTATCCACCCTGTCCTGAGAAAGTAAATATTCAATATTCACCTCATAAATCTACCAAGCCTAAAACGAATGTATCAGTCAATAATGTGAGACAATTCTGAGATGCATGCCTATAATCTCTGCGCTCAAGAGGGAAAGGAAGGAAGATCTCAAACTCCCAGTCCCCGGGGCTACATATCAAAATCCTGTCTAAAAACAAGAATGAACAAAAACATTTTAACAATATAAACAATAACTACTGATACATACAAAGACACATATGAACACTTGTCTCTATCTGCGTCGGTCAGTCTGAGTCTGGGCACAGCCCCTTGGGGAGTCCGGAACTCAGGGAATTTGACTGCGCTTATCCCATGTTGCCACCAGGGCAGGTGCTGTAACCCAGTTCGGAGGGAAGCTCGGAGACACTGCTCCAGGGGTGGGAAAGCGCAGTCTGAGATGTGGGAAAGCTGGAGCTGGTTCAGGGGTCCCCAGGCCTAACACCAGGCTGCAGCCCTGGGGTTCTCAGACTCTTGGACATCCAGGCGCCACTGGGAGTCCTGGAAGAGCTCACTACAGACCATCACATAAAACCATGACAGGACACAGTGCAGAAATCAGCAGGTGGTGAGAGGCCCAGCCACAATGGATATCTCTACATCAGGGAACATAAAAAAGAGGGGGGACTGGAAAAACTGTAAGAGCTGGAATACCATGAAGTCCGGTGTGAAACAGTCTGTCGTAGAATGGTGGCATAAACAAGATCTAAACAATGACGATATCAATATGCTAAAAGAGAAGGGGAGGAGTCCCACATAGTCCCACCCCTAAACAAAGAGCTATAGGCAGTTAATGACTTCTGGGAGAGAAAGAATTAACCTCTTCCCAGTATGAGCTCACTAAGTGGTTAATCCAGTGATCATCCTTGAAATCATACACAAACATAAGCATAGATTCAGCAGGTTGTAGTGTATTTATGCAAATATATGTAACAATAACAATTAAAGAAAAATAGGCTATCAGTTGGAGTGGGGGACATGAGAGCTAGGTGAAGGGGTCTTTGGAAGAACAGGAAGAAGGAAAGGAATGGAGGAAAGGGAAGTAATTATATTTTAATTAAAATTTATTAAAAATTTTAAGTTAATTTTTTTAAAAACTACATTACGGCCGGGCAGTGGTGGCGCACGCCTTTAATCCCAGCACTTGGGAGGCAGAGACAGACGGATTTCTGAGTTCGAGGCCAGCCTGGTCTACAGAGTGAGTTCCAGGACAGCCAGGACTTCACAGAAAAACCCTGTCTCAAAAAACCAAAAAAAAAAAAAAAAAAAAAAAAAACCTACATTACGGTATTAGCAGTTTCAAACACAATACTACCTCTGACATGAATCCCTGTTTAAGCAGAGTGAGGGAGGTGCATGCAAAAGCATGTGAGAGTCAAAAGAGCATGACCAGCTAAATCCAAAAGAAACTTCAGAGGGAGAAATGAGTAACCTGGAGAATGATTCCAGGAAGCCGTAATAGTTTCAAACCAAGCTCTGAGAACAACTAGGGCTTGAGACAGTGGGTAATAAATCCAAGGAGTATTCAAATGACTTTACCAAAGGCACAAAGACACCCCCCCCCCCCAAGAGAAGTGCAGGCTAGACGGTCAGCACACATAGAGCAGGCACCTTTGATAAACAGTATGCTTATCTCAGAGCAAGATGCCACAAGAAGACACATTCATTGCAGAGATAACAGTAACAATAGTTATGTCCTGAGAGAATTAGAAATTCTAAACAAAGAAAATCAAGACATGTAGGACCCTAACGTTCCACTGTTTGGGTGGTAGAGTTAACCGCAAACCAGAAGCTATCCCAGCCGACTGATGGCTAAACAGCGCCGCACAGAGGCCACCACGGTAGCAGAAGAGTCCTAGAAACTACAACTCCCAGAGAGCTCCGGGCGAGGGAACAACAACTCCCAGCAAGCCCAGGGAGCGCCACTCTCCGTAATTCCGCAGATAGCCCTCACGTACGGTCTTCAATCGAACCTATCCGGACACCTGGCTCATGACCCCTGTGTGAATGGGAGCGCCCGCCCAGAGTCCCTGGAGGTGGAGCTCGAATCCCATTGGTAGAAAGGCGACCCGAAAAGAAGCAACTGATCTTGACAATCTCGGAGTGATTGGGGTTGATGGGACCGGGGAACAGCGAACTAGGCTGCTGACCAATCAGCGTTCAGAAGAAAGAACAGGGCGCGAAGGTTCTGCGGTCACATGCCGCGAAGTCTAGTGGGAGGAGCAGTTGCTCAGCAGGCTCTCGCTGCTTCCTGTTTCCGGCTTCTGGAGCGGGGCGCAGCGCGGCGCCAGGGAGAGCCCTGGCTTCTGAGAGGAATCGAGGGACTGGGGTCTGCGCCCCCGCAACCCTGATCTCTGGCCGCGTCTCCCAACCCCAGAGACACACTCTTAGGGGCTTCTGAGCTTCAGTTGCTCAGTTTTCCCGTGACACGTGAGTGTTGGAGGCGTGGAGGAGGCGGGCTGGGGTCCTTGCACACCTCTACAGGAAGGAGGTGCGGACCAGGAGTCTCGCTTGGCCGTGATTCTAACTGGAGATCCTGCTAGGAAGCCCTAGGGTGGACTGGAGGCAAAAGGCATGAGAACGGAGAACGTCAGACTTCTAGGAGTGAGGAAGGGGAGTTCCAAGATCAGAGAGGGATTTAAGATGTTTTGTAGGTGGGAAAAAGAAAGTGCCCATGTGTGTAGTGTTACCGGATGCATGTAGAGAGAATTTTGACCTGTATCATGGGAGTAAAGTGGCGTCATGGCGTCATTTGGGGTAAGGTATGATTTTGAGCAGATGGAAGGCGACAATTTCCAGAGTCCTGGAAGAAGTTCGAGGAAGGTCTGTTAGCGTGGTGTGGGGAAGAAAGAGAGTAACAAGAGTATCTTGTGTTTCTGTGGAGACTTTGAAGCATAGAACGACCTCCTTGAGGCACTTTAAACATAGGGCCTTTCAGCCAGTTAAGACTGATCTTAAAAGTGTTGGCTGCAATGAACCAGGAGGAAGAAAATAAAGCCCTCCATTAGAAAATGGAAAACGGCCATGAGTGGAGAAGTGCCTGGAAGGCTGAGTGAGGTCAGCAGCTTCCCAACCCCTAACTTAGTCATTGGCTGTCCTGTAAAGAATGTTTCAGCACTGCCAGTAGATCTGTCTCTATAGAATAAGAAAATCGAAGGGGAATTTTCAAGAGCATAAGATCCTGTTTTACAGCATCGAGACAAATGCTTGCACTGTGCGGATCTCTTTGGACCATGTTAAAAAGGGACTGCCCAGCTTGGTTCATACTGCTAGTTGTGCCCGTGTTTATCAGAAGTTTGTCCACAAATGCCTTCATGTCATTAGTCATCCATGATGATCCAGCAACTTCACCCATTTAATATATGTGTAGCCCAGCACAAGTAACTCAGTAGGCAACTCTAAGTGTCAGTCCCCTCCTTTTCTAGGCTGTGTAACTAACCTAAGGCAAGGATAGCATTTAAAGCATATACCATACTGAATCAGAGGGAAGCAGCTCCAACTTCCAGTCAGATCTTAAGCTGAGACGAGTGTAAAATTATTCTTTTTGAACAGATAAGCAAATGACAAGCAATTCCTTTCATCTAATGCCTACCATGGCTTGTTTTAATTCTTCATCCTGTTCCAATTTTGTGAAATTCTTTGCCTTAATTTGGGAAGAGAAAGCAGCAACAGTTAACAAATGAGGAAATAACTTTGAGGCCAAAGTGCACAGCATTCATTCTGTGAGAGCATCCCTCCAAAATATGTCCTGGGGAGCAGGCGCTTCAGAGCCCAGAATGTTAACATTTTACATTAAATCCTGAAAGAACTTGAGAAAAATGGCACCGAGTAGGTTAACCAAGAGGTTCTAGGTGAGTTGACTGGTTGAGCAATAGCTGAGCTCAGGGAAGGGGAGAACTTCAATCTGGGCTCTTTGTTACAACTACAGTTAACTGTGAGGAAGAGCTACTTCCCCTTCTGGCTCTGTTTTAAAAGAAGAAAGGCAGCTCTGCTTTGGCTCCCTACTGGATAGATGGCTCTGTAGCCATCTATCTTGCTTACTCCATTAGCTGTGTCCATGGTATTTATTTGGTTTTTATTTGTGAAATAGAGACCATTAAATTATGCCTTGTTTGCATTAGTGAATTGATGTGTGGGGTATGAGTAAATGTGTTGCCCTCTCAGCATGTGGGAAACAGAAACTCAGATGTACCCTTCAGGGAGAAAGGGGAATGAGTTTAGAGCACAGGGTTAGAGCTTTCACTTTCCTATTGTGGAGGATGTCTGGAAGAGTTAACTGTCAAAAAACAAACAAACAAACAAACAGCGAAACCATTATAAAATTAACAATGTCAGTGGCCTAAAGGGTTACTAATGGTTACTAATAGAAGCCTTGTGCCAGCATCAATCACTATGGCCTAGCTATGAAGACAGACAACTTCTCAACATCAAGATAGGACATTGTCATCCACAGATATGTTGGCCTGCATTCACAGATGTCTGGGGATATGTGTGTCCCATTGGCCATAGTTGTTAGAATAATACAAACATAAAGTGAGCTCAGAACTTTAGAGTATAAAAAGACAGCCAACTCACTAAAAATATAGACAGCCTTAAGATTTGTGACTTGGAGGGTCGAAGGTAGATTTTGGAAGACTTCTAATCATTCATTTTGACCCAGTGAGTTTTCTTCTGTGATTGGGTGGTTTTTCAGAGAAATGGCACATAAGTAAGTGAGGTGAGTTAAGGTACTATGGCTGCGTCACCCACACTCCACGTGCTTCCAGTAAATGTGAAGAAAGATTGTTGGATGCTCCCTACTGATGTGTTAGGGCCCAACATAGTCGAGCTTCTCTCTCCACATCTTTCATAATAACTTCAAGCTAGACAGTCAAGGATCTGTGGAAGTCATGATCGGGGTGTTTCAGGGAAGGCTTTATTTATAAACTAGTATTTGATTTTGAAAAGGGGGATAATACAACATAAATCTTCATCAAACAGTAACAATGCAAAGATGAGTGCACTGTTGCTATTATAATTATTTTCTTCTTCTTACCCCCCCCCC